>JARQOC010000001.1:82240173-82363847 GCA_033576535.1 Allobates femoralis
GAACAATTTCAAGAATACCAACACTTTCAGCCATGACTGTAAATTATGTTTTATTCGGTATAGTCCAACAAATGTATAAGGGTGGAGAGCTCCACTCTGACTCAGACGCCAGCAAGGTGGAGGTGGGGTACTGGTATGGGCTGGTATCATCAAAGATGAACTTGTGGGACCTTTTCGGGTTGAGGATGGAGTGAAGCTCAACTTCCGGACTTACTGCCAGTTTCTGGAAGACAACTTTTTCAAGCAGTGGTACAGGAAGAAGTTGGTATCGTTCAAGAAAAACATGATTTTCATGCTGGACAATGCTCCATCACATGCATCCAACTACTCCACAGCGTGGCTGGCCAGTAAAGATCTAAAAGAAGAAAAAATAATGACATGGCCCCCTTGTTCATCTGATCTGAACCCCATAGAGAACCTGTGGTCCCTCCTAAAATGTGAGATCTACAGGGAGGGAAAACAGTACACCTCTCGGAACAGTGACTGGGAGACTGTGGTGGCTGCTGCACGCAATGTTGATCGTAAACAGATTGAGCAACTGACAGACTCTATGGATGGAGGCTGTTGAGTGTCATCATAAAGAAAGGTGGCTATATTGGCCACTAATTTTTTGGGGTTTTGTTTTTGCATGTCAGAAATGTTTTTTTCTAATTTTTCTGCAGTTATATTAGTTTACCTGATGTGGGGAGATGGGAATATATTTGGTTTTATTAAGTTGCCCAATAATTCTGCACAGTAATAAAAATAATCCTCTAAAATACAACTTGCCTAATAATTCTGCACACAGTGTATTGCCGAAGTTCTGACTTCTTCACTATGCCCAATGAAAACCAGGTCCCAAAACTTCAAATTGCATCTATGGGAAACCAGTTAGAAAATGATGAAGTGGTGTTTTTGGACAAAAAATTTTGGGCATACAAATTTGTCTGGACCAGCATGAGATTTATGAAATTCTCAGAAATAAGACTTTAAAAAGCCAATTTCTCTGAGGCCAGCTGTGTTAAATTGGATTTCTGAATGGGCTACAAAATCTGTGGCACAAAATCTTGGGGTTGAGGTCCATGAGGGGTCACTAGAGGTGGGTTAAGGGTCACTAATATTGGGTTGGGTGTCACTAGTAGTGGATGAGGGCTCATTTTATGTCCAGGGGTATCTGTGTGGTGATTGAAGGGATCCTGTCACCCCCAAAACGCCTCATAAGCTATTAAAACATGTCCAAAAAGCATATTATCACTTATCCTGCACTCCTTTTTGCTCAGAAATCCATCTAGTGAAAATGTATAAAAACGTTATTTAACTCACTCATTAGCCATGTTAATGAGTGGTGGCTATATTCATAGTCACCCAGGTGGGCTCTCTTCCTCATAATATCACGCCTTAATAGGCATGATCTTGAATGCTGATTCTAACCTGCGCCTCCCCCTCTCCTCTGTGCTGGCGGGGCTGCAGTGCGGCTGTAATGACGCGAATCGCTTCATTTCCGACATCAGGTGACGTGTGTACATCCGCGCTGGTCTGTTATGCCTCCAGCACACATGTGCAATGCGGTGCTGGAGGCATAACAGAGCAGCTCGGGTGTACACACGTCACCTGATGCCGGAAATGAAGCGATTCACGTTATTACAGCCGCACTGCAGCCCCGCCAGCACAGAGGAGAGCGGGGAGGCGCAGGTTAGAATCAGCATTCAAGATCATGCCTATTAAGGCATGATATTATGAGGAAGAGAGCCCACCTGGGTGACTATGAATATAGCCACCACTCATTAACATGGCTAATGAGTGAGTTAAATAACGTTTTTATACATTTTCACTAGATGGATTTCTGAGCAAAAAGGAGTGCAGGATAAGTGATAATATGCTCTAGGGACATGTTTTAATAGCTTATTAGGCGTTTTGGAGGTGACAGGATCCCTTTCACTATCATTGGAGGAAGAATATATATAACTGGCAGGAATAAAAGTGTAATGCTCACAGAAGCGAAGGTGGGGGAGACAGCGTGCAGGGGAGAGACAGGCACAGGGGGGAGACCGTGCAGGGGAGAGACTGGCACTGGTGGGAAACCGTGCAGGGGAAAGACAGCGTGCAGGGGAGAGAAAGGTGCAGGGGGGGACACAGCTTACAGGGGGGCGGACAGGCTCAGGGGAAGATAGCGTTCAGGTGGAGACAGGTGCAGTGGAGAAACACAGCACATAGGGGGGAGACAGGTGCGCAGGGGGAGATAGGTGTGTGGCACCCTGGTACCTGTTGGGCACCACAGAACCATTGGGACATGAATGGAGCAGTAACAGCAAAGCAACACTCACAAACACTTAATACACCTTTAACACCTGGTTTCACCCCAAGCCTCTAGGGGGAGCTCCACTGGTGACTTTGAGCCAGTTCCCCTATAAATAGGGTCTTGGAGGGAGAAACACCAGAGTGTGCAGACGCTAGGAGAGCTGCAGGTTGTGTGTGATCTCTGGCTTCTGAGACACACACTAGGCCCAATCAGCCTATCTAGCAAGTGAGGAAACCCTTGCAATTGGGGTAATAGGAAAGGAGTGCACCTCTCAGGGACAACAGAGTTACCTTAACTCTACCTCATCATCCGGTTACTGGAACCGAGCTGTGAGAGCTACCCAGCCACCACAGAGAACCAGCATCCTGCACAGGGAGTCTAGCCCCCTGTTCCACCTGAAGCACCCACCTACGAGAGCCCAGGGCAAAGTATTGATCCTGCTGAACCCCTTTTACAGTGCCCTCAGTGCTGATACCCAGGTGAACCAAATTCCTCGGAATACACTGCCCGGTCCGGCTGGATTCCACATCCACCCGACCTTACCCAGAGAAACAGAGAAAGGAAGCCTACACCAACTGCTTGCTGTGAACCTCCAGGAGTTTTGACTTCATCCTCACCCGGTCTGAGTGTACCTGCTTTCCACCGGTAAAGGTACCTAAAAGACTTTGGTGTGTCTGTGTGTGATTCCTGGATCTAACAGCAGCCTGACTAAGCTGCCTCACAACATCTTGTGCAGCTCCTGGCTCCGGGGACTCCCACTCGTCCTGTGGGGAGCGTCCCATCTAGCTGCATAACATCCCCCGGAGGCCTAGAAGCGCCGGTGAAGTCACCGGAAACACCCCGGTTGGCGTCACGAAGACAATTAATTCCCCTACTGTTCAGCCATCCCCCCTATTGATCTGGACCACCGGGCCCCACAGCCGCAGGCGCGGTTCCGCGACAGAGGAGAGTCAACACCTGTGACGTGCATAACCCGGCTACGGTGAGTCAGGTGCGCAGGGGGGGACACAGTGCTGAGGAAGGAGAAAGGCACAGGAGGAGACAGGTGTAGGGGAGAGACACCGCGCATAGGGAGGGGAACCAGCACAGGTAAGAGACAGGCTCACAGGAGATGGAGATACAGCGCACAGGGGAGAGAGACTGCACAGAGAGAGGATAGACCGCACAAGGGGAGAGACATGCACAGAGAGAAGAGAGATAACGCACAAGGGTGACAGGTACAGAGAGGGGAGAGACTGCGCACAGGAGGGAGAGACTGCGCACAGGATGAGAGAGACAGATAATGGGGGGAGAGAAAAAACATGGTAGGGATTAAATTCGTGAGGGATATATAGATATACATATATATATTATATATTTTTTTTTATATTACCTTTTTTGTATTGATATATATATTATTGTCAGCCTATATAAAAAAACAATACTGCTGTGTATGTATATATATATATATATATATATGAGTATATATACACAGCAGCATGTGCTAAAGGGGACCCACTGAGACTTTTTCACCCAGGGCCCACAAAAGCCTGGAGCCGTCCCTGCCCAGGGGCGAGGACAGTGAAGCCCTCATCCATGCCCTGGGCACGTTACAGGTGTGCAACCAAATATTAAGTTGGGGTTGCTAACAATTTTGTCCATCCTAATGTTGGAGCTTTGTGTGAAATATCGTCCAATTTGCTTTTCTTTCTCTAGGAGAAATACTTTATTTTCTGGATCAATTTGAGGGTTGCCAACACTTCGGCCATTACTGTAGGTATGGTAAGTTCACCTCCTGCTCTCTTATTTGCAGATTTTTTCACAGATTGTGCAGCTCTTTTATCCTGAACATGTCTGCTGGTGGAGGAACATGTGACCAGACCTGTCAAATCAGCTTGCACCAACTGAAAAACACTGCACATGAGAAAACTGATTTTTAATTGGAGGATACACATGAAAATCTCAATGAATTAGAATATCATCAAAAAGTTATTTTTTTTCAGTAATTCAATACATAAAGTGAAACACATATATTATATAGTGTCATTACACACAGAGTGATCTATTTCAAGTGTCTATTTCTGTAAATGTTGATGATTATGGCTTACAGCCAATGAAAACCCAAAGGTCAATATCTCAGAAAACTAAAGTAGGGAGTATGAAGGGTTAAAAACTGCACTGCCGTATACCCTAGAGACATCAAAGGGTGAATATATTATTGATTTATTAGTCAACATGTTTCAGGACTCCCTGAATTGCCCTGAAACATGACAATATGATATTGATTGTGCTGAGGAAGGCACCAGGGAGACCTGAAATGCGTTGACTAATAAATCAATATTATTTTCACCCTTTGATGTCCCGTGGAATATGGCAGTGCAGTTTTTAACCCTTCACCCTCCCTACTCTATATGCACCACGCTGCGGACTGCAGCAGCCATGATTGGCTTTTATAGTGGTTGTGACTCTCACAACCACACAAGGTGATGCCTCTAATATCTATTTAGGTAATATTTTATCTCTCAGACCCTTCATTCTCCCTACTTTAATTTTCTGAGATAATGACCTTTGGGTTTTCATTGGCTGTAAATCATAATCATCAACATTAACAGAAATAAACACTTGAAGTAGATCACTCTGTTTGTAATGACTCTACACCTACATTGTAAAGTAACGCAAGCAAATAATTAAACAATATAATAAATATTAACAATATCCAATTACTCTTACTATTTTTGCAATCCTGGATTTTTATGAAGGGACAATATGAAAATTAATATTTATTGATGTACACTTCTAGCCAGTGGTGTAACTTGAAGCTCTTGAGTCCTGATGCGAAAGCTCCAACGAGGCCCTCAATCATTGCAAATCTTTCATAGCATTAGTCTTTTTCTATAATCAAGAGGGACATTTGGGGCCCCCTAGGCTCCAGGGCCCAGTTGCAATTGCAAACTCTGTACTCATGCTTCTAGCACTTTTTATGCTAGTTATTACTACAGCACATGGTACTTTATTGATTTGGTCATGTTTTCAAGTTCAGCTCACTTTTTAGGACTGTACTGCCCCCTGATGTCCATTCTGACTCATTACAGTTGATGGTGTCGCCCTGTCTTGTTACCCTATTTGTTTTGTTTTATAGATTTTGTCATAACTGATTACACGTAGTAAAGATTTTGATATTCATTATATTGTAGAATTTATTTACCTGACATAATTTCCTTATGTAGTTACGTAGTCAAATTTTTTTATACTTATCAGGTACTGTATAATTTGGTAAGGTATAAGTATAGACTTCTTTTTAATAACATATTGATTGCAAATGTCTCTATGTGGTTTGGCCATTTTGGCATTTCCAATTGGACAAGGCTGATGCATTGGTCTGGTCTCATGCTCCTCCATCAGCAGACATTACACGGACAGTAGAGCTATATTAATTGAGAGGACCATGGACGTTGGACATGAACTGAGGCATGACACTCCCGACTAGCTCTCAGGCCAGTGTGGGGGTTGGGGATGGTGGAAGAAGGGGGAAAAAAACTTTGCCGGATAAGATAGTGTTAATTTATTTATTGTTTCGCGTATTTTCTTTTTGGCTTCTGGATCCAAATTTGGTGATGTAATTATTATTACTCACTTCAATCAAAGAAGCCAGGCAACACCGCTAATCACGTCTCTCCATACACAAACACCAATGTGTTTATAATATTTATTCATTTATATAGCGCTATTAATTCCATAGCACTTTACATACAGTGCCTACAAGTAGTATTCAACCCCCTGCAGATTTAGCTGGTTTGATAAGATGCCAATAAGTTAGAGCCTTCAAACTGCAAACGAGAGTAGGATTTATTAACAGAAGCATAAATCTTACAAACCAAAAAGTTATGTTGCTCAGTTGAATTTTTATAAATTTTAAACATAAAAGTGTGGGTCAATTATTATTCAACCCCTAGGTTTAATATTTTGTGGAATAACCCTTGTTTGCAATTACAGCTAATAATCGTCTTTTATAAGACCTGATCAGGCCGGCACAGGGCTCTGGAGTTATCTTGGCCCACTCCTCCATGCAGATCTTCTCCAAGTTATGTAGGTTCTTTGGGTGTCTAATATGGACTTTAATCTTGAGCTCCTTCCACAAGTTTTCAATTGGGTTAAGGTCAGGAGACTGATTTTTTCCCTCTTGAACCAGGCCTTGGTTTTCTTGGCTGTGTGCTTTGGGTTGTTGTCTTGTTGGAAGATGAAATTACGACCCATCTTAAGATCCTTGATGGAGGAGCGGAGGTTCTTGGCCAAAATCTCCAGGTAGGCCGTGCTATCCATTTTCCCATGGATGTGGACCAGATGGCCAGGCCCCTTGGCTGAGAAACAGCCCCACAGCATGATGCTGCCACCACCATGCTTGACTGTAAGGATGGTATTCTTGGGGTCGTATGCAGTGCCATCCAGTCTCCAAACGTCACGTGTGTGGTTGGCACCAAAGATCTCTATCTTGGTCTCATCAGACCATAGAACCTTGAACCAGTCTGTCTCAGAGTCCTCCAAGTGATCATGAGCAAACTGTAGACGAGCCTTGACATGACGCTTTGAAAGTAAAGGAACCTTACGGGCTCGTCTGGAACGGAGACCATTGCGGTGGAGTACGTTACTTATGGTATTGACTGAAACCAATGTCCCCACTGCCATGAGATCTTCCCAGAGCTCCTTCCTTGTTGTCCTTGGGTTAGCCTTGACTCTTCGGACAAGCCTGGCCTCGGCACGGGAGGAAACTTTCAAAGGCTGTCCAGGCCGTGGAAGGCTAACAGTAGTTCCCTAAGCCTTCCACTTCCGGATGATGCTCCCAACATTGTAGACAGGTAGGCCCAACTCCTTAGAAAGGGTTTTGTACCCCTTGCCAGCCTTGTGACCCTCCACGATCTTGTCTCTGATGGCCTTGGAATGCTCCTTTGTCTTTCCCATGTTGACCATGTATGAGTGCTGTTCACAAGTTTGGGGAGGGTCTTAAATAGTCAGAAAAGAGATAATTAATCCACACATGTGAAGCTCATTGTTCTTTGTGCCTGAACTACTTCTTAATACTTTAGGGGGACCAAACAGAATGCTGGTGGTTTGAGGGGTTGAATAATAAATTACCCTCTGAATTAACTTTTAACGCTTTAAAAAAATAAATAAATAAAAAAATCTTTTTGGCTGCAGTGCATTTCCCACTTCCAGGCTGATCTACAGTCCAAATGTCACAATGCCAAGTTAATTCCGCATGTGTCAACCAGCTAAATCTGCAGGGGGTTGAATACTACTTGTAGGCACTGTACATCAGTAATGCTGTCCCCATTGAGGCTCACAATCTAAACATCCTAACAGTAGGTCTTTGCAATGTGGGAGGAAACCCAAACAAACACAGGGAGAACATACAAACTCCTTGCAGATGTTGTCCTTGGTGCCCTTGATGGGAACTGAACCCAGCACCTCAGGACCTTAGTGATGGCAAAGGCTACAGTGCTAACCACTTGAGCCATCTTGCCGTATCCTTTCAAATGCCGCACTTATGCCACCCGATGGTATGCCTGAAAGCAAAAGAGGGGTTTCCTATTCAGGTGGCACAGCATCCAACACTTTCCTGTCTCCAGACCAGAAGGGGGAGCTCTAGAACCCGGCTTAAGGGGAGCTTCCCTGTATAAAAGTTCTGGCCAGAGGAGGAGTTAGTTAGAACAACCATGGAGTGAGTCTGAGGAGGAAGCAGAGGAAAGCCTGGGGGAGACGAGGAACGTCATGCTCGCCCCAAAGGAAAGCACAGAGAACGGACATCGGGTCCGAGGCTGTGCAGGGTCTGATATCCCGGCAGTCGTTAACGTAAGGTGGGGAATTCCTGATTTCCCATCCACACACTCTCAGGAGGCAAAGCAGCATACTAGAGCCTGAGGTCTCCACGGAGAAGCAACCCCTGAAACAGGACTCGAGCTGCCTGTCACACGGCACAAGCAGGAGAGAGAGGGCAAACAGCTTAGCTTCAAGCAGCCGCAGAAGCCACTAAACAGCGCAGAAGGGAGGCCTCCAACCTACCTGGCTAGGTGGATTCCCTGATTGCTTCCAGGCCACCTGGGTCGCCAGTAACCCTAAATTGGTGGTCCGGACTGTACCCGTAACAACGGACCAGTAAAGGTAAAGGAAACGTTTACTGCTGTGGACTCCAGTTATTTCTGTGCCTGTTGCCCTGCACCCTATACATAGACTATCCACACTGTCCCGGGGATTGGCTTTAGCCATTGAGAGCTGTCCCATCCCCATGTGCCATCCATCATCCCTGGAGGTTCTGCAGCAGCGGTGTTCCCCACTGACCACATACCACAGGTGGCGTCACGATAATCTCCCTGTAAATAACCCCTTTTCAACTGACGCCCAGGCCACAGGACAGGGTCACGACCCCCGTGACTCCCCTGTTACAGCAGCAGCGACCCGGCTCCTGAGTACCCCACAGCCTGGGGGCCCATCACATACTCCTACAGCACAGTCTATATATATCCACATAAATAGAAGAGTAACAGCCACCTTGTAGCTGGCAGCAATTCTTTATTTCATAGGTCAAACATGTAGACACAAAGACACTAGGGATGATGGGAATGAACTACGGCTGTTTCACTCTTTACACTAGCGCTTCAATGGGTTCACTCCCATCCTCCCTCTTGTCTTCTTGTCTACATGTTTGACTCTATGAAATAAAGAATTGCTGCCAGCTACATGGTGAGTGCTACTCTTCTTCTATTTATGTGGGTATGTAATTATTATTAGCTAAGATTATGTATATATTTGCATTCTTGGTTGTATGTATAGTGATAATATGTGTGTGAGGAGATTGTGAGCGGCTGGACCAGCTCTCATTATATTGATTAATTTCTGATTGTTAATTTTGTTATTTGTCTGATATTATTTTTATGTTTTTCATATTTTTAATAAAAGATCTACAGATTGTGAGGAAAGTTATAACTAATAAGTGTAAGAGACAAACTAGTGAAAACTATATAATAGTAAATAGACATAAAATCATGCCTCTAACACATCTGCTAAAGTAATGTGACCAACCTCTTGAACATCTTCCTGATATATGATGTACAGTTACGTCATATGTAGGGTCCTGATTGATGCGGGCTCACATACCGAGCCTAAATCTTTCCCGTTAAATGATGGGTTTGTAATTAAAGAGGAAAGTACTTCTATGTCACGTACCCGCTTCTCAGCATATGATTTGGGGTGCGCCTGTGAGGGTTCATTTATCTGCTCTCACTGAATCACTGAATCCAAAACTCAAACCCTGTACTAGGCAGAAAAGTAAGCATAAATCACACCTCGACACAGACCACACACCCCTAGCTTCACAACATGCTGCCACCACTCCTCAAAACATACAGGATGATGAGTCCCTGAAATACATCTGTCTGCCAACATCCAGGATCACACACTCCCTAAAGCTATCGATTCCTATAGAGATAACAAGGGTCAAACTTATTAAAGTTTTAAGCTTTAATATAACAATTGCAGTGCTTCCAATAAAAAGATATGAAAGATAATAATAAAATGGACATTGTCATATGAAAAACAGTTAAATTAAATAATAAAAGGGAGAAACTTACCGAAATACCTAAATGTTCCAGTCTAATGTTTCTTTCTGTATCCTTGGGGAAGTAGGGGTGAAATATGGATCACAGCAGTATTGCAACTGACCCATCTGCAAACAAAGACTTCGGGTTGGAAGCCTAGTTATAGGCTTGAAGTTAAGGTTGAATTTCTGTTACTGCCTATTAATTTTAATACTCTAATCCTGGGTGTTTGACTGGACCATGGTTAATTTAGCAATTACCGTAATACATTATATTTCAACTGCTCTTTGTCTTAATGCATTTTGCTTCCCTCCTATAGCACCATGTTTCCCTGAAAATAAGGCGTCCCCCAAAAATAAAACATACTAGGGGGGGTTTCATGTGCCTGTAAATATAAGGCACCCCCAAAAAATAAGGTATACATTTTTTTTAAGAATAGTATGCCACCAATCAGAAGACTGGGGCTTGCAGCTCTGACAGCTCCAGCTTTCCCCTATAGTCCCGATGCCTTTCGCTGCCCCAGGTCCTGCAGATGCCCGGTGCCTGCCACTGTCCCAGGTGCCACAGATTCCTGATGCCCTCCGCTGTCCTGGGTGCTACAGATGCATACAGTCTGGCATTGCTGTATTCTCCCTGCTCCTTGCCACTGTCCCAGCCAATCACAGGCCAGGAACTGCCCAGTGGCCAATCACAGGCCAGTCGGCGCATGACATCTGCTTCTGGCCTGTGATTGGCTGCCCGGGTAGCTCATGGCATGTAATTGGCTGGGACAGTGGCACCGTACACTTACGGCATCTGAGGCAGGGAGATGAGAGCGGTGCCGTTCTACATGCATTGACGGCACCTGAACACCTGCAGGCAGCTGAGAGTGGCACTGAAATGCAGCAACGGACCAGTGAGAAGTATCCCTGTGTGTGTGAGTATCCCTGTGTGTGTCCCTAAATGAGTTTGTTTCCCTGAGTGTGTGTGTGTCCCTGAGAATGTGTCCCTGAGCGTGTGTGCGTGTGTCCCTGTGTGTTTTGATGCTGATACCATATTTGGGGATTAGGGGGTTGATGGGTATACTGTATTGGGGGTTGCAATAGGTTGATGGGGATACCTTATTGGGGGCTGCAATGGGATTATGGGGATACTGTATTGAGGGCTGCAAGGGGATGATGGGGATACCATTTTGAGGGATGCAAGGGGATGATGAGGATACTGTATTGGGGCTGCAAGAGGATGATCGGGATACCTTATTGGGGGATAATGAGGATATCGTACTGGGGGCTGCAAAAGGATGATAATTTTTTTGTTAAACAATAAATATGAATTCTTCTTCATGGAAAAGTAAGACTCTCCTAAAAATGAAACATTACGCATCTTTGGGAACAAAAATTACTATAAGACAGTGTCTTATTTTTGTGGAAACAGGATAAATAGAAAATGTCAGGCTGCTAATATGACCCATTTGGTTGATTCTTTTGAAGGCATCAGAAGTGTGAATTATTTTCACTTCTGTGCATTCTCAGAAAGCCCTGGGGTTTCGGATCCTGTGTACTGGAGAGAAGCAGCCTGTGAACAAATGTTAGTTTCCTGATCATCATACGGCAGCACACAAATGTATTAATCCTTAAAGCGAACCTGTCACCCCCCCTGGACATCAAAAGCTATAATAGCCACCTTCTGCAGCACTAAGGCTGCATTCAGGGAAGGTGGCTATAGGCTTTTGATGCCCTTTATACACTTAAATATGCACTTATATTACTGCTCACAGTTTTGAAGATGTAAGACCGGGAGGCGGGGTTTCGTGCTCCTCCGACCCGCACCCTCTTGTCTATCATCCTGGTCGCCTGCTGCTGCCTCCACGCACAGTCTGACATGAACGCGCGCCTCCGTTCTCCTCTATGGCGCCGCGCATGCGCTCTGCGCCGGGTGTCCAGGAAGTCGTCGGGCTGCGCCATATATATACAGACGGTATATATAGTTGTGGAGCCCAATGGGACGGGGTACTCGGTGTCGGACTGGGGTATCACGGCGGACTTTTATGGACCGTGTCCCGAGCCCACAAGTAAAGGTCGGGGGTGATTTACAGGGGATAGAGTCGTGACACCATCCGGTGTATTGTGGCCAGAGGCTCCACCGCTGCCTGGTTGCGGCTGGGAATGGTGACTTAGGGGCAGCTGAGGTGGTAAGCCCTCTCCGGGTAGGGCTATAGGTCCCCAGGACAGGAGTGGTAATAGTCTATGGTGGTTACGATGGGGGTTATAGTCGACACAGGCACTTACTTTGCAGTTGCAGCACTGGTTGTCTTGGTGCTGGATGACGTGTTGTAGTAGATGTAGTTCACTTATTTTCCTGCTGCTGCAGCCTTTCCAATCAGTCTGTGAGGAGAGCACTCTCCGGCCCTGCAGGTGAAATATTGGGCAAATGGCGCAATTAACAGACAGACTCACAGTTCGAAGTTTCTTTTGGTCTTTTACTTAAGATGTAATTCAGTAAAGTATTGTCCACGGAGTCTGTTTAGGGTTCAGGGTCTCTCCCACCCAGCTGGATCGTCTTGTCTCCCCTTCTGCGCTGTGTGTGGCCCCTGCTGCTGCATAAGCTTTGCTGCTGGCCCTGTTCCTCCTCCCGGGTACCAGTCTGATAGGCAATTTGTGTCCTTTATATCTATCCTGAACTCTGTGGCGTTGCTGTATCCTGGTACAGGTGAAGAATGTGAAATCTTCACTGCCCCAGTGTTTATTGTGCTGTATGTGTCATGCACAGCCTCGGATCCGGAATCCGTTCTGTGCGCTCCTCTGGGGTGAGTTTTAGGGTAACTCGGTCTCCCAGGTGTGTTCCTCTCTGCTCCTGTCTCCTTTCCTTAGACCCTGGCTTGGCCTGGAACTGTTCAGTGGACCTCGGGCTGAGCTTAGCACAGTTCTTTTACACCCAGGTCGTCTTCTCAGTCCACCTAGGAACTGCACTGCCCACTTCCTCTCCACACCAGAAAATATAGGGGAGCAGCTTGGTCTCCCCCTTCTGGCCTGGAGGTGCTGGTGTTGTGTGGGGAGTTAACCCTTTGTGTTGTTACTGTGGCACATGAACCCTGGGGTGCCACATATATGTACCTCCCGGTATAATGGGGTAGAAGCCCATGGCAACTGAAAGCAAGAATATTGCCCCTCAGTCATGACGCTGGCCCAGGAGACCTACTGCTGCAGGCAGATTCAAGAATCCATGTAAGCCTGCATTGCTGTTGCCCGCTATGCATACCTTCAGTCTAAATCTCTCCTTTCTCCTTACATGTGCTTCATGTGGAGGACAGTATGGTCCAGTGGTCAGCTGGAGGAGCTAAGGATCCCAATGTGCACACTGAAGCTCCCAGCCTCATATGTATCAGCCCAGACGTAACCTGCTGCACACTGCCTGGATATTGAGATGAGAGCCGACAGCATTCCCGGCTAAGATTCACCACTGCATGCAGGTGCTCTATACGCGCTCTGCTTACATCGCGCAAACGCACTGGTTCATTGACTAATACCAACCAGTAATGTCATCGTGCCGGCTGGTATACAAAAAAAAATACGATTGCCTGCAAGTCTTGGCTTTTTAGCTAAACAGCTGAGCTATCTGCCCTATGCTCCTGGGTCTGACTAAAGGCCCTGTCACACCATCCAACATCAGCTGCGATGTCGGATGCGATGCCGCGGGTGCGCGCTCTCTTCCAACATCGCAGCCTACCTGTCACACGGCAAGATGTTGCCGGTGAGGGTGCTGTGATGTTGGTGCCGCGATCGCTCGCTGGGCTGAGATCAACCCAGCGAGCGATCTGCTGTAATGCAGCGAATAGGCAGGATCGGCCGTGACATCACTATTGCGATGTGTGGTGGCTCAGTGGCTAGCACTGTGTGGTGGCTCAGTGGTTAGCACTAGTGATGAGCGAGCACTAAAATGCTCGGGTGCTCGGCGCTCTGGCCGAGCATCTCAAGATACTCGTGTACTCGGCCAGAGCACCGAGCCCACAGACTTCTGGTTATAAAACGAGTATTTCTGGAAAAGGGCGGGAGGGGGGGCATTTTTAAATCGCCGCAACATATAACATCTTCCTGTGGCCCCCAGAGGGATCCTAACAATTAATCTGCTCCCTGTGTGGTGCCAGCTCACTGTGTGCACTGAAGGGAGCTGTGTATTTGTGTCAGATTGCTAATTATTAGAGAGCAGTCCGAGCATCTCGGCGGTACTCGGTGCTCGCCGAGCATCCCAAGTACCGGGATACTCGTGCGAGTAACGAGTAGCGCAGAGCATGCTCGCTCATCCCTAGTTAGCACTGTGCGGTAGCTCAGTGGTTAGCATTGTGTGGTGACTCAGTGGTTAGCACTGTACAGTGGCTCAGTGGTCAGCACTGTATGGTGGCTCAGTGGTTAGCACTGTATATGGTGACTCAGTGGTTAGTATTGTATGGTGGATCAGTGGTGAGCACTGTATGGTGGCTCAGTGGTTAGCACTGTACAGTGACTCAGTGGTCAGCACTGCATGGTGGCTCAGTGGTTAGCAATGTACGGTGGCTCCATGCTTACCACTGTATGGTGGCTCAGTCGTTAGAACTGTACAGTGGCTCAGTGGTTAGCACTGTGCGGTGGCTCAGTGGTTAGCACTGTGCGGTGGTCAGTGGTTAGCACTGTGCGGAGGTCAGTGGTTAGCACTGTGTGGTGGCTCAGTGGTTAGCACTGTGCGGTGGCTCAGTGGTTAGCACTGTGCGGTGGCTCAGTTGTTAGCACTATATGGTGGCTCAGTGGTGAGCATTGTATGGTGGCTGAGTGATGGGACGCAGGGACATGGAAGGCAGAAGGCACAGGGGAAGCAGGGACACATGGGGCTAGTCATAGGGAGAGACAGCACACACACGGAGAGACAGCGCACACAGGAGCTGAGAGCACACAGAGCAGAGAGAAAGGCACAAGTAAGAAAGGGGGAGAGACAGGACTGAGTGGAGAGAGCGCACAAGGGGAGGCAGGCACAGAGACTGTCCTCCCGATGCAATAGCATTGGGCTTATTTCTAGTATATATAAAATTCCCATTTTATTGAAAAAAATCTCATTAAAGACATCATCAAAAAGCAATAAAATAAGACAGTATGGGCTCATTACGCGTTTCAGACTTAAAGAAGAAAGGAGTAATCCAGCGGCAGCTCCCACTAGATAGATTAAAGTCCTCAGTTTTTATTAATCCATTTATAAAAGACAGTAATAAAAAGCCAAGATGAAGACTGGTTGTCGAAATGCGTAGACCTGTCCACGCTAATCTTTTGCGGCTTTTGAAGCACCTTATTTGCTCATGGGTGAATTTATTACAGTCTTTTATAAATGGATTAATAAAAACTGAGGACTTAAATCTATCTAGTGGGAGCTGCCGCTAGATTACTCCTTTCTTTTTGATATATCTACACGGTCCTCCTGCCTGAATCTGTGCAGCATAAACTGGAGGGGTAAACTGACAGCTGGTGACTAATATTGCATTTTTTGGGGGACTTAAAGAGAGTGTCCTTAGTCATAGGTATATGTTAAAGGAAATACATGGCTTTACAAGGGGAAAAAAGGGGAAACACCCTACAGGTAAATCTGAATGAATTAGAATATCAGCAAAAAGTTAATTTATTTCAGTAATTCAATACATAATCTGAATGCATATATTATATAGAGTCATTACACACAGAATGATCTATTTCAAGTGTTTATTTCTGTTAATGTTGATGATTAAGGCTTACAGCCAATGAAAACCCGAAGGTCATTATCTCAGAAAATTAAAGTAGGGAGTATGAAGGGTCTGAGAAATAAAATATGACCTAAATAGGTATCAGAGGCTTCACCTTGAGTGTTTGTGAGAGCATATCATGGCTGCTGCAGTCCCCAGCATGGTGCATATAGAGTAGAGAGGATGAAGGGTTAAAAACCACACTGCCATTCCATGAGACATCAAAGGGTGAATATAATATTGGTTTATTAGTCAACATGTTTCAGGGCTCCCTGGCCTCTTCCTCGGGACAAATCAATATCATATTGCCATGTTTCACGGTGTTTCTGGGAGCCCTGAAATGTGTTGACCAATAAATTATTATTATATTCACCCATTGCTGTCCAGTGGAATACCGCAGTGCGGTTTTTAACACTTTAGCCTCCCTACTTTAATTTTCTGAGATAATAATCTTTGGGTTTTCATTGGCTGTAAGCCATAATCATCAACATTCAACCTTCACAGGGAATTGATCTGGTCTTGCTGAATGCTAGATTAAGAGACATGCCCACCAGATTGGATATGGAATAATATGTGGCCAGGCTAGAGACATCTTACAAGGCTGAGCTATCCACCCTGAGTGATGAAATACAGCAATGTAATGAGAGGGTCAATGCTCAAGACCAAGCCATAGCTGCCCTGACAGCTAGAATAGATGCTGAGGAGGAGACCCTCACGGCCCAGTTCCATCATATACAAATGTTGGCTGACATGCTTGATGATGCCGAAAACAGAGGCAGACAGAAGAATATAAGGATAAGGGGGCTACCGGAATCGGTCTCGAATCGGGAAATAAATAGTGTACTGCACCAAGTGTTCAACTCTGTCCTCCAGCGCCCACAAGAATCACCTCTCGAATTAGATCGCACCCACAGGGCACTGGGTCCGAGACCTCAGGAACAGGCACCCCCTAGAGTCGTAATATGCTATGTACATAAGTATCAGATAAAATAAGAACTAATGTCAAAGGCTAGGGACAAAAACTCCATAAAATATACCAAGGTCCAGCTATTACCTGACCTTTCTAGATGGACTTTAAAGAGATGGACATCTTGCGTCAACACGATGTACCATATATGTGGGGGTACCCCTTTCGCCTCTGGGTTCATAGAGGAAGTAGGGTCCACTGGCTGAGCCACCCAAATAGCATTCCAGCTTTCTCGGCAGCACTCAACATACCAAGGGTAGGGATCACGGAGTGGCCCTCCTTGCCATTCCAATACAGAGGATAGGACCCCCCAGCCGGTTCCTCCTGCAAAGACAGAGAAGAGTGGGCAGACGTTTTGAAAGAGATCGACGGAACCAAAAGAGACCAGAAGTGGGAAGAGTTTAGAGAAGATACAACCTTAAATAGGAGGGTTCCGCACTTGTTTAGGAGTTTGTTTTTTCAGTCCTTAGTGGCCTCATCCTCCTATACTACAGCTATGTTAAAGAGTACAAAGGTTTAATACAAGAAGCGAAGTGGAAGACTTGGACGACGAAATTATTACAGTGTTCAGAATTATTAGGCAAATAAGTATTTTGATCACATGATACTTTTTATACATGTTGTCCTACTCCAAGCTGTATAGGCTTGAGAGCTAACTACCAATTAAGTAAATCAGGTAATGTGCATCTCTGTAATGAAGAGGGGTGTGGTGTAATGACATCAACACCCTATATAAGGTGTGATTAATTATTAGGCAAATGCCTTTCCTTAGGCAAAATGGGTCAGAAGAGAGATTTGACATGCTCTGAAAAGTCCAAAATTGTGAGACGTCTTGCAGAGGGACGCAGCAGTCTTGAAATTGCCAAACTTTTGAAGCGTGATCACTGAACAATCAAGCGTTTCATGGCAAATATCCAACAGGGTCGCAAGAAGCGTGTTGGGCAAAAAAGGTGCAAAATAACTGCCCACGAATTGAGGAAAATTAAGAGTGAAGCTGCCAAGATGCCATTTGCCATATTTCAGAGCTGCAAAATTACTGGGGTATCAAAAAGCACAAGGTGTGTTGTACTCAGGGACATGGCCAAGGTAAGAAAGGCTGAAAAACAACCACCTTTGAACAAGAAACATAAGATAAAACATCAAGACTGAGCCAAGAAATATCTTAAGACTGATTTTTCAAAGGTTTTATGGACTAATGAAATGAGAGTGACTTTTGATGAGCCAGAAGGATGGGCCGGAGGCTGGATCAGTAAAGGGCAGAGAGCTCCACTCCAACTCAGACGCCAGCAAGGTGGAGGTGGGGTACTGGTATGGGCTGGTGTCCTCAAAGATGAACTTGTGGGACCTTTTCGGGTTGAGGATGGAGTAAAGCTCAACTTACGGACTTACTGGCAGTCTCTGGAAGACAACTTCTTCAAACAGTGGTATATCTAAAAAAAAAAACACTCCAACTTCCAAAAATATTAAGCTTTGATATTTATGAGTCTTTTGGGTTGATTGAGAACATTGTTGTTGATCAATAATAAAAATAATCCTCTAAAATACAACTTGCCTAATAATTCTGCACACAGTGTATATTTTTAATCAATAATGATGGCTTAGACGGAAGACCACATTAAAAATAAATTAGACACAACTTGATCTTGGAATCCCGTTCACTATTTAAATATGGGATCACATCAATAATAACTGCCATTAACAGATAACATTCCAAGATAATTAATGTTCCACCAGTTACCAGCTTATGATGGTGTGTTGGCTCAATCCGTGGCCCATATGAGGCTTGATAAGGGGTGAAGGGACTCAGGAGTTATCAGAGTGAAGACCCCTTAACCTATACTATATTGATACAATATACGGGGCAATACATATGAGCATACAATAGCTTTATTTTACTACATAATTAATTCCGGTCAGTTTATAGGTAATGTTGTTTGGCTAAAAGGGCGGTCCTAAACTGAGGTTCTGCCATTGATGGTTATACTGGTTGGAGGAGTCCCACTCTTTCTCGTACATAGCTACGATCCCTATGGTGGAACCATAACCCGTCGAAAGGTTCTTGGCTGTTAGCAAAATCCTCCATCATATATATCAGGGAACATAACTTTACGTATACTTGTAAATATCATCTAGAGCAGAGGTTCCCAACTCCAGTCCTCAAGGCACACCAACAGTGCAGGTTTTCAGGATTTCCTTAGTATTGCACAGGTGATAATTGAATCACCTGCACTGGGGATGATTCCAATTTCTAAAGAAATCCTGAAAACCTGCACTGTTGGTGTGCCTTGAGGACTGGAGTTGGGAACCTCTGATCTAGAGAGTTGACAAACTGATCTGAGCTGATAAATATCAGCTCAGATACTATAACTACTTGAATTTTCTTCTAATAAACCACTTTTTCTACCTATTCTCTTTGCTTTTCTGATATATACTGTTCTACTTATCTAAGTATTTCCAATCTATTATTTCTACTTTTCTGATACTTCGGACCTACTATCGCCTCTGTTGCACTGCTACTAGGAGACGAGACGCATTGATTCAGCTACAATGCGGCAAAAGATCACCGTGGGATCCCTGAATGTGAGGGGACTTAATATTCCCCAGAAAAGAACACAAATTCTATACAAAATGAACAAGATGAAGGTACGAGTACTTATTCTTCAGGAGACCCATTTTAAAGAAAAGCACATCCCTAATATTAGAGATAGATATTTTACAACCTGGTTTCACAGCACCGGTCCTGGAAGTCGCTCGAGGGCGGTACCCATTGCAGTCCATAAATCCCTGCAGCACACAATATTGGATATCAGTACAGATCCAGAGGGCAGGTACCTATTACTGAAGCTTAAAATTTACGCAACTCTCTATACTGTCGCAGGATGGTATTCACCAAATGAAAACCAAGCCAAAGCCGGCCGGGACTTCTTAAAAAAGGTAGCAGAATTTGCTGAAGGAGTGGTGGTGATAGTGGGAAATTTTAACCTCACCTTAGATCCACAAATCGACTCCACAACAAGAGGAGAGAGGGGGATAACTAAACAATTAAGTCTCCTTAAACAATTGTGTAATCCTGAGAACAGAGATTATACCTACTACTCTATCCCTCACGACTCATATAGTCGAATAGATTTTTTTCTCATCAGTCATCATGAAATAATAAAAAAAGAGGGCTCGCCTATATTCTTGTGTCTGGCCAGGTACAACTAGGCACCTGGGGGTTGGGGGCAGCCCGTCGCTGCCTGCTGGATCCGGCTGGTTCCAGAAATACGGCAAAGCCTACGTCATTTTTTTTCTGAAAAATCAATAAAACAATCCTACAAAGGGACTGCCTCTTTATTAACCCCTCGCCCATGGTCCAGGGGTTAATAAATATGCAGTCCCTTTTATTTACATTGTTTTATGGATTTGTCAGAAAAAAATTTGAGGTGGGCTTCGCCGTATTTCTGGAACCAGCCGGATCCAGCAGGCAGCGACGGGCTGCCCCCAACCCCCAGGTGCCTATTTGTACCTGGCCAGACACAAGAATATATGGGAGCCCTTTTTTTAAATTATTTTTATTATTTTATTTATTTTTATTATTGTGAAATAATAAAAAAAAATGCGTGGGGCTCCGCGCAATTTCTATGTCTAGCCAGGTACAGCTAAGCAGCTGGGGGCTGGAATCCGCAGCGCAGGGAGGCCCAAGCTTTCTGGGCACCCCCCGCTGCAAATTGCAGCCCGCAGCCGCCCCAGAAGATGGCGCGTTCATTGAAACGCCATCCTCTGGCGCTGAACCCCGCTCTTCCAGCGGCCCTGGTGGCGGTGGCACGCTGGGTAATAAAGGGGTTAATACCACCTTTGTTATACAAGCTGGTATTAATCCCTGGATTCTTAATGTCAGGCCAGGTTAGACCCAGCCACTAAGAATCTCCAATAAAGGGTTAAAAAAAACACCACTCAGAGAAATTTTTTTATTAGAAATAAAAAAAAAAGCCATTAGGGACTCCATCTTTAATTAAAAAAATCCTCTTCCGTCCGACGTAGTCCAAAACGCGATGTCCTCTCTGCTACATCCCCTGTGCATAGATATAGAAGTCTATGCACAGGGAATGAGCAGACTGAGAACAATCTCAGCTCTGCTACATCAGGCAGCAGGCGGGCTCTAGGACCCTGGAGCTGCACAGAGCAGACAGCTCTTACTCTGCGAGTTTCCCTGCTATCACTGGCACAGTAGCGAGTCCAATGCAAGTCAATGGCAATCCTAGTTTTGTCAGAGTCTCTGACAAAACTAGGATTGCCATTGATTTGCATTGAACTCGTTACTGTGCGAGTAAACGCTGGGAAACTCGCAGAGTACCGAGTCCTGCGAGTCCCTTACTACTCGCAGAGTAACGAGTCCTAGCGAGTAGATTCGCCCATCCCTACTATCAATCTGTTCAAAATAGAATTCAGGTGAGCGAAAAATGAAGAAATGAAAAAATGAAATCGTCATTATTATATTTGAATTCCCCATTATATTATTAATGGAATCAGTAGTACATGATTAAAGAAAAATAAGTGTATCAAGAATTATGAATACAGCAGAGCTGACTGAACATTATTGTTATAAGAGGAGATTAATATCCATATAGCAGAGTTTGATCGTATAAGAGGAGATGATTGAAAGTCGCAAATTCAGTTTGATCAAGACTTGTTACTGGATATATACATTGCAGGTAAATATAAATTGTCCAAATTGACAGGGCTCTACTAACATGGTACTGACATCCAAGGTAGGGATGGATAGGGAAAAAATATATATACATATACATAAGGAATATATATATATATATGGAGAAGTAAGCAAGTATATAGATCTTTTCAGGATATTATTTCTATATGCTATTCAGACCTTTTGGAACAAGAGTATTCAGTTTATATATCCAGTACTTTTCTCTTCTATTAAGAGCCCCTAATCTATTGGAGGTGTTTTCTGGAATATGGTCAATGGCCATCACTTTTAATTCACTGAAATCCCTGTTATGGCATAAATCAAAATGGTTAGATACTCCATGTTGTCTGAAACCTTTTTTAATGTTTGACCTATGCTTATTAATTCTGCAATGGAGTTCTTGGACAGTCCGTCCAATATATTGGAGATGACATGGACACTCAAGTAGATAAATGACAAAGGATGTGTGTAATTTATATTATGTGTGATCAGAAACTTTTCTCCAGTGACAGTAGATATAAATTCATGAGTCTATTTCATCATTTTACAGCACAGGCAGTGTTCTTTGCCGCATTTGGTAGTCCCTTTTGGTGTAATCGTACGATTATTATGTATGGGTTTGGGTTTCTTTAGTCTACTGGGAGCAAGAATACTTTTGATAGTAGGAGCCCTCCTGAAAGTGATCCCTGGTCGATTAGGTATCAATTTCCCCAGGATAGGGTCATTTTGAAGTATAGGCCAATGTATGATAAGGATATCTTTAATTTCACCATGTTTCCTATTAAAGGTGGTGATGAAACTGAAAGCATAGGCATTTACTGCTATTTTTTTGTTGTTATTATGCTTCTGCTGCAATAAATCATTCTGCTAGATTGTTTTACTCATGCTATATGCATTTTAAACCAGCTCTACAGGATATTTACGTGTGAGGAATATCTTCTTCAAAAGGTCAGATTGTTCTGCAAAAATGACATTATCACAGCAATTTTTTCTTATTCTTTTGAACTGGTTTACCGGAATCTTTCTCAACCATTTATTGTAAATGTCCACTGGAAAAATGGACATAGCTATTTTTGTCTACTGTTTTGAAATATGTTTTGGTCAAAATGCAATTATTCTCTTGATATATTGAGATCTAAAAAATCTATTGTAGTTTTGTGAAAATGCGGGTCAAATTGTAACCCCCATGTATTGTTAGCTAATTCACATAAGAAGTCATTGGCATCACTCAAGTTGTCATCCCAAATAATGAAGATATCATCTATAAATCTTCTGAACAGTATGAGTCCTACATTATGTGTATTTTCATAAAAATTACTTTTTTCAAATACCCCCATAAATAAATTAGCATAAGCACAAGCTGCCTTCGAGCCCATCGTGGTCCCTCTTATTTGATGGTAAAAATTACCCAAAAAAGTAAAGTAATTATTTTTCAAGATGAATTCAAGTCCTTGTAAGATGACATTTTTTTGTTTGAGGGGAATTCTATCATCATCCTGTAGTATATATTCAATGCAAGCATTTCCAATGTTATGATCAATATTAGTTTAGAGCAGGGGTCTCAAACTCCAGGCCTCGAGGGCCGCACACAGTCCAGGTTTTCAGGATTTCCATAGCATATGACAGTTGGTAATCAAATTACCAACTGTCAAATTGTAAGGAAATCCTGAAAACCTGGACTGTGTGCGGCCCTCGAGGCCTGGAGTTTGAGACCCCTGGTTTAGAGGGAAGCGACATCAAGAGTTATGAATTTATAAGAGTCCTTCCATGTTATATTTTTCAAGATATTGATTAGCTGCGTTGAATCTTTGAAATATCTGTCAAGTTTTAACACATATCTGACGTAGGGAAAAAGGTGTATAACGGTCCGCCAGGGGCTGGTTGGGGGGGTGTGCTATCAGAAATTTGTGAGGACCGGGGGGTGGGGGGGTTGTGCTATCGGAAATTTGTGAGGACCGGGGGGGGTTGCTATCAGATACCGCAGCTCTCTTACCAGCTCCGACACCATATGCTGCGGTATCGCTGCGCCGGACGCAAAGCGCCGCCCGCGGCCGGCCCATTTCTGTAGGGAGGCGGCCCTAGGTGTGGCCTATACCACCAGCCCAGGGGGCACTTGCCCCCCTGCCTCCTGGGCCAGTCCGCCCCTGCGGTCTGCACTGCTGTGACACGAAAGATCATAAGGAAGACAATGCTTCAATAAAAACGTCCTTTATTCTTCCTCTCCTACGCGTTTCGGAGCCACATCCAAGCTCCTTCCTCAGGGAAATGGGTATGGGGGCTCCTGAATCAGAAAAGGATCTATTTCTTTGTTGTGTCTGGATTTTCCTATTCTGTGTATAACTGTTTCTCTCAATAGGCTGCTCATTTTTTTCTTTCTCTGTATTAGAATAGTCTTTTCTATCTCTATTCAGTTTTTTTGATTTTCTTAACATTGTATCGTGCTCAATTTGTCTAACATTGGTGCATATGTTGGAATATATTCTTTTGTATTCTGGGTGCATGTCAAATTTAGATAATTTATTTGTTATTTCCTGTATGTTCTCAGTGCCTATATCTGCTAGCCCATTTCTTTTCAAATATAACATGGTTAATAAGTTATGATGTGCAAATAATCATTCCATCTTACAGTGACTTTAAAACTAGTGTAAGTCTTCTGTGGCAGATTTCTTCATCTATATACAAAGAAAGAAATCTTGCATCTATCCCATATTTAATCTGATCCTTCAAATTATCTTCAAGTTTAGGCAGTAATTCTTTCATATTCTTCGTGTCTTCTTCTGAGAAGACATCCTCCATGATCTCAGATGATGTAGAAGTATAATTGCTGATTCCAATCGTCTGTAGGATCAGTGTTTCTCTTAGGGAAAATCTATGTTGTATATAGTCCACAATGTTGAATTATCGAGACCCTTGCAGCAAAATGAGGTGGATAATGAGTGTGAACTGCTCACATGGTGCGGTTGTGTTACCCACAACGGTATGATCGCCTGTAAGACAGCCGCTGCAAAGGCCGCACATTCACGGGTCACCATGGAAAGAAGATCACTTCTGTTGGACAAAATTTTGCTGCAAGGGTCTCGAAAATTCAACATTATGGACTATATACGACATAGATTTTCCCTAAGAGAAAGACTGATCCTATGTGGCACCCCAGGGGTTTAATGTGCCACAGTAACATCACAAGGGTTAACTCCCCACACAACACTGGACACTGCACTAGCACCTCTAGGCCAGAAGGGGGAGCTCAAGCAGCTCCCTGATATAGTCTGGTCTGAGGAGGAAGTAGTTAGTTGAGAGTTATCAGTTGGAGTTAGTTCAGTTCCTGGGAGGCCTGAGGAAGAAAGACTGGTGGTGTAAAGGGGCTGCCTTAGGCCTCTCCACAGCCTGCTACCCACTTCCAGGCCTAGCCAGGGTCTGAGGAAAGGAGTAAGAGAAACAGGAGAACACATCTGGGAGGCTGAGTTACCTCATAACTCACCCCGGAAGAGAGCACAGACCGGATACCGGATCCGAAACTGTGACTGACACATGCAGCACAGTAAATACCGGAATAGTGGAGATTATATATCTACACTGTACATCAGCAAAGCAACACGGCGGGGTCAGAAATACAGAGGAAAGACTCAAGTTGTCTAGCAAAGGGGGTCCATGTGAGGAGATACAGACCAGCAGCCTAGCTGAAGCGGCAGCAGGGCCACAAACACAGCGCAGGAGAGGGAAGCTGGGGACCTGGACAGGGTGGGAGCAACATGGCCTCAATACGGACTCCGTGGACAGTACTCTGCTAACAACATCATCTGCAGTAAAGACTTGGAAAACTTCAAAACCGTGAGTTTGTGTGATCCTTGTGCTCAAATACTGTGTTCCCTCACAAGCAGCTATCATCTCTACTACTACCGCTATCCTGCAATATCCATAGCACCATCTATAGACTGTTACTATCTCTGTCCCGGGGAGCCAAGCTCTATCTGCGGAGAGCCATTACATCCCCAGCTGCCAAACATCATCCCTGAAGGCTCTGCAGCAGCGGTGGACCCCTCACTGACCACAACCCATGGGTGGCGTCACAATAAACTCCCCTGTAAATATCCCTCCATTTATTGCGCAACCCGGGACACGGTCCGGACCAAGACCGCCGTGATATCCCCAGCAGTTCCCCGGTCCAGTACCGAGTACCCTGTCCAAGTTGGCTCCACATCTTGGCATCCACAAACAGGATCTACCGTGCCCGGTAAACCGGGCATTGTGTGCTGTGATTTGTGACTGTTTTGAACCTGTCGCCATTGCTGAGCATGCAGCAAACTGAATTTGAACTGCGCCACAAGGACTTTATTTTTGAAATTCCGCCATTACAGAGCGTGCGACGCGCGGAAAGAAAAGGGGCGTGTCATTGTGGGCAGCACTCTGCAAAGCGTTCTGACGTCATCCGGAAGGGAAGAGAATCCCTGCTACACCGCGGAACCTTTGTTAGACATCCGGACGGAAGCGGAAGACAGGAGGGTCGACCTTAACTAAGGGGGCACAGGATGTCGCAACTGGAAAAACCAGCGGCACTGAGCAGCCGGCGAAGTTCCAGCACCTGATAATAGAGGAGCACCCGGCGGTGCAGCGGCGCAAGGAGCAGCACCCATCATGCCACTCCTGATGCCGTATACTCTGGAAGCAATGTGGCTGCCCCAATACTCCGGTGAGCCTAACACTCTTAACGACTTTATTACTAAAATACAAGCATACTATGTGATGTACCCCCTAACTGAAGCCCAGCGTGTCGGCATGATTACTGGACAATTAACTGGCAATGCACAGCGGGAAGTAGTGTCCTGGCTGGACACAGATAAGGACACTGTAGAGCATCTTGTAGCTGGACTAAAAGCAGCATTTGAAACCAGTGCTGACACCCGAGCAATAATGAGGTTCTTTGGATGTCAACAAAAGCCTAAGAAGAGTGCCAGAGACTATTCCTTGAACTTGCAAGAAGCACTCAAAGCACTTAAACTAGCAAAACCTGCCATAGCCTCGGGAGCTGACAAAATGCTAATTGGCGAGTTTATAGAGGGCCTCTTATCCCCTTCTCACAGAAGACAGCTGAGTATGATGATTATTCAGAATCCCGAAATGACATTTGCTGAGTTAAAAGATAGAGCCATCCATCTCCAGCAGGAAGAGGAGCCCCGGTATCTAAACTTCATCCAAGGCCCTACAGCAGCACCCCAGCAGCCATGAGTATCAGCGACGTCTGCCATGTCAGAGACTGCTGCTGAACACAGAGAGCCTCTCCAATGAGGCCCTAAACCAAAAGCTAGATGCCCTGACAGACACTGTTATTTCCATGGCTAATGTCATCAAGGAGCTGCGAGGATCCAAGCCTGCACCCAAGATCGAGTTGGCGACCAGGAAGGAGGATGTCCCTTGGATGAGGCCCAAGAAGTACCAAGCGACGAGAAGATGACCCAGCCACCGCTATCAACTGGATGGACAGCCCATTTGCCGCCGTTGTCAGAAACCAGGTCACTTTGCCCGGGAATGTGCTTTAAACGAGGATTCCCTGGGCAGGCGGGCCAATTCCCAGAAATAAACTCTCAAGGTCCTTCAGCCTGATATGACAGATTCGTGGGAGGACGTCCAGTCATCCCTATCGTGTTGGATGGAATTCCCTTTAGTGCCTTGTTGGATACCGGGTCCCAGATAACATCGATTCCACATGTTCTATGCAAAAGGTACTGGGCTGATTCAGACATTAATAGTGGTCCAACTGACATTGTAGTGAACTTATGGGCTAGTAATGGTCAACTAATACCATAAGTTGGGTTCAGAGAGATGACCATTCAGATTGGGAAGGTAGAATTGCAGAACCAGGGTATTATAATTGTAGATGTTGACCGGCGAGATCATGAACCAGTAATGTTACTAGGGGTGAATGTAATTGAAAAGTGTTTTTCCGAGGTAATTACTGTCTTACAGCAGATCGCCGAGACTGCCAGAACCGGGCAGCAGAGGCTTCTGGAAAAAGAAAAAAAAGCGCTGATGATGAAACAACAGGTAGATATATCAGGAGGTGAAATCGGCAGTGTACGAGTAAGTGATCCAATACCCATACTGATACCTCCCAAAACTGAAATGTTGGTCTAGTGTAGAGCCACAATAGGCATTAAAGGGCGAGACTATCAAGCCCTGGTAGAACACGTGTACTCAGACAGTTGGCCCACTATACTGACAGCCAGAGGAGTGGTTGAAGTACACCGGGGAAGAGTGCCATTACGCCTTCTAAATTGCGGGGAAGATGAGGTCACATTACCAAAGTATGCTACCATGGCTAAATTGTTCACGGTTAATAACAATGCCATCACAGCCGTCGAGCCCTTGAACCCGTCAAGTCAGGCGGATGACAATGGCTCAGGGAAAAAGCTGGAGGATTGGTGCCAAAAGCTACATGTGGGTTCCAGTTCTACACCTCATCAAAAGCATGGAGTATACCGGGTAGTAAAAGAATATGAGCAGATATTCAGCAAGCACCCGTTAGACTTTGGGCAAATTAAAGTGGTAGAGCACACTATACCCACAGGTAACGATCAGCCTATAAAATAGAGGTATAGACCATTACTACCCGCTCACTACCAAACCACCAAAGACATGCTCAAAGAAATGAAAACTGCAATGGTAATAAGAGACAGTTGTAGCCCCTGGGCAGCGCCTTTAGTGTTGGTTAGAAAGAAGGATGGGACCATGAGAATGTGCGTAGATTACCGGCAGATGAACCGCATCACACATAAGGACGCATACCCGTTACCTAGGATTGAGGAGTCATTAGCTGCATTAAAATCTGCTACCTACTTTTCTACCCTTGATCTGAATAGTGGGTATTGGCAAGTTCCTGTGGCAGAGGCTGACAAGGAGAAGACAGCGTTTACTATGCCGATGGGACTCTGTTAGTTCAATTGTATGCCGTATCGACTCTATAACGCACCCGGTACCTTCCAACGCCTGATGCAGAGCTGCCTAGGACATAAGAACTTTGAAACTGTCCTCCTGTACCTAGATGACATCATACTCTACTCCAAGACATTTGAGCAACATCTACAAGACCTGGCAGAAGTGTTTGAAGCCATTGTCCGGATACGGCATGAAGATCAAGCCATCCAAGTGCCACCTTCTCAAGCCAAAGGTGCAGTACCTAGGACATGTCGTGAGTTCAGAGGGAGTAGCACCGGGTCCTGATAAAGTCACAGTGATAAGGGATTGGCCAAGACCTACTAATGTGAAAGAAGTGAGGCAATTCCTGGGCCTGGTGGGCTATTATAGAAGATTTATCAGAGGATTCACGAAGCTAGCAGCTCCCCTTCAAGACATCCTGGTAGGACAGTTGATGAGGTCTTCAACCCGTAATCCTCCTTTCCAGTGGAGTGAAGAGAGGGAAGACTCCTTTAAAAAGCTAAAGTGTGCGCTGACAGGAGAAGAGATCCTGGCATACTCGAATTACCATCAACCCTTCATTCTGTACACGGATGCCAGCAACGTGGGACTGGGAGCAGTATTGTCACAGAAGCAAGGAGGCAAAGAAAGAGTTATTGCCTTTGCAAGCAGGAAACTCCGGCCTAAGGAAAGAAACCCCGAGAACTACAGTTCCTTCAAGTTAGAACTACTGGCAGTAGTTTGGGCAGTAACCGAGCGTTTCAAGCACTACCTGGCAGCTGCAGAATTTACCATCTACACGGATAACAACCTGTTGACCCACCTGGACTCAGCAAAATTAGGTGCGTTGGAGCAGCGATGGATATCCCGGCTGTCTAACTACAATTTTGTCATCAAATATAGGGCAGGCCGCAGGAACCGGAATGCAGATGCCTTATACTGGATGCCACACCTGAAAAACGTGGAAGAGGAACCGGAGGAGCTAGAAGAGATAGAAGAGATTAGCACACTATGGATGGGCTGACACCCAAGATAGTGATCCAGCTGTGAAGCTAGTGAAAGAACTGCTTACACAACAAGGTGCGTACCCTAACCAGAACCCCCCAGCTGAGACCCAACAACTGTGTAAAGAGAAAGTCAAGTTGTTCCTGTATCAAGGGAAGCTCTGCAGATGGCACACCAACCCTAAAACACATGAACTAGTCTGAGAGATAATCATACCCAAGCAAGACGTCAAAATGGTCTTAGAAGCCTACCACGACAGTGCAGGTCATTTTGGATGGAAGAAGTTGGAAGTTCTCTTAAGAGAGAGATTCTACTGGGTTGGCACGAGAAAATCAATTGAAGATTGGTGTAGAAAATGTGGCCCATGCAACCTCAGAAGAAAAGACCAACAGAGAGCCCCACTCCAGTCCATAGTAACCAAGCAACCACTTGAGTTAGTTGCGTTAGACCATGTCAAGTTGTCACCAAGCCATTCAGGCTATGTCTATGCTTTAACCATCTGGACCATTACTCACGCTTCTTAGTGGTGGTACCTGTCAAGGAGCTGACAGCGAAGACGGCTGCAAGAGCGTTTCAGACACATTTCTGTAGACCGCATGGGTACCCAGAACAAGTCCTTGCAGACCAAGGTCCAGCTTTTGAATCAGAGATTTTCCAGGGGTTTTGCAATATGTACGGCTGTAAGAAGATCCACACGACAGCGTACCATCTCCAAACCAATGGCTTATGCAAAAAGATGAACCATATTGTGATTGACCTGTTGAAAACATTACCAGAGTCAGGGAGGAATCAATGACCAGAGAAATTACCCGATTTGGTAGACCTGTACAACCATGTCCCGGTGAGTTTAACAAACTGCACCCCAGCCTACCTTATGCATGCAAGACCTGGTAAGATGCCAATTGATTTAGATATGGGAATTCTAAAACCTGATGCAAAAGTTGAAGAATCCATTTGAGATACACTATGTCAACAGCAGTATCGCCAAGTAGAGGAGTGCGTAGAGAAAAATCTTCAGCAAGCTAGAGCGAGACAAGAGAGAACTTTTAACCAACATGCTCAAGCAACTCCATTACAACCCGGTGAGCAAGTTCTCAAGAGAAAGAGACACACCAACAAATTGGATAATTAGTAGGAAACCACCCCATATACAGTCTTACCATCCAACTTAGACAATGCTAAAATATGTCTAATAAGCAAAGACGAAGGAAGAACAACAGAAGTTGTGTCAAGAGACCATCTGTCCTGAAACCCTGAAGACACCAGAAGTAACCGTACCCGTACAGGTCCAACCTGTTAAAGAAGAAAAAGAAGTATTCCATACCGTTCTAGGAGATTTCCCCAAAACATGGCCAAATTACTACAGAGCAGTTGTACTCCCAATGATTGCTTTCCCTCCAATGGTTGAATCAACACCAGAACCCGTACAACCAGAAGTCTCAAGACCTGACGACCTGGTAGAGTCTTAAGAGGAGGAACCAATTCATGGTCCCAGTGAGCCTGCCAGTCCTACTATCTGATCTCCATCCTCAATAGTACCAGACACTCCAAATAGGTACACATCCACCCACACCATCAGGCTAAGTACACCCAGTACACCAGCATTACGCAGATCAGAGCGTAGTACCAAGGGTCAGGTACCGACTAGATACAGAGATCGAAAAGTGAAATTAAATGTGCAATGTAAATATGTTTGTGTAAATGTAAATTGAACCCGTTACTGTGTAAAGTGTATAGAATGGGTGAAAGTAGCCTGGTGTAGGTGGCAGCCACGGACAGTAAGAACTTGGCCTCTTATGTGGTGACCCGAGGGCCTAGAGGCCTACTGCACTTACAACCCAGAGACACCCGTTATGTTGTTTGTAACGTTAAAAAAGCCCAGTACCTACAGAGACTATCATGTATGAACTTCTGACATATTCTTGAACTTTTATTATTTATTTATGGATCATACTACCATGGACTGGTTGTGGTAAAAACTCTTTTGTAAATATTTATCAGCCCGGAGGCATTAGACTAAACCCCCGGAAAGACTGCTTTTGAACTTTTGGACTCTTTTGAATTTTAGTGATTTTTGTATTTTTTTTAAGACTCTGTAAACGGCCTCCTCTACGTCACGCTGAAGTAGTGTCAAGGCAATCTTGCCTATTCTAATGCTGCATCTACCGTGTTTCCCCGAAAGTAAGACACTGTCTTACATTTTTTTTACCCCAAAAAGTCCCACTATGTCTTACTTTCGGGGTATGTCTTATATTGGGAAAATAAATGTTGATTTTTGTTTTAACCATAAAATACAGCCACCAGCAGTGTGGTATACAGCAACCTCCCCAGTGGTATATACAGGCCCCAGCAGTGTTACAGCAGCAGCCCCAGTGGTGTATACAGCTGCAGCGCTCAGTGGTGTATACAGCTGCAACCCCCAACGGTGTATACAGCTGCAGCCCCCAGTGGTGTATACGGTACAGCTGCAGCGCTCAGTGGTGTATACAGCTGCAACCCCCAGTGGTGTATACAGCTGCAGCCCCCAGTGGTGTATACAGTACAGCTGCAGCGCCCAGTGGTGTATACAGCTGCAGCCCCCAGTGGTGTATACAGCTGCAGCCCCCAGTGATGTATACAGCTGCAGCCCCCAGTGGTGTATACAGCTGCAGCCCCCAGTGGTGTATACAGCTGCAGCCCCCAGTGGTGTATACAGCTGCAGCGCCCAGTGATGTATACAGCTGCAGCCCCCAGTGGTGTATACAGCTGCAGCCCCCAGTGGTGTACACAGCTGCAGGCCCCCCCCATGAGTATACAGGCGCCCCCCCCTTGCTGCCGCCAACCTGTAAAGTAAAAGATCATTATACTTATCCCTGCCGGTGTCCCACTGCTGTCCCGCCACCATCACGCTCTTCCGGCTTCATCCGGCTTCATCCGTCTTCCATCTCCGGCGCACAGACAATGACGTCAGTCTGTGCGCCGGAGAAGGAAGTCGGATGAAGCCAGAAGAGCGTGATGGCGGCGGGACAGCAGTGGGACACCGGCAGGGATAAGTATAATGATCTTTTACTTTACAGGTTGGCGGCAGCAAGGTGGGGGGCGCCTGTATACTCATGGGGGGGCTGCAGCTGTATACATCACTGGGGGCTGCAGCTGTATACACCACTGGGGGCTGCAGCTGTATACACCACTGGGGGCTGCAGCTGTATACATCACTGGGGGCTGCAGCTGTATATACCGTGTTTCCCCGAAAGTAAGACAGTGTCTTACTTTCGGGGTATGTCTTACATTACCCGACCCCCCTAAAACCGGCACTATGTCTTACTATCGGGGAAACACGGTATTTATGCTCAATGGTATATATGTTTAGATGTATACATAATTCTGTGATTAAGTACGGTAGTTGATGTTAGAGCTAGTGTTGCCAAGGTCTTGCCTTAAAGGTGATAGATATGTTACGTATTTTATAGTATGTATCTTCACTTTATTTTTTACATGTTATATTTTTTCTTAAATAAAAGCTGTGATCAGTCACCTTCCAACTGATGAACTATGTCTGACTGATTATTGAGTAAAGTGGATGCTTGGGTGTTGTTTATTTAGCCACCCTTTCGGGCTCTGCATTTATAATCTCATGCTTATTTTGATAATTTCCATAATTGCGTTTCACTGTATTTACACAAGCGCTCAAAAGAGCAGTGTAAATTCCGGAATACGTGGGAATTATGCTACGTGTGAACGTAGCCTTAGTGTCTTTGTTAGTTTCGTTATTAGAAGGAAAATCTTGTCCTGTAAAATATTTTGAAAGTGCAAGCATAACAATGTAAATGAATAGACAGGCAAAACAGGTTTCCTCTCCTAATGATAACATTGGTATTATACTTGATTCCTGCTACTGTGTAAAATGCATGAGCTGAAAGGTTTGCTAGGATTAAGATGCTGAGTACCTATCTCTATGAAATGCAAACACTATCAGATCAGACAAACCAACACCCCCATTGATCAGTTTCTTTCAGCTACAGCTGGATGGAAACAGTAAACAGTAGCAGAGCAGTAGAGTTACTGTAGAGTGCTAAGGGCTGGGATACTCAGCAGCCGGGCATGGGTTAAGTTCACGGTGGCTGTGTCCAGTGCTGTGGCGCTGGCTCACATTGAGAGGGAGAGGGAAAATGGAGAAATAAAAGCAATGAGAAAATAATAAGTTAGTGACTCTAGTTGGGATAATCAGCCAGATATGGCTGACCCTGCAGAAGATCTCTGGAAGTTAGGTGGTGTGGCAGTGAAAATGGTAAACCTTTCCCAACTTGGGCTGGCTCCCAGAGGATGATGCTGGTAGTAGTGGCAATAATGAGGTGCAGAGGGAAAGGAGGCACACAGAGTCAGTCTCCTTGCTTTACTTTTTACTGCAGATGATCAAGCAGGTCCAGGGTTTACAAGCACCACCAGGTGTGGTCCAGCCAGTCTAGGAAGAACTGCAGTCTGCTTTGCTGGGTGAGTATAGTAGTCTGCTGGCTGACTTGTCCTTGTTGTAGGTTTTTAGTTGCTTTTGAGCTGTCCTTTACTCCCTCTTAGTTACTGTGGGCTACCTCCAGACAGGTAGGTATTGCGGGTCCTTTGAGTATCCGTGCTCCGTTGGTGCAGTTCTTTGGCCCTTTATATTATGGGTGCCCTGGAAGGTCCCACTTGAGTGTCTAGTGAGCAAAAAAAAATTAGCCTCCAGTTTTTGTCCCTAGGCCTTGAAAGCTTTGTAACCATGGACCCAGTACCCTGTTCTGCAGCCGGTCCCTCAGGGAAGCCTCCTGGCTCACTCCTAACTGAACCTCTCCTGTTTTCCTAACTCAGCCTTACTAACCTAACCCCTCCCTCCTACCAGAAATTGATTCACAGCCTAAGCCAGGCCCTTCAGTACTCAACTTCCTGGTTAGAGATCAGACAGCGTTGGATGCTTCAGACGTCCAGCAGAGGGAGCACCAATTCTTTCCAGACAGAGCATTACAAACAATTACAGAGAAGCTAAATGGAGGCCTGATGCTATTGCATCGGGAGGGCTCTTTAGCACTGAGGTAGCGCCCATCTCTCCCTACCTCTGCTGTTTTCTCCCCTCTGTGTTCTCTCCTTTGAGCTGTCTCCACCATGTGCGCTGTCTCTCTTCCCCATGGTCTCTTTCCCTTGTACTGTCTTCTCCCTTCTGTATTCTCTTCTTTGAGCTGCCTCCCCCTGTGCACTGCCTCTCTTCCCCCAACCCCATGGTCTCTCCAGCCCTGTGTTTTTTTCTCCCCTTGTGTTCTCTCTCCTTTGAGTTGACTTCCCCCTGTGTGCTCTCCCCCCTGTGTACAGTCTCTCTGCACCTTGTGTGCTGTCTCTCTTTCCCACAGTCTTCTCCACTCTGTGGTCTCTTGTTTAAGCGGTCTCCCCCCTGTGTGCTCTCTTTGCTGTGTGCTTGCCCCTCCACCTGTGGTAAAAGTAAAATTAAGACAAAGTATGTAACAAGTAACATTAGACTGCTGGGGTGGGGGCGCATGGGCTGCTGGGGGCATACAGGCTGCTGTGGTGGAGCACATAGGGTGCTGGGATGGGAGCACATAGGCTAGGATGGGGCACATAGGTTGCTGGGGGGCATATAGGCTGCTGGGGGGCGTATAGGCTGCTGGGGGCATATAGGCTGGGGTCACATAGGCTGAGATGGGGTCACATAGGCTGAGGTGGGGGCACATAGGCTAGGGTGGTGACACATAGGTTGCTGGGGGGCACATAGGCTGGGTTGGGAACACATAGGCTGCTGTGCGGCATACAGGCTGCGCACAGGTGTAGTACATCAGACTAGTTCCATTAGCATAGGTGTTCCAAGGCGGTGCTGGTCTGATTTACAGTGCCTGCAATTCAAAAATTCACGCATGCGCACTTAATCAGAATGGCGCCATCTTGGAACACCTATGTCGATGGCACCGGTCTGATTTACTGCACCTGCACTCCCCGGTTTCGCACAGGTGCAGTAAATCAGTCAGGCACCATTGGCATGGGTGTTCCAAGATGGTGCCATTCTGTTTAAGTGCACCTGCACGCGGGGATAGCACAGGTGCACTTAATTTTTTTTCAGCATCATTGTTCCTCTGTCGATGGTGTTTGCGGCGGACTATGGCATTTGGGGTGCATCGTTTGTGTCGTGGTAGTGTATAGTTATGTGTGCATTGTTGTATTGGCGGACCTGCTGGTGGTACTTCGGAAGGTGCTGGCATCGCCAGCCTGTGACATATTAGCACATGCAGCATTTGAGTGTGTTGATATGGCTTAAAGGACTTATCCAACCACAAAACTTGTTATTTTTAAAAAGCTAATCTGTGCTGAATTGTATTAAAAAAGCCTCCCATAGTGTTTTTTTGTTTTCCTACCATCATTTCATCAATTTCTGTGTTCAGTGCCTCCGTGTTGGATGTTTACATGCAGCATTACATGATTAGGTAGCTTCCTGTTTTTTTCCCTTCTTACAGCCTGTGCTGATCACCACCCCCTGTACACCCCTCTCTGCCCCCTCCACATTCATCTCTGCACACCCACTGCACCCTGATTGGCCAGGACTCTGCCATTCTCTACAGTGTCTCAGTGCTGCAGCAGTGAAGGATCATTCACAAACAACTCATCATTATTACACAAACAGGGTCCAGCAAGCAATTCCTACAGCAATGGACCTGAAAGTGCAAGGAGGGAAAAAATGGGTGAAGGCAGGCACAGCATACAGAGCCACAGAGCCACTTGTCTGGGAGCTGCTCGGTGTACCTGCAGTGTCCATGCAATCCTGCCTCAATCAGATCCTCTCACACATGGGCTGGGTTAGCACATCGGAGTCGGCTGTCACTCAGTGACTGGCCTGTGATGCTATGTACAGGGCGAGGGATAAGCTAATGCTGTGTGGTCGGGACGTGACATCATAGGAAGCAGCAAAATCACTACAGGAGAGGTCATGTGACTGCTCTTAGCCAGGTGCTGACAGGAGAGAAGGGCTTACAGCTGATCAGGTAGGTAATTACCTTCTATCTACTTGTACCTGTGTAGCCCAATACTGTAAATATTGATTTAAGCCGGATAAGTCTTTTAAGGTGTGTGCTTTTTGGTGGTGCAGTTGATGACAGATGCCACTAGTAAGAAAATAATAGATATCATCTGTGGCAGCCACATTACATTTAGTTAAAGGGATCCGGTCACCTCCAAAAAGCCACCTAAGCTACAAAAATATGTCCCTGCAGCATCCTATCACTAATCTCACACTTCTTTTGTTTCCTAAAAGCATCCTGAGAAAGTGGATAAAAATGATTTAATACTCCCTCATTAGCCATGTTAATTAGCAGGGGCTATATTCTTTAGCCCTTAGGGCGTGTTGTTTTGCAGGCTCCAGGATCCACCCTCTCTCTCGCTGTACTGCCTTGCTTGTGCAGGCTTTGCCCTCCCCCTCTGTCACTCACAGAATGCAAATCATTAGCCCTGCCTTCAGCTCCACATCACAGCAGCACAGAGAGAGAGAGGGAGGATCCTGGAGCCTGCAAAACACACCATAAGGGCTAAAGAATATAGCCCCTGCTAATTATAATCCCTAATGAGTGAGTATAAAATCATTTTTATCTACTTTGACAGGATGCTTTAAGGAGACAAAAGGAGTGTGAGATTAGTGATAGGATGCTGCAGGGACATGATTTTGTAGTTTAGGTGGCTTTTTGGAGGTGACAATAGGACAAACTTGATTTACCAGTATTGCAGTAATAAAGGGGCTTTGGTTAAAGGTATCAAACATTGCACCTCATCTCCAGGACTTTGATGTATAACCAGACAAAATATATCCCATTTACTGGGCAGACAGAAATGGGGAAGCATAAGATAGTTACTATGCGATGCACTTGTCCAATTAGCCCTTAGTCCAATTACAATACAACAATCTTAATATTCCAACCTAGGTCGTCCTGGAAGCACGAGCTCTGGGTCAAGCATCTAAAAAGTTGGGTTGCACTAAAGAAAGTGGAAGTTGGACATTGCTAATTGTTTTCCATGATTCATGTCTCCTTACCTCAAGAAAATAGAAAACTTCACACTGGAATATTTAGGTATTTCTGTTATTTCTCCCTTTTAATTTTTTAACTGTTCCCCATGTTTGTGAGTAATTTGTATCCTTTTCTTTTATACTTTATTATAAGCTCTGTATTTTATTATACAAATTGAGATGGGAGGTCTCCATCCTCCCCCACTCGCTGCTGTTATCACGCCCTGCTGGGCGTCATCATTCCTTCTCTTCTCACCCCCTATTTTGAAAATGCTGCCTCCTCATAGTATGACATGCACCCGGACATCAGTTCTGGTCCGGTGCATTGTGAGGGATTATCAGGCATATGGCCCGGCCTCAGAGTTGAACCATACAGCCCATACACCCACACACTGTGCAGGACCAGAAATGGCATCCAGCTACGCGTCATACTCTGAGGAGGAGGTGGGATTTTCAAAATAGGCGTTCCAGTATGGGGTGCGCAGAAAGAATGATGAGACCCAGCAGGGCGTGATAAGAGCCTGCGAGGGGGAAAGAATGGAGACTCGAAGACCGCCCATCTCAGTCTGCGCTGTTGCCTGGAGGCCTGATCAACATAGGAAAGTTGTAAGTTACTAAATCATTTTTCTAAGGCTTTATAGTGCAGTTTTAGCTCAGAGAGGGATGGTTAGGGATGTGCTAGCAGGGTGCAGGGACAGATAGTGATAGGATAGGAGGCTAAACAAGCTGACAGGTTCCCTTTAAGTGCTGGATTGAGCAAGAAAAGATAAATTAACCCTTGCAGGTGCACACCACTTCACATGCTAAGAAGTATGTATGTGACAGGCTTCATTTTTCTGCTATTTTTGCCTTTTCTTATTTAAGGTATGACCTTTTGGAGGCGCTTGTTGGATTAGATCAGCAACTTAGCTCTATTGGAGCGGCAACATAAATAACAAGTGATATGGGAATTTTCTTCTCTACAACATACAGTATGTTAGTGTTTCTGCTTGTTCTGCAAGGTTTGCTATGACAGGTATTAGTGCCTTTGTTAGTTCCTTTATTACAATGAAGATCTTTAAATATTGTCCTGTAAAATATTTTGTAAGCAAAAACCTAAAAGTGTAAATAAAATACTAGACAAAACAGGTTACCTCTTCTAAAGACTCGCCCACACTTTCTCCCTCAATCACCAATTTATTATCAAAAATATTCCCACGAAGCTTCAACATAATCCACGATCCACGACTATGTCACGCTGGGGTGGCCGGGGTAACCAGAAGTAGGATGGAGCTGGGCATAGGGAGTCAGGGGAGCCTACTCTGGCTCTGATTGATACTGGGATCCCTGATTTGCCCTGTACTCGGAGGTACCTCTAAAGGTGAGGAGATCCAAGCCCCCAGCCTAAGACCCTAAAGCTCCTAAAAATCCCTAGGCATAAGACCCCTACCTCCATCCACGGACCATGGGACCCAGCAACCTCCAATGGGAAAAACCAGCAGCAGCTTTGGATCAACATGTGCACTCCAAGGTCACAGAACAGAAGTGAACTGAATCAGCGACATCAGGTGGATGTGAGCTGACCCATTTATGGCCGAGGGGTAGGGAGCAGCCAGCCCAGACTCTCCCCTGAGCTCACCTGAGCATGAGTCATATCCACACACAAACATGCAGCAACCTCACCTGAAGAGCCACACACTGAATAAGGGAAAAAAAGGCTCAATTCAACAACAGCAGCAGCACTCATGAGCATAGGCAGCCCATACGTAACAGACTGCAGCTCAGGCAACTGTGAATAGCAATAAAGTACAGCTATTCCCAGGTGCTGAATAGTGATTATGCAAAGGTTGTAAGGATCGGGTATTCGACCATCCGGGATCAGTCAGGGGCATGTCACAGTGGCAGTCCCGGTGGCCATGGCCCTGACCGAGCATGGAAAGGGGACATTTACAGGGGAATAAAGTCTTTTTCGTGACGCCACCTGTGGTGTCTGGTCAGGGATAACCAGCGCTGCTGCATAGGCCCCCAGGGGAGAGATGTTGTGGCAGCTTAAATGAAACACTCCCCACAGGCGGAGTGGGCCCCTGGGATTCAATGTAGTGAAATGTGGAGATCATGGGTGCAGGGAGGCACAGAAGGAGTGGACAGACACAGGGTAGTGTGGCACCCCGCAACGAGTGCGTCACAGGAGGGTATTGCAGCCATAAATGCAGCAGCAATATTCTCTGACCCAGCAGTCAAATGGTTAACTCAGAGATCCATACCCTGCATGCATCACCTAGTATAGAGGGCCAATCAAGGTCCTGGTGGGCGGAGTGCAAGGGTAGTGTGTAGTAGAAGTTTAGTCCAGCTTAGAGAGTTAGTCTCGGGTCTGAGAAGTAACAGCAACCTAGAAGACCTCTACAGATTCCCAGCTCTGCAACCTTGGAGAGGGGGTTGCACAGTCTCGTGCGACCCCCTGGCCGCCTCCCTACCAACTAAAGGCATCATCATGCGGGTCCAAAACCATCCCGTGCCCATCTACAGCCGGTTTGCTGGTACCGAAGCTAGTAGCAGTTCAGCTCTGTTATGCGAACCAGAGGAGTGGAGGGACTGCTTTACAGAAGCACCCCACCATCGTCTAACCAGCGGTGTACCCACCAAGGGACCCAAGGCTCCCCAAAGCATCCGGAACGTATACCCCGGATAGGGCATTCAAGCAGCCTCCCTGTACCCGACCTGGTATTCCTGGGCGACAACGGCAACTTACTTAGATAGAATGGAGGAACACCGCGGATCTCTGAGGGACACCTATCACTGCTGAGTCCACCCGGCCTGCTACCCACAAACTGTATACCATGTACTGCTTGCTGGTTACAGTAAAGAACCCGTTACAGAGACTTACAGTGTCCGTGCTTTCTTATGAACTGTCTGTCCGCACCATAAGATAACCGCAGCTGCCGCACAACATCTTAAGCAGCTCCAGCCGCCGGGGATCATCGCTTAGCCTGTGGGGAGCGTTCCATCTTGCTGCATTCCATCCCCCGGAGGCCCCGCAGCACCGGTAAAGTTACCGGAACACTCATAGGTGGCGTCACGAAACAATTTAACCCCTAAATCTGTTCCCACAAGACGTCTTCAACTTTTTGATCTGCACTCAACCGGGCCCCACTACCGGCAGGCATGGTCCACCCGTGACAAGGAGGAAGAAGCTTCTGCCTGTCTAAACCGGAGTCCCGGCCACGGTGAGTCAGTTACAGTTCTTTCCAGTCTCTTTACTGTTGTTGACTTTAGTGCAAACCCAGCGTGGTGTTGTGCTCTCCAAGTGTGCAGCTCAGGCAGCCCTCAGATAGTCCAGGTCCACTCCAATAAGACACCTTTCATAAGCCTTTCTCTGCAGCCTTTCTCTCCGCGCTGATCTATCCTCCTTCCTTCCCCTGCACCTTCGTGCTACTAGCCCCAAGACAGGTGACAGCGGGTCCTGGCAAGCAATGGCTTGGCATGTTCTCTTGACCCTCTGTAGTTACTTTTCCTGGGAGTGCACACAGAGTTGGCCACTGCACTTGCAGTTGCAGTCCAGTATTCTCCTGTTTCCTGGCTTGAACATACATACAGTTCTCATACCAGATTGGGGCCGGTCCCCTCATGCTGCTAGTTCCTCTACCAATGACCTGAACAGCGGCTGTGAATTTAGGGTCCCTCTGGCCAGGGTTCCATGGCGACCTACCCGCTGGTCCCACTCGACCCCAGCTCTAGCCTCCTCTAGAACTCTATCTTGCTGCTCTTCACTCTTCACTGCTCTGTCTCAGACTAACTAACTCCTCCCACCCCCTATCCCTACTCCTCCCTCCAGCCAGAGGATTGGCTGCTCAAGTATGAGTCTCTTCCCCCCCAGAATCTCCCTGGCCTGGAGTATAGATGGGTGTTGGGTGTGAGGTCAGGTGTCTCAGCTTTGTGTCCCCTCTTACCTGAGAGCAATGGGTACCAAACCTGTGGAGTAGGTGCAGTACCACTGTGATGACCAAGACGCAGGGGCGTCACAATTACAATTCTTATCATAGATGCCAGCTCAATGCTGCGATGAGCGAGAGACGGAAACTGAGAGTTGTAGTCAGTACCTAGGGCCTGTGAATATCTGAAAAGTTATGTTGAGAGTTGTAGTCGTTACCCAGCATCTGTTTTGGAACATTTTTAGTGCAACAACTCCATTCCTGTATATGAGTGTTTAGTTGCTAGGTTTGTATGTTGTAGATAAAGTTAGAACGAAAAAAACTTCCAGAGGCTCACACAGGAAGAGCATGTGACTGTATCCAGTTTCCTGTGTCTGCGTATGAGAGAAGAAGCAGCTGCAGAAATGCTGCACAGAGACTGAGACACATAAGATATGTTTCATTCCTGATTTATTAAGCTATCATATTTGTTCCTGTTTGTTGCTGAGTAAAGAAGCTTTGTTGTCACACACTTGGAGAGTATTCTGAATAATCCCCTGCCAACAGACTGTGAATAGTTGTAAAGTTCAGCCATTCACAGGTGCTGGCTACTGACTACAACTCTCATTATAGGCAATCTCTGCATGTTTATTGGCAGAAATCAGCCACAAAACAAGTGGGGCTGTGACATGAGTATGGCGCTCAACCGAGTAACGAGCATGTCCAAAACGCCCCAATGCTTGATTGAATATCAAGCAGTGGAGAGCATGCTTGTTCATCACTAGTTAACAATATCAAATCAGTGGGTATCTGACACCCAGCACCCCAAATAATCAGTTGTTTTCAGCTACAGGGGCAGCTGCAGGGGCATAACTAGACTCTGATGGGACACGGTGTGAAATTTGGAAAAGGGCTTTCCCTCACATGCTAATTGCAACCCTCCTTCCCCCATGCATGTTGGTGAAATGTATGGGCCCCTTGTAGTGCTCTAAATCCTATAAAGACTTACAAAATTCCCCCTCTCCCCCTTCGTTATTTATAAATGTGCCCATCCTGGTATATATGGGCCCATCTTGGTATGGTCTACATCCTGCTATATATAGGCCCATCCTGCTAGATATGGTCTTCATTCTGCTTATTATAGGTGTATTCTGCAATATATTGGCTCATCCTGCTATATATGGTCTCCATCCTAATATCTGTAGGCCCATCCTACTATATGGTCCCAACCTACCATATATGGGGCCATTCTGCTATGGTCTCCGTCCTTATATCTATATATATATATATATATATATATATATATATATATATATATATATATGGGGAACAAGTCTTACGCATTTAGGACGACTTAGAAGCGTCCTTATTTGTAGATAAAACAGAATACATAGAAGAACTAATTTTTAGACTTAGTGAATGAACAATACAGGTGGTATGGATTACATTGATTAATTAGCATGTGAAAACCTCCAACCATACAGCGTTAATCTCTACCTATGAGTCAGACAATACTGTTATATCAGCAGAACAAATACAGAAAGGAAAATAAAATACAAGTTAATAAATATACATCGTATCCCTTCTGTTGTTCATACCATGAGGATGTTTGGTGTTCAATCTGACAATCCAAAAAACCTCCCGCATACAAAGTTTTTTCTGCCAGCAGTTGTTCCCTTTGGGTGCATTAACCCTTTCAACTCCAAAAAAACCTCAGGTTATCTATAGAACCTCCATGTTTTTCAAGGAAATGTCTGGTGACCCCTGAGTAATTAATGATGTTATTATTAATGTTGTATATATGCTCAGCAATGCGTTTTTTTATTTTCCTACTGGTACACTCTATATATTTTAGTTCGCACTTCACACATTCAGCACACATAGATTATATGATTTGTGTCACAGTTAATAAAGCTCCTGATGTCATGAGTGTCATGGGTTGTGTGTGTCTTTTTTGCATATTGACAGGCATTACATTTCCTTCCCCCCAAACATAAAAAAGCCCTGTGTTTTCATCCAGGTTTCCATTGTATGTGATGAATCAAATAAACTAGGGAAAGTGAATTACCCAAGGATCTACCTCGTTTTGCAACACACCGGTAATCGGTAACCCTCCTGTAGAATTTGATGTAGGTATGCATCCTGGTGTAATACAGGAATAAACCTTTTGATGATCCCTTTAATTTTATTAACCTTCGTCAGGCTACATAATTTTACAACGTTTACAGGCTGCAGAGGTACAATTGTACCTTCATATATACCTCCACTGTGGGAAGACTTTCTCCTTTACTTGGTTTCGTATACTAAAGTTCATTCAGCTACAAATATTATGCTGATATCTATGGGCCAGTGTTGTTACTGCTCACTTATGTTGCTGTCAATTAAGTTGATTCAAACTGGGAGTGGCTTCTACTTCTCTTCCTGCCTCCCTCCTCTCAGTAGCCATTTTGCTGTTCATCTCATTGCTGTGAGCACACACATTTCTAGGCTCGTGAAGTCTTCAATTTCTTGGATACGAAGATAGCAAAGTCTCACAGCATCTAACAGCCAGTTATACCTTCATTCGCCTTATGTGGGGACAGAACAGTCAGAAATTGTCTTTGAGCCTGGACTTGGCTTACATATATTTTGTATGAAACTTATCACTATAGGTATGGATAATAATTAGTATCTCCATATTGTTTTACGATGTTTTACTTATATTCAGCACAAAATAAAGATGGTGGCTCTGTTACAATTTTCCTATTGGTCGAAAAAACAGTCGAAGATGGAATGAAAATTCTGAAACCGTATACGGTTTACATAATATATAAATGACATCTACTATATAATTGCCGTAGTACGTTTTGTGTCGGCCCCCGGCACGCCGTGGCTTTGTCACTATGTGACGTCACCACGGCGAAGCATTGCCCGCGTAGCGGGCATTGCGAGCCGTCGCCGCTGTCAGCACACATATTAATAGTGATGATCCTCCTCCTGCCCGCGCTGCCTGCCCCATCACCCCCCTGCCTGTCACCATAGCCATCCTCCACTGCCCGCTCACCCCCGCCTGTCACAACACTTCCCCCCGCTGCCCCATCACCCCCCTGCCTGTCACCATAGCCATCCTCCACTGCCCGCTCACCCCCGCCTGTCACAACACTTCCCCCCGCTGCCCCATCACCCCCCTGCCTGTCACCATAGCCATCCTCCACTGCCCGCGCTCCCCGCCTGTCACAACACTTCCCCCCGCTGCCCCATCACCCCCCTGCCTGTCACCATAGCCATCCTCCACTGCCCGGTCACCCCCAGCCTATCACCACTGCCCCTCCGCTCCCCGATCGCCCCCCCCCCCCCACTCTCCGGTCACCCCCCACGTCAGCACAGACCCCCTCCACTGTCCGGTCACCCCCCCCCCGGCCTCTTACCACAGCTCCTTCCAGCCAGACGCGATCTCTCTTCATCCTGCTTGAGGACCTCTGATGACGTCACGATGATGGGTGGAGTCACAGATCACATGATCGTGACGTCATCAAAGGTCCTGTTCCGATCTAACCTACTCTGCCCTACTCATCCCCCTGCGCTGCACACTGACCCCCACTCTGACCACTCACCCACCAACTCTTCCCCCTCACCCCCACTCTGCACACTGACCCCCACTCTGCACACTGACCCCCAAACTCTGCCCACTCACCCCCCTACTCTTCCCCCTCACCCCCTCTCTGCCCCCCTCACCCCCACTCTGCACACTGACCCCCACATCTGCCCCTGACCCTGCTCTGCCCACTGACCCCCACTCTGCCCACTCACCCCCCTCTCTGCCCCCCTCACCCCCACTCTGCACACTGACCCCCACTCTGACCACTGACCCCCACTCTGACCACTGACCCCCACTCTGACCACTGACCCCCAAACTCTGCCCACTCACCCCCAAACTCTGCCCCCTCACCCCCTCTCTGCCCCCTCACCCACACTCTGCCCACTCACCCTGCTCTGCCCACTCATCCTGCTCTGCCCACTCACCCCCACTCTGCCCACTCACCCCCCTACTCTTCCCCCTGACCCCCTCTCTGCCCCCTCACCCCCACTCTGCACACTGACCCCCTCTCTGACCCTGCTCTGCCCATTCACCCCCACTCTGACCACTGACCCTGCTCTGCCCACTGACCCCCTCTCTGCCCACTCACCCCCTCTCTGCCCACTCACCCCCACTATGCCCACTGACCATGCTCTGCCCACTCACCCTGCTCGGCCCACTGACCCCTCACACTGGCCACTCATCCTGCTCTGCCCACTCACCATGCTCTGCCCACTCACCCCTCACTGCCCACTGACCCCTCACACTGACCCTGCTCTGCCCACTGACCATCCTCTGCCCACTCACCCCTCACTGACCCTGCTCTGCCCACTCACCCTGCTCGGCCCACTGACCCCTCACACTGCCCACTGACCCTCCTCTGCCCACTGAACATGCTCTGCCCACTGACCCCTCAATGCCCACTCACCCTGCTCTGCCCACTGACCCTGCTCTGCTCACTGACCACTCACACTGCCCACTCACCCTGCTCTGCCCACTGACCCCTCACACACCCCACTGACCCTGCTCTGCCCACTCACCCCTCACACTGACCCTGCTCTGCCCACTGACCCTGCTCTGACCACTCACCCCTCACACTGCCCACTGACCCCTCACACTGCCCACTCACGCCTCACACTGCCCACTTAATATGCTATGCCCACTTACCCCTCACACTGCCCACTGACCATGCTCTGCCCACTGACCCTCACACTGCCTACTGACCCTGCTCTGCTCATTTACTCCCACTCTGCCCACTCACCCCTGCTTTTACCACTGACCCTGCTCTGCCCACTGACCACCCTCTGTTCACTCACCCCCCGCTCTGCCCTTTCACCATGCCCACTGACCCCTGCTCTGCCAACTGACCGTGCCCACTCACCCATGCTCTACCCACTGACCCTTCTCTGCCCACTCACTGTGCCCACTGACCGCCGCTCTGCCCACTGACTGTGCCCAATAACCCTTGCTATGCCCACTAAACCCTGCTCTGCCCACTCACCCCCGCTCTGCCCGCTGACCCCTGCTCTGCTCACTGACTGTGCCCACTCACCCCTGCTCTGCTCACTCACCCCTGCTCTGCCCACTGATTTTTCCCACTAACCCCTGCTGTGCCTACTGACTGTGCCCACTGACCCCTGCTCTGCCCAATCACTCTGCCCACTAACCCCTGCTCTGACCACTGACCCCCGCTATGACCCTGCTCTGACCACTGACCCCCAAATCCTGCTCACTGACCCTGCTCTGCCCATTCACCCCCCACTCTGCCCACTCACCCCCGCTCTGCCCACTGACCCTGCTCTGCCCACTTACCCCCCCCCCCTCTGGCTACTGACCATGCCCACTGACCCCAGCTCTGCCCACTGACCGCAGCTCTGCCCACTGACCCCAGCTCTGCCCACAGACCCCAGCTCTGCCCACTGACCCCTGCTCTGCCCAATGACTCTGCCCACTAACCCCTGCTCTTCCCACTCATCCCCCACTCTGCCCACTGATGCTCGCTTTGCCCACTGACCGCCAGCAGATCGGTTTCCCAGCCAACGACAGGTCCTGTCCTGCCACCTACAAGACGGCTGGTGCGAGCCGCCGCAGGGTAAGTATCCTCACTGAGGTTTTTTTAGTTTTATTATCACCATGAAGGAGGGGGGAGGGGGGTGTGCAGCCCCAGAGGGAGGGGGGCCGCAGAGACTGGAGGCCCAGAGGGACGGGTGCCACGGGGAGCGGAGGGGGTCAGGAGGAGCGCCTCCATCCTGCCCCCCCCTATCCATCCTGCCCCACCCAACACCATCCTGCCCCCCCGACTCCATCCCGCACCCCCACCACCATCCTCACCCCCCGCCAACATCCTGCCCCGCCGCCTCCATCCTCCCCGCCCCTCCTCCCCCGCCACCATCCTGCCCTGCCGTCTCCATCCTGCCTTGCTCCGTCCATCCTGCCCCTCCGACTCCATCCTGCCCCTCCGGCTCCATCCTGCCCCTCCGGCTCCATCCTGCCCCTCCGCCTCCATCCTGCCCCTCCGCCTCCATCCTGCCCCTCCGCCTCCATCCTGCCCCGCCCCCTCCATCCTGCTCCGCCACCCACCATCCTGCCCCCCCACCCACCATCCTGCCCCCCTTGCTCCTTCCTGCCCCACTCACTACTTCCTGCCCCGTTCACTCCATCCTGCCCTGCTCGCTCCATCCTCACCCCCGCTGTTCTTGCTCCCCTGCCTCCATCCTGCCCTCACGCTTACTCATCCGGCCCCGCTTGCTCCATTCTGCTCATCTGCTCAATCCTGCCCCTTCGGCTTCATCCTGCTCCTCCGCCTCCATCCTGCCCCGCTCAATCCATCCTGCCCCCCGCTCTTCTTGCTCCCCCGCCTCCATCCTGCCCTGCTCGCTCCATCCTGCCGCCCCCCTCCCCCGCCTCCATCCTGTTGCCCCGCCTCCATCCTGTTGCCCCGCCTCCATCCTGTTGCCCCGCCTCCATCCTGTTCCCCCCGGCTCCATCCTGTTCCCCCCGGCTCCATCCTGTTCCCCCCCCGCTCCATCCTGTTTCCCCCGGCTTCATCCTGTTTCCCCCGGCTTCATCCTGTTTCCCCCGGCTTCATCCTGTTTCCCCCGCCTCCATCCTGCCCCCTCCCGCTCCATCCTGCCCCCTCCCGCTCCATCCTGCCCCGCTCGCTCCATCCTGCCCCGCTCGCTTCATTCTGCCCCGCTCGCTTCATTCTGCCCCCCCAACACAATCCTGCCCCCCCTCCCCTCCTCAGCTGATCGCTTGCCCAGGCAACTACAGGTCCTAAAGGCCTGTAGGACCTACAAGGCGGAGGTGGAGCGAGCCGCCGGACAGGTGAGTATCCTCACTGAGGATTTTTTTAATTTTACTGTGGACAACCGGGGGCCAGGAGGAGTGGGGGACCGCGGTGACCGCAGTATTGCCATATACCATAGTGCTGCTATACATGTGCTATAATGTACTGCCATATACCATAGTGCTGCTATACATGTACTGTAATGTACCGCCATATACCATAGCACTGCTATACATGTACTGTAATGTACCGCCATATACTATAGTGCTGCTATACATTTACTATAATATACTGCCATATACCATAGCGCTGCTATACATGTACTCTAATGTACCGCCATATACCATAGCACTGCTATACATGTACTGTAATGTACCGCCATATACTATAGTGCTGCTATACATTTACTATAATCTACCGCCATATACTATAGTGCTGCTATACATGTGCTCTAATTACCACCATATACCATCGTACTGATATATATATCTACTATATAATTGCCGTAGGCACTTCCGTGTCGGACCCCGAAAAGACCGTGGCTATGTCACTCTGTGACGTCACCAGTTGGCCTGCGCGAGCAATGGCCGCGAGGCCATTGCGAGTCGCTGGCTGAGCGCGAGCAATGGCCGCGAAGCGGCCATTGCGAGTCGCTGACCGAAAATAGAACCAGAGGCTCGGCCACAAAGTTAGCGATTTACCGCTCATGTAGCGCGAGTCGCTGCCTGAGCGGTAAATCGCTAACTTTGTGGCCGAGCCTCTGGTTCGATTTTCGGCCAGCGACTCGCAATGCCCACTTCGCGGCCATTGCGAGCACTCAGCCCCAAAAAGTATTCACACCCCCCCAAAAAGTATTCACACCCCCCCAAAAAGTATTCACACACCCCCAAAAAGTATTCACACACCCCCAAAAAGTATTCACACCCCCCCAAAAAGTATTCAACCCCCCAAAAAGTATTCACACACCCCAAAAAGTATTCACACCCCCCCAAAAAGTATTGAACCCCCCCAAAAACTATTCACACACCCCCAAAAACTATTCACACACCCCCAAAAACTATTCACACCCCCCCAAAAAGTATTCAACCCCCCCCAAAAAGTATTCAACCCCCAAAAAGTATTCACACCCCCCCCAAAAAGTATTCAAGCCCCCCAAAAAGTCCTTACACCCCCCAAAAAGTATTCAACCCCCAAAAAGTATTCACACCCCCCCCAAAAAGTATTCAAGCCCCCCAAAAAGTCCTTACACCCCCCAAAAAGTATTCACACCCCCCCAATAAAATAAAAAAAAAAAAAATAATAATATATAAAATTAATATATTAATTAAATTAACTAATTTAAATAAAAAAAAAATAATCTAATACAAATAAATTTCATTAAAATAAAAAATTAATATACAAATAATAAAAATAATAAATATTAAAATAAATCAAAATTAAAAAAAAAATATATATATATATATATAATTAAAATATTAATAACATTAACTAATTCTAAGAAATTCAAATTACTCAAATAAAAAAAAAATCAATTAAAATAAAAAAAAAAATAATATTCTAAAAATATTCTATAATAAATAATTACAATAATAAAATCATAAATAATAAAAAAAAAATATTCCATATAAAAATTCATAACATTAACTAATTCTAATAAAATAAAACTAATAAATAAAATATTCATAACATTAAGTTATTCAAAAAAATTGGAAATAAAAAAAAATAAATAAAAAAAAAATAATATAGCTACTATAATCTAATTAACGCACGTTCTAGAATCCCGATGCATTTGCATCGGGCTCACAGCTAGTTTATAAATAATTATCACTAGAAATCATTTACTTTTTTATCTGCACTTTAGAATCGAGTTTCATTCTGCTTGCCACGTGTTACTGAACTAAATTACAAAGCCAAAATTCATCTACCAAGTCATCATGAGTGATACTGATGCTGGATCTAGTTTCCGCCATAATCCAAGAAAACGTGTTTGCAGGTTAGTATCGTTTTGTGAAAAGCCAATAATGTAGTATTGTGTAGTATTTCGGAAAATTATTTATTTTTCATTTTTTCATATTTACAGATTTACGTCTGACGAAATAATGCGAATGCTAGAAGAATCTGATTCTGAGCATGAGGAAGAACCATATGTTGCATCTGATGATGAAAACTATGTACCACAGGTGGATGTTACTGAAGAAGATTCAGACATTGAACAAGAAATGGTCATAGAGCAGGAAAAAGAATACGACTCAGACGAAAGTGTTGAGGATGAGTCTGTGCCTCAAAGTGCAGGCGACATTTGGACTGCTAAGGATAAAACTCAATGGTGTAGTGATCCACTGCCAAATGCACAAACAAAATCTTGTAATGTCCTACGACAAAGAGGTGGCCCTGCAGCAATCAGCAACCTGTCTACAGCAAAAGAGCTATTCAGATCAATCATGACTCCCGAGATGTGTGACATCATATTACGAGAAACGAATCGAAAGGCCAAGAGAGTTTGTGATGCTTACAACAACGAACTGGTACAACGTTTTCCTGATTCTTCTGAACGGCCACTACAAAAAACATTCAAGCAATTTATTCGTCAAACGCCTACCCATTACAAGATCAGCTCTACACTGGGAAACCAACTGATGGTCCTCGACAAGTAAACATTGGTGAACGACCAGTATTGGACCTAGTGAGCTCGTATAAAGGCTCTGGAAGAAATGTCACCACCGATAACTTCTTTACAACCATGGAAATAGCTAAGGTATTGAACTCCTGGAACATGACACTAGTTGGTACAGTGAGAAAAAACAAAAGGTTCCTACCTAGCAACATGCAGCCTGCCAAAGAAAGGCCTGTAAACGCGACAAATTTTGCCTACAATCATGATGCAATAGTTTGTTCATATGTACCAAAGAAGAACAAATCAGTCGTGCTTCTATCATCTATGCACATGACGGGAGAAGTAGAAGAGACACTAGCAGCCAAGCCAGAGATAATAAAATACTACAACAAATCAAAAGGCAGAGTTGATGTTATGGATAAAATGTTGGGAGAGTACACTGTGAAACGACGAACATTAGGTTGGTCTCTGGCATTTTTCTACAATATGATTGACGTCACTGGGATGGCATCCTACATCATCTACAGAGAACACAATCCAAGCTTCAGGACAAAGGATCAACAAAGAAAGTTCCTGAAAGATCTCGCAAATCAGCTGTGTATGCCTGCAATTGAAGATCGTAGTACAAACCGAATAATGGTGAGAAACCATTTTCTTCGAGGTGCAGTAGAAATGGTGCTTAGACGATGCATTTTGGCCCTCAAATACCTCATGGTAGTCGTGGACCCTCCCCTGTTGTTGGTAGTTGCTATGTCTGCCGAGACCTAAGGCGAAAACAACGTAAGACTAGAAAGTCTTGTGTGGTTTGTGTGAAAACTAGTGATGGGCGAATCCTAAATTACTCGGAATCGCTTGACTCTAGCGAGTCCAAGCACAGGACTCGCTACTCGTTGCGAGTCTAGCGAGTCCAATGTTAATGAATGGGGAAGCGAGTAATAGCGAGTAGTGTGAGATTTACAAATCGCAGATGTGTCTCGGAAGCTTCAGCCTGAAGCAATCCTAGTTTTGTCATTTATTTGCCTTGGACTCGTTTACTTTGTAAGTAATCGCTGGGAAACTCGCACAGATAAGAGTCCTGTCTGCTCTGTGTGCTGGCTGCCAGCTCCAGGGTCCTAGAGCCCGCCTGCTGCCTGATGTAGCAGAGCTGAGATTGTTCTCAGTCTGCTCATTCCCTGTGTACAGACATGAATGTCTGTGCACAGAGATGATGTAGAAGAGCTGAGATTGTTCTCAGCCTGCTCATTCCCTGTGCATAGACATCTATATCTATGCACAGGGGATGTAGCAGAGAGGACATTGCGTTTTGGACTGCGTCGGACGGAAGAGGATTTTTTTAATTAAAGATGGAGTCCCTAATGGCTTTTTTTTTTATTTCTAATAAAAAAATTTCTTTGTGTTGTGTTTTTTTTAAAACAATTTAATAGAAATTCATGGCGGTCATGTCTAATATTGGCGTGACCGCCATAAATTTCGGGCTTAGGGCCAGCTGATAATACAAAGCTGGCCCTAACCTCTTTATTACCCAGCGTGCCACCGCTACCAGGGCCGCTGGAAGAGCGGGGTTCAGCGCCAGAGGATGGCGCTTCAATGAACGCGCCATCTTCTGGGGCGGCTGCGGGCTGCAATTTGCAGCGGGGGGTGCCCAGAAAGCTTGGGCATCCCTGCGCTGCGGATTCCAGCCCCCAGCTGCTTAGCTGTACCTGGCTAGACATAGAAATTGCGCGGAGCCCCACGCATTTTTTTTTAATTATTTCATGACATTCTGAGATTCTGACTCTGACTCTGAGACTCTGACTCTGAAATTCATGAAATAATAAAAAAAAAATGCGTGGGGCTCCGCGCAATTTCTATGTCTAGCCAGGTACAGCTAAGCAGCTGGGGGCTGGAATCCGCAGCGCAGGGATGCCCAAGCTTTCTGGGCACCCCCCGCTGCAAATTGCAGCCCGCAGCCGCCCCAGAAGATGGCGCGTTCATTGAAGCGCCATCCCCTGGCGCTGAACCCCGCTCTTCCAGCGGCCCTGGTGGCGGTAGCACGCTGGGTAATAAAGGGGTTAATACCAGCTTTGTTATACAAGCTGGTATTAAGCCCGAGATTCTTAATGTCAGGCCACGTTTGACCCAGCCACTAAGAATCTCCAATAAAGGGTTAAAAAAACACAACACAGAGAAAAATTTTTATTTGAAATAAAAAAAAAAGCCATTAGGGACTCCATCTTTAATTAAAAAAATCCTCTTCTGTCCGACGCAGTCCAAAACGCAATGTCCTCTCTGCTACATCCCCTGTGCATAGATATAGATGTCTATGCACAGGGAATGAGCAGACTGAGAACAATCTCAGCACTGCTACATCATCTCTGTGAGCGGGTGGGCTCTAGGACCCTGGAGCTGCACAGAGAAGACAGCTGGACTCGGCTCGCAAAGAAACAGCAGTTATTTGCGAGTTTCCCTGCTATCACTGGCACAGTAGCGAGTCTAATGCAAACAATGGCAATCCTAGTTTTGTCAGCGTTTCTGACAAAACTAGGATTGATATTGATTTGCATTGGACTCGTGCGAGTAATCGCTGGGAAACTCGCAGAGTACCGAGTCCTGCGAGTCCCTTACTACTCGCCGAGTAACGAGTCCTAGCGAGTAGATTCGCCCATCCCTAGTGAAAACCATTTGCGATGAACACTCGGTAGCAAAGACAACATGCATTACCTGCGAAGAAAATCAATAAAAAAAGTTTCTTACATTTTCTTTTATAATGTAAATGAACAGTTTTTTTTACTTGTTTATAATAATAAAATAGCATTATCATTAAAAAAATATTATTCTTTTTTCCTTGCATTATCTTCATTCAAAATATATGAGGGTACATTTGTACCTATGCAGCTTGTTATGGATGCAAAAATATCTCGACCCCTTATCTCGGAAGGGGTGGAGATATTTTATTGAAATTTGGCCAATATATTCTGGACCAAAACTGCAGAGATGTCACGAAATTTCAGCACTCTTTTTGGCTTTTCGTAAAAAAGTTATTGCAATTTTAAAACGGAATAGTTAAAATTGTACCTACTCAGCCGGACGAAGGTTAAACTGCAAACTATATGCTGTGCTGAAAGTAAGCATATTAGGATTGTTTTTCGGGTTATCAGCACTAGAATTTGCACACTTTTTTCATCTCAGTTTTATTGCTTTTTTCCAAGATTTCTTTTCTTACTGAAGCTTTACTTTTAAAAAATCCCTATCAATAAATTATTTTTTATAACCCCTTTCCCTGAGGCATTTAACCACTTGTGTGTGTTCTGTTTGACAAGATTGTTCATCAGAGCAAATACGCCTTGCTTTGGAAAACTCTCCATAAGGTGTTACTGCTATAGTGTGAACTGGATGGCAGCTGTCAGCATGCAATATAGCGTTTCCACCAACTGCCTTTCTGAATACTGATGTATCCACAGTTCCTTTAGTACATATCATCCTCCTTCAGATAGATATCAAGGAAATCCATTTGTTTTTTATGCCCCTTAAAAGTAAAATGGATGTTACATGCATTTGAATTGAGATAGTCGATAAAGGATGGGACAGCCACCATGTCCCCAGACCATACAATCATCATATCGTCCACATAGCGGTCGTACCATCCCAGGGGCGTATCTAGGGGGTGCAGCCGGACCCTTTGCCCCGGGCGCAACTCAGAGGGGGGCGCCGGCGGCACCTTCCCCCCGCTCCTCAAACAAGGCCCGCCCGCGCCGGTACTATTTACTATCTCTTACCGGCGCGGTACGGTGCTTGCACACTTCATTATTGTCGGCCGCCGGCTGCCAGCCCCCGCTCCGCCCCCACTTCCAGGCTGTCACTTCCACTGCCTGTGTGTGTTCCTCACTGTGGACCGCATAGAAAAGGGTTCCCGCTCCGCCCCCTCACTTCCTCTTCCTTTGGTCGGTGTGTGGAACGCACAGAAGAGACTCGTCACCCACCCTCCTCTCCTCTGTGTTCCACAGCCAGCCCAGCGGTACCATCGGCACCGCATACACCGGAGCCCAGCAGCGCCTCAGAGGTCAGTGTGTGGAGGTGATGCAGGCTGCAGCCAGAGCCTGGGGCATAAAATACCACTACATGTGGTCAGTATGATGGCACTCTGTGGGCACTGTTTTCTCTGAGGCAAGAATATAGTATAGCACTGTGTGATGTGTGCACTGTATGGTGCTATAGAGTAGGTGGTTCAAGTAGGGTATAGCACCATGAGTGCACAGTTGAGCAACAATATGGCACTACAGTATGTAGACATTTAGACATTGAACACTGTGCAGAACGTGGCATACAGGGGTATATCAAGGGACCCCCCCCGCCCCTCAACCAGGGCTGCAATGAGGGGGCAGGGCTGGAATCTGACAGCACCCCCCGGTCCTCACCTATTTCAGGGAGGGGGGGGGGGCGCCAAGGCAGATCTTTGCCCCGGGCGCCGGCAAGCCTAGTTACACCGCTGTACCATCCAATAGATGTTGCCCAGGGATTGTTAGATGAAAAGATGTTAAAGTACTCCCACCATCCTATATATAAAATTGCTAGGGTCGGTGAGAAGCAAGACCCCCATAGAGGCACCTAGTACCTTCATGTAGTACCTCCCATTAAAGGTGAAAAAAATAATTTCCAAAGGAACTGTACTGACTGCAGAATAAATTCTTTTCATTCCAACTCATAGGAATCAAGGTGGAAAGTTAACGCCTGCAAAGCAAGATCAAGAGGGACAGAGAAGTATAGGTTCACAATGTCGCATGAAATAAAACCATAGTTTTTTCTCCATTCCAGCTTATCAAAAGCCTGAAGAACGGAGGTGCTGTCCTTCAAATATCCTGGCAATCGCAACATCAGCGGCTGTAAATGGTGGTCCACCCAGATGATCAAGTTTTCACAAAACCGAACCGATCCCCAAAATGATGGGGCGGAGGGGTGGAGGAAAAACCTCCTTATGTAGCTTGGGCAGACCATGAAAAACAGCCACTGAACCATTTTCATTGACCAGGAATTTAAAAGTGCGATTGTTTATAAGATCATTACTCACACCCCCTTTGCACATGTTGCTGGAGTTGGTTTCTACATATTTCAGTAGGATTTGATGGGATTTTCCTATATGTTTGTTCATCATTCAGGATAGACAAGACCTGTTTGTCATAGGCTGGCTTCACACTACGTTTTTGTGCCTGTCCGTGGTATCTGACTTTGAAGGAGGATCCCACGGACAGGCACGGATCCACACAGATCCCTGCAATCAGATGGCAAATAGCCATCCGATACGATTCTATGCAGGATCCGTGTGGATCCTGCGGTCCCCTGTATTTCCCTGCTTCTGCTCCTCCATCTTCTTCCCTCTTGTTTGCTATTCTGTGCCCCCGCTTCTGTATCCTCATCTATCCCTATCCTGTCCCCTGTCCTCTTTCCTGTGTGCAAAAAAATAAAAAAACCTCCTCCCGGAGTATACATCACCTGTCACCGCTCCCACGCTGCAGCACCATCAGGGCTAAAGGACCTGTGATGATGTAAGAGAGCCGGTCACATGACCCGTCAGCTGACCGGCTCTCTTACATCATCACAGGCTCTTCTGCCCTGATGGTGCTGCAGCGTGGGAGCCGGTGACAGGTGATGTATACTGCAACCTACCATATATGGGGCCATTCTGCTATACATGGTCTCCATCCTGCTATACAGTTGTGGCCAAAAGTATTGACACCCCTGCAATTCTGTGAGATAATACTCAGTTTGTTCCTGAAAATGATTGTAATCAAAAATTCTTTGGTATTATTATCTTCATTTTATTTGTCTTCAATGAAAAAAACACAAAAAGAATTGTCCTGAACCCAAATTGGATATAATTCCACACCAAACATAAAAAAGGGGGTGGACAAAAGTATTGGCACTGTTAGAAAAATCATGTGATGCTTCTCTAATTTGGGTAATTAACAGCACCTGTAACTTAACTGTGGCACCTAACAGGTGTTGGCAATAACTAAATCACATTTGCAGCCAGTTGACATGGATTAAAGTTGACTCAACCTCTGTTATGTGTCCTTGTGTGTACCACATTGAGCATGGAGAAAAGAAAGAAGACCAAAGAACTGTCTGAGGACTTGAGAAACCAAATTGTGGAGAAGCATGAGCAATATCAAGGCTACAAGTCCATCTCCAAAGACCTGAATGTTCCTGTGTCTACCGTGCGCAGTGTCATCAAGAAGTTTAAAGCCCATGGTACTGTGGCTAACCTCCCTAGATGTGGATGGAAAAGAAAAATTGATGAGAGATTTCAACGCAAGATTGTGCGGATGGTGGATAAAGAACCTGGACTAACATCCAAACAAGTTCAAGCTGCCCTACAGTCCGAGGGTACAACAGTGTCAACCTGTACTATCCGTCGGCGTCTGAATGAAAAGGGACTGTATGGTAGGATATCCAGGAAGACCCCACTTCTTACCCCGAGACATAAAAATGCCAGGCTGGAGTTTGCCAAAACTTACCTGAGAAAGCCTAAAATGTTTTGGAAGAATGTTCTCTGGTCCGATGAGACAAAAGTAGAGCTTTTTGAGCAAAGGCATCAACATAGAGTTTACAGGAGAAAAAAAGAGGCATTCAAAGAAAAGAACACGGTCCCTACAGTCAAACATGGCGGAGATTCCGTGATGTTTTGGGGTTGCTTTGCTGCCTCTGGCACTGGACTGCTTGACCGTGTGCATGGCATTATGAAGGCTGAAGACTACCTACAAATTTTGCAGCATAATGTATGGCCCAGTGTGAGAAAGCTGGGTCTCCCTCAGAGGTCATGGGTCTTCCAGCAGGACAATGACCCAAAACACACTTCAAAAAGCACTAGAAAATGGTTTGAGAGAAAGCACTGGAGACTTCTAAGGTGGCCAGCAATGAGTCCAGACCTGAATCCCTTAGAACACCTGTGGAGAGATCTAAAAATGGTAGTTTGGAGAAGGCACCCTTCAAATATCAGGGACCTGGAGCAGTTTGCCAAAGAAGAATGGTCTAAAATTCCAGCAGAGCATTGTAAGAAACTCATTGAAGGTTACCGGAAGCGGTTGATCGAAGTTATTTTGGCTAAAGGTTGTGCAACCGTATTAGGCTGAGGGTGCCAATACTTTTGTCCGGCCCATTTATGGAGTTTTTTGTGAAATGATCAATGTTTTGCTTTTTGCTTCATTCTCTTTTGTGTTTTTTTCATTTAAGACAAATTAAATGAAGATAATAATACCAAAGAATTTGTGATTGCAATCATTTTCAGGAAGAAACTGAGTATTATCTGACAGAATTGTTTTGGCCACAACTGTATATATATAGATTCATCCTACTATATATCAGTCCATTCTTCTACATATGGACCTATCCTGCCATATATGGTCTCAATCCTGCTATACATAGATTCATCCTACTATATATGGGCTCATTCTGCTACCTATGGTCCATCCTGCTCTATATGGTCTCCATCCTGCTATATACAGTATGATCCATCCTGCTGTATATAGTTTTAATCCTGCTATATAGTCTCCATCCTGCTATATTTTGGCCAATCCTACTATAAATGGGCCCATCCTAGCCATAATGGTACCTTTACACGCCGCCACTGCAGGATGGATACCAACCGCTACTTCACGTGCACGAGCACGCCCAAACGGTTACCAACGGGAAACGCACTCTCTTTACACGCCGCCACAAGGTGCGCTACGCTACGCTACATCTATAGCTAGATACATCGCCGGGTGTCTCAAGTAGCCATCCGTAGCTCATCGTAGCTCATTTACACACCGCTACAACCAGCTACTATGGGCGTACCTGTTGCAGCAGGGACAGCACATAGGCGTGCCACAATTGTGGATTACGAGAATTCCGTACGCTGATAGGACAAAGCAATAATACCATGATTGGGCAGGCATCGCAGGAGGCTGATTAATACATGACGCTCGAGCAATTGTGTAGTGTGACTCGTCAGCTCCTTAAATATGCCGCCCTGTGCGGCGACAACCAATCGCAACGCAGGAGCTTCCTCCAATGATCGCTGAAGGGGGCGGGGAAACCCGGAGCCTGTGTCACGCCCCAGCTACATAGCATGGTGTAGAAACAACCCTTCTGTTCCTTCTTTACACGCCGATACAGCTCACTACAATCGGCTTTGTTGCCATCTGTTTATGGGCAGTGCACGGATACAGATGTATCTGTAGCCGGCTGTGTCGTCCCGTCTTCAGACGCCGCTACTACGGGCGATATTGGCGCGACAAGCTACATTTGTAGGCTGTAGCGGGTTGTATCCATCCTGCAGTGGCGGCGTGTAAAGGTACCTTAAGTGTCAACATTATCCAATATAGCTAAAACAAATTCATGGTACAATGTAGAGTCCAGCACTACAACCAGGGGTGAACTGGCCCAGGTGGCAGGGGGGTAAGTGCCCCCTGGGCTGGTGGTATAGACCCCACCTATGGCTGGCCCCAAAAATTTCCGATAGCACCCCCCCACCCCGGTCCTCACCTATCCTAAGGGCTGGCGTGTCTGAGATGGGCTGCCGAAAATTTCCGATAGCACCGCCCCCCCCTCACTCGAGGGCTGGCGGAAAAATATTGCCACCCAGGGTTTGCGTTGCCAGTCAGCCCCTGACTACAACTCAGCCTGCTTTGCCTGATTGGTGTATTGTCAGGTTGGAGTTAGATTGTACATTTCTAATGGTTTGAAATTCCTTGTGACTGAGATTCCTTTTCAATGCATAGCTACTGCTTTCCTCATGCAACAATATGAGGTCTCTCAACTAGGGGTTGGAATAAATCCAGTGCTGGAATAAAGATGTTTTTTAAAGAGATACTAACATCTCTATCTGAAATAAAATCAGAAGTAGTATCCTCCCTTTGCCATTGTTGCAGAGAGAGAGCTGCATTTTGTTCAACAAATTATCATTATTGTTATTTATTTATATAGCGCCATTAGTTCCATGGCACTTTACATGGTAGGAGAGTAGACAAGGACAGGTACAATATATTCATGCAGTCAGTACAAACAGGAACAGGAGTTGTAAAATTACTTACATTTTCAGGAATATCAGTCACAATTTTATTAGGTCGATCAGCTGAGGAAAAGTGTATTTTTACAGTGAGCAAATGTGCAAATGTATTGACATCCTTGATGGTACTGAATACATCAAAAGATTTGCTAGGGACATAATTTAAGCCTTTTGCCAAAATATGAATTTCCACCTCCGTTACTATACACGGTGTTAGAATAAATACGTTCAGATTTAGTGTAGAAAAGTCTGTTTTGATCTGGGTGGATATCTCTGGTTGTAATCTTCCTCCATGTTTTTTCTTCCTCCTACCGCCCCGATGTTCTTTGAGCGGGATCTAGCATGAGGATGGTTATACAGTATTCTGGGCTGGAGTATGGTGTGTCCACAATGGTTACACTAGTGTCTATTTCATCTGAAAAAGAGACTCTCCTTTTGTGGGGGAACTACGCGAAGCTCCTGCCAAAACGGGCTTTTGAGGATGTCTCGTCAGGATAGATCTCGGCTGATAACGTCGGCCGGAATGTGTTTTCCAAGTATAAATCTGGTTGGTTTTATAACCAGACAAGTCTCTTTAAAACTTTTTTCCTTTAAACTTTGAATGATTTCCTCAAATTTGTTGGGATTAGTTGTCATTTTGTTAAGTGCCTCAATTTGGGAAGTATCGGTGCATGCGGATATGGAGTCTTTCAGCTGATTAATGTCATTTTTCACCTTGGAAAGTCTGATTTCCTCATGTGAGATGATGAGTTTCATCAATTCCAAGGAACAGGTTGTAAGAATTTAGTTCCATTTTAGCATGAAATCTTCACCATTATTTTGCCAATCTCACCGAAAATTGTGAAGGTTTTTTTCTCTTTGCTGTAATCTGAATGGTGCCTAAGGGTATGTGCACACGATTAGGAATTGCAGTCCAAAACCCAGCATTGTACAGTACCAGCATAGTGGATGGGATTTGTTGAAATCCCATGCTCACTGTGCATCTCCCCACCGAAGCGTGTTTTCACCTGCGGTGCGGATAGCCGGACCTCTGCATGTCCGCAACATGTTAATATTATACTGCGGTGTAGGGAGCAATCTCCAGTGGGTGAATGCAGGGTTAAGCTTGCCTGTACCCAACGCAGATTGTGAGTACACGGTGGCTGCAATCTCCCTGTGTTCACCCTCAGGTCCGGAGGCACTGTGTCCAACACAAAGTACCTCCGGATTGTGCGTACATACCCTTATACTTCAATCATGCATTATGTGTGCAATGCTTGCTGTGAAGGGGTTAAATTGTACTAGGTGTTTTTCATTGTGATTTGTATTTATGTTTTCTCATCTATCTGTTTTTAAACTCCACTGTACTGTTCATTTATCAATAATATAGAAAGGATTTTGCCAGAGACCGTACTTCTATTTTTCTTCCTTTATACAAAGGAAGAAAAATAGAAGTACGGTCTCTGGCAAAATCCTTTCTATATTATTGCTATATATGGATGGAACCAGCCATCCAGCCAGCTGACCAGGATCCTGGAGACATGTCAGTGAACCACTCCCCTTCCCTCTCCCATTTCATGACTGTTCATTTATGTCTGTACTACCTTTGAGAACGGCTGTCTTTTAGCACTAGAGATGCGTCGGAATTCTGTTCAGCATTTTTCTGTACTTTTAAAAAATGTTCTAAATAAAGCAAGTTTTATTTTCTCTGGAGTGGAACTGCTGTTTCAAGTCTTCTCACCCTTCTACCTTGTATGTTTCTCTGGAATTCTCCGCCAGTGACTTTAGGCACCCACGTGATAATACACTAGTATTATTTTCTATAAATCATGTGGTGCGCATACCCTCTTCCCATCTTACTATACAGGCTGGAAGATCTTTATGCCCAAAATGTATAGAAGAGGGTCCTCAAAAATGAATGAGTGAGGGTCCTCCCAAATGAGTAAGAGGACCCGAAACACGCAGCCAGGGTAACTAAGGAGTGGCTCTGTAAGAAGCATTTCAAGGTCCTGGCATGGCATAGCCAATCTCCAGACCTGACCCCAATAGAAATCTTTGGAGAAAGCTAAAACTCAATATTGCCCTGCTACAGCACCAGAACTTGGAAGATCTGGAGAAGATCTGTATGGAGGAGTGGGCCAAAAGTCATACTTCAGTGTGTGCAAATTGATCTCTGTAATTGCATACAAAGATCTCTGTACCAAATATTAGGTTCTGTTTTTCTACCATCTTAAGCCCCTTTCACATCAGCGTTATTTTTAAATCGCGGCAGATGCGGTGAAAGAACCGCATATGCCGCGATTAACGCATAACCGCGACACCTGCGGCACAGTTGCGGCAAGCCCCATGCAATGTCTATGGGGCTTGCGGTTAGGGTGCGGCAGGTGCGGCAAGTTTTTTTTGCGGCCTCACCTGCCGCAAGTGCCGATACCGCACTTGCCGCACCCTTACCGCAAGCCCCATAGACACTGCATGGGGCTTGCCGCAACTGTGCCGCAGGTGTCGCGGTTATGCGTTAATCGCGGCAGATGCGTTTTTTTCAGCGCATCTGCCGCGATTTAAAAATAACGCTGATGTGAAAGGGGCCTTAGGCTGCTTTCACATTCAGCGTTTTACGCTGATCGCGGCAGTTGCAGTGAAAAACTGCAACTGCCGCGATTACCGCATAACGGCCGCACTTGCGGTTCACCTGCGGCAAGCCCCATGCAATGTCTATGAGGCTTGCGGCAGGTACGGCAAGTGCGGTACAGTTGCGGTTTCGGCACTTGCGGCAGATGCAGCCGCGAAAAAAATGCGGTATGCCGCAAGTGCCGAAACCGCACTTGCCGCACCTGCCGCACACTTACTGCAAGCCCCATAGATATTGTATGGGGCTTGCCACAAATGTGCCGCGATCGCGACCGTTATGCGGTAATCGCGGCAGTTGTGGTTTTTTCACCGCTACTGCCACGATCAGCGTTTACCGCTGATGTGAAAGGGGCCTTAAATACTTTTTTCATGCAATAAAATGCAAATTCATGATATAAAAAATCATGCAATGTGATTTCCTGTTTTTTTTTTGCTTTTAGATTGTTTTCCTTTCACAATTTGGGTGTACCTACAATAAAAAATACAGACCTCTCTATTCTTTGTATGTGAGAAAACTGGGCCAGGGATTAAGTTCACGTTGGTGGTGCCCAGCAGCTGTGGCCCTAACTGCACATGAGGTTGAAAAATGGAGAAATACACAAAAAGTAAAGAGATAAGTTTGTGATGCCAGTTGGGATGATCATCCAATATATGGTTGACACTGCAGATCCTTGGTAGATAGGTGGTAGTGGCAGCGCACATGTTTAACCCTTCCCAACCATCGCTGGCTCTCAGGGGATGGTGAGGGTGATGGTAGTGAGTGTCATGCAGTAAGTAGACACAAGGTTAGTCATTGCTTTACCTTTTACTGCAGGTTGTGAAGCAGTTAAAGAGTACACAGCTACAAAAAGGCATGTGGTCTGGCCAGTCTGATGAGAACTGTAGTTCACTCTGTTGGGTGAGTAATATGGCCTTCCTGCTGACTTCCCTTATTTGTAGGTTTCTTGGTGTCTTTATCTATCCAGTACTTGTTTTGCCAACACTTCTGACATCAATTGGTTTTGCAAGTAATTAATGGGTTCGGATATGGCTTTAAAGGAGGCTATTAACATTTATTATAGCAATTAAATGATTACAGAAAATATCTAATAATTGGATTATTATAACCTATTCATTTAATCATTAGTTTTGTAATCATTCAATGATTACAGAAAATAGGAAATAGTGTAAAATTGCATATAGTTTTGCATAATATAAGATAATATAGGATTACAAAGGTCAGCTACCTAAATTACGCACTACACAGAAACATAAAACATAGAGCTACATTACTTATGGTGCACTCTACACAGAAAAACATCACGAAGAGGGGAACATCATCCATCCGTAACACATCAGCTGTATACTGAACAGCGCAGATGGAGAACCCTCCTGACATTCAAAAAACTTCACTAGGCAGAGTAGACATTATTTGTTGGGAACATCAGCCGGGGAAGCATACAGCGACGACAGAGAACTCTCCTAGGACCCACACTGTGACACAGGGTTCCCTATAGCTCACAGGTCCAAGGCTTCTGAGGTTCGCTGTATCTTCATCAGCTTTTATATCTTTTGGGCTATTTGTCCAGTATAGTATCTGTCTCCTGAGTGGCCATCTCAGAAATATTGATCTACACCACACAAACATGTCCAAGAAGCTCCTGAATACCAGGTGCTTTCCCATACTATAATCACAATGTTTGGCAGCATCTGGTGGGAATAGAGACATTGTACACCATTCCCACAGAGTGCTGATAAGACTATGTGGTTCTATGAGAATCACACAGTCCCCAGGTGTCAGGTGTTAGGGAAAATTCTGTTCCCACTAACTGGTATCAATAATATAAACGTAAACCTAATAAGAACTATATGATGCTTTAGCATATCTAGCAAATATGTTCTCACGGGAACTTATACGAGGAAAATGACAGAAGATACAAAGAGTATGAATTAAACTGTTATTGTTCAATATCTAATGTAATATAAGATTAGCTGACGAGAAAAGCAAGCTTAAAGGTTTAATTGAAGCTAATATGAAGCCTAATTGAGATAATTGAAGCCAATATGCTAAAAGGGTTAAAGAGATAAGCTACAAAAACTACTCATAAGGCAGCATCAGAAAAACTCACCATCAGCAGCCAGATACAAAACCAACACTGCACTTGGCAGGATGCAGTCAGACCCAATTATGTAGAGCAAGCCCAGGTGCAGGCAGATAAAATCACCTCTACCTACAAAGACATATGGGAGGTGACTTGTCATGCACATACTGGGCCTGCATAGGACACCATTCACACTGATACATATGATGCGGAGTGTCTGATAGCTACCCATTGGCCCTGCCACCTAACCAAATGGGCCACCCAGTATGATGTCTCCACACCACTGGGTGAATGGTGACCCATGGGGCCCAGCTGCACCCCACAAATGATAAAAAAGTGCAAAAAGGTATTTTATGATAAACAAAAAACCTTTTATATGGGGTATTGGTTCATGTATTGGCCAAGATACTTAAGCTCGTGATCCATGTCACGGATCCCCATGCTCACAAGTCCAAACAAAATATGTTAATATCTGAATAATCTGAAAATAACTGACATGAAGCTCTAATTCCCCGCCCCCCAAATAAAAAATTGATGAGGAAGAGGAAGAGGAGGAGGAGGTCTAAGTGGAGGAGGAGGGTGAGGTGCATGTGGCAATGTTGGTCGATGAGGCGTTAGCCAACCTTTTTTTCAGTTTTTTTTTATTCAGAAATTTAAAAAAATATATTTTGTTTATTTATTTGTTTATTTTGCAGTTTTCTCTGTTTCTGAAAATAAATTACATAAAATTGTAATACCCCAAAAACAGAAAAAAATGGAACCCAGAGGAGGTGGAAGAGGAGGAGGTCCAAAGGAAGGAGAAGGTTGACGTGGATATGTTGGTGTCAATCAAAGACACGTTAGGCAAGCATTTTCAGTTTTGTTTTGCTGTTTTTTTCTTTGTTTTTGAAAGTAACTTACATGACTCTCTAATCCACCATCCCCAAAAATGGAACCCGGAGGAGGTCCAAGTGGAGGAGGAGGTTGATGTGGCGGTGGCAGCCAAATCAAATAGGCGTAACCAACTTTTCTTATGCTTATATATATGCACTTTGTGCACTTAGTTTTACATATATATATATATATATATATATATATATAAAAAAAAGCAGAAAAACGAAACAGCACAATCGCACACGGTCGGGTGCAAAGCCCTCCTACCACTTCACTGGTACTTGTATAGATGAAAAAATGAAAGGCAGCACTTCCTTCAATAAATTCATGTGGGTTTATTAGTCCTAGGACTGCAACGTTTCGGCACACAGCCTTTCTCAAGCACTCACTCACTGCTTGAGAAAGGCTGTGTGCCGAAACATTGCAGTCCTAGGACTAATAAACCCACATGAATTTATTGAAAGAAGTGCTGCCTTTCATTTTTTCATCTATCTATTATATAATTGCGAATGGGTTTTTTGCCCCTTCTGAGTCCACTCGCACTGCGAGTCGGCGTGGTCATGTGGATACGCCCAAAGCATTGGCCGCGCAGCGGCCATTGCGAGCAGTTCTAAGGCGACTCGCTATGCCCGCGCAGCGGGCATGGCGAGTCGCCTTAGCAGCGCGAAGCATTGGCCGCGAAGCGGCCATTGCGAGTCAGAGACTTGCTCTTATAGAATCCCGATGCATCTGCATCGGGCACCCAGCTAGTATATATATATATATATATATATATATATATGCAGTATGTGCACTTAGCCATAACACCTTTTAAAGGAATAGTTGATAATTTGCTAATTGTTGGGAGACCCCCGCTGATTATGTGATTATGGGAATGGGGGTTGGCAGAACATGTGCTCCGCTATTACTACCAATAAATAGCATAGGAATTGGGAAACACATACTGGTAAGTTATGTCATTGAATATGATAGTCCTGCCTAAAATGATGTGTTTTTATAGAATGATTAAAGCTGCGGATGTTGAGAATAAACTTGATTGTGTGTACATCATTCCAAGCAACTGGCATATTTTAGGAAAAGGGCTTAGATATGGGAGATTGAGAGATTTACAGTAGATACTGGAGGATGTTAAGGGTACTTCACACACACAAACTTTCCAGCAATCCCACCAGCGATCCGACCTGGCCGGGATCGCTGGAAAGTCTCTCTGGAGTCGCTGGTGAGCTGTCAAACAGGCAGACTCACCAGCGACTCTCCAGCGATTCAGCAGCTGTGAGATCTCTGGTAACTATGATAAACACCAGGTAACTAAGCAGTGCCCGCTGCTTAGATACCCGATGTTTATCATGGATACCAGCATCTTCCTGCTTAGCGCAGCCTGTAAGCAGGAGGATGCTGGTAACCATGATAAACACCGGGTAACTAGGCAGCGCGCACTGGTTACCAGCCTGTGAGGTCGCTGGTTTGCTCATCTCTCGCTGTCACACGCGCGGATGCGTGCTGACCAGCGGGAGACCAAGGACCAAAAAATGGTCCTGAGCGATGTGCAGCAACCAGCTACCTCACAGCAGGGGCCAGGTCGCTGGTGCGTGTCACACCCTGTGACATCCCTGGAGAGGTCGCTGTGGCGTCACAAAACCTGTGACGTTGCAGCAACATCGCTAGCGATGTTGTAGAGTGTGAAGGTACCTTTAGACTTAAACATTAGTAGAACAGATAGCAAAGATAGGCTGGTAGACATAAATAATGGAATACCTGTAGGGGACACTTATGGGTGAATATAATAGTTGTTTTCTTATTCAATAGGAGATGTAATGACATAAATTGTGAAGAATGCGTTACAGAAAATAGGCGCGTAGGGAAATATTTTCATAACTTGGAAAACCCCATTGCACCTGTTGATGTTTTTCTTTCATTTTCTTTTTTCTACTCAGTGAAGCTGTATATATATATGGAGAGATCGCCCACACCCCAGCACCAAGCAGCTCACAGCTCACTCTTCTTCACATAAGCTCCGTAAGTAACATCCTGTCAATTTGAAGTATTATATTTCACATTATTTGCTCATAACTCACAAATCAATCTGCTATAAAAGAAAAAAATGTGATGACTTTTGAATAAAGATATAGTTAGACTGTACAATATATTATCAAAGGCTATAACCAGAATATAGTAAGGGTATATACTAAACCCATACACAGAATGCAATCAAATTACATTGGAGCTATCACATAGAATTTAGGGGCTGTCTTGTCTTATACATTGTATGCTAATTGTCTTCTAATTAGTCTTTGTTTCATGTACCTAGCTATAACTTAAAGTGCAGTATTCAAAAAAGGCAGCACTCCAAATCATGAGATGAAAATGTGGATTTAATGATCCAGTAGGCAATGTTTTGGCGGACCTACCGCCTTCTTCAAGACAAGGCAAGGCTTGAAGAAGTTCCTCCGAAACGTTGCCTGCTGGATCATTAAATCCACATTTTTCACCTCATGATTTGGAGTGCTGCCTTTTTTGTTTATTGGACCATCTGGTGAAGGTTTGGAGTTTCTGGAGTTTTTGCACCCAGTTATTTGATTTTTGATATTGTGCTGCCCTGTTTTTAATTATTTTTTTACACTTAAAGTGGTTGTCCAACCCTTTACCATTGTTGGCCGATCCTTAAGGTACCGTTACACGCTTCTATGTCGAGACGGTTGACGAGCCCACTGGGACGGGGTACTCGGTGCCGGACCGGGGTACTGCTGGGGAAGGTCACGGCGGTCCTGGTCTCGGGCCCGCACAATAAAATTGGGGTTATCTACAGGGGATTTGTCACTCGTGACGCCACCCACATTATGTGGTCAATAATGGGGACCACCGCTGCTGCAGAACCTCCGGGGGTGATGTTTTGGCAGCTGGGATAGAACAGTTCCTGTGGGCAGAACTGGGTCCCCCAGGGCAGTGGTAGTAAAAGTCAGTGATGGTAATTGTAGGCTTTGCAGAAGAAAGGAATGATGTGGAGATGGCTCCTGACAGGGCTAGATGGAGGCCGGACAGCTTCTCATACCTGAAGTCAGACACAGACAACGTAGCAGGGTTCACCCGGGTTTACTGTTCTTATTCTTTCTGTCTTTCTTTCAGGCACGGTACAATACAATTCTTCACAGCTTTGCTATATTGAATCCAGTATACTGAACCCACTGCAGCCAGGTTAACTTTCCTAGACTCCTCTGCCTTGCTACGTGTCCTTTCAGGCTATATCTCAATGTTTCTCCTCAAAGTGGATTGCGGAGCGGCAGCTCGGTCCCTTTTGGCAGTTTCCTCCTTAATTCTCTGGGCGGTAAGCCGGGTCCTCTTTATGCTGCTGTGCTCCCAATCTTAGGGTGGGAATATAGACCTGAAGTCTGTATTCCCCGTCAGGTTGTCTGGGGCACCGGGTAAATCTTCAGCCCCCCTCAGAGCTGACACTCTGCTTTCAGCCAAACCACAGGTATCCCTATTTCCCAAGAGATTACCGGGTCCTTTCTTCCTGTGTAACTTCTGGGTATAATCAGGGAAACTTTCTTATCAGTCAGTTGCTGGCCTTTACTACTTCTCTGGACCTGATGGTACTGGTCTTGTCTTGACTGCTCGGCACCTGCCTATTGGCTAACCGCTTCCGGTCACTCCCTTATATACCCATCCGTTACCATGACTACACTCCATCCACTCATATCTAGCCTATTACCCCTTGTCTGCCTAGAGTCCCAGACTCAGGGTTAGGTCCCCATGCAGTGGATATGTGTGCGAGGTGTTTGTTAAACAAACTGTCTACCCTCCTACTTGGCTGCAGTACTACCTGTGGCCACCCTGGATGCAGGGGCGCCACACGATCTCACCAACGATCTCATGGCCCTGTGGTCGTTAGGACATCGTTTAGAGACCGTTGGTGAGATGTCACACGTATAGATATCGTAAACGATGCACCAACGATGTAGCGAGCAGTGATCGTTCGTACAACCCAGTGAACGATACTTGTTCACTGTTGTGATTAGGGGAAATCATTAACGACATTGTTATCACGGTGTCACACACAACGATGCAGCAGGTTGACTGATCAAGGATTGTCTGATTTGAGAACATGTACTCAAATCTGCGATCAACGATCCAACGATTTATCGTAGTTGTCTCTCGGTGTCAGACGCAACGATGTACTAACGATATCGTTTGAATGACTCCAAACCCGTGACGTTTCAGCGATATCATTCACGATATCTTACCGTGTAACGGGGGCCTTTAGGATAGATCATCAATATCTAATCAGTATGGATGATTAGTTGAGGACCTTCAACACTTGTATAGTGGCCATGGCCAAATACTGCATAAATGGCTCCAATTCAAATAAATATGGAGCATATGTGCAGTACCCAGCCATGGCCCTATTCCACTGACGGAGTTGTGCTGTGCAGTTTTGCAACTAAGCAGATCTGGAGTTGCCATCATATTTTCAATGGGACTAGTTGACCATTTGGCTCCCGACTATCCCCCGAAAAATTAAAGTAGGCTGTTAAGAAGAAACAATTATGTTAAATCTCAATGCAGTATTATTTTGTTTCCCGACTTCCCAATACATATGACTGCTCTGCTGAGTATTCACGATTGCTCTATGAAGAAAAAACGATTCCTCTTATCTGTCTGCAAAACAATACAGTTGGACAATAACATGTATATTGCCTAATTCTAGCGGCAACTTTTCTAGGAATTTCACTGGCAACTTACTGGTTACAGTGAAATCATGGACACATTGTTCTATTTTGTGGCTGTGTACAAATGTAAGAATGTGTCCATGATTTCACTGCAACCAGTAAGTTGCCAGTGAAATTCCTAGAAAAGTTGCCGTGTGTAAAGGTACCCTAAAGGCCACATTACACACACAGATAATTGTGTAGAGATTGTTCGCAGATCTCTGGTTGCAGTGAAATCATGGACACATTTTTCCATTTTGTGGCTGTGTACAATGTAACAATGTGTCCATGATTTCACTGCAACCAGAGATCTGTCACCAATATCTATCTGAACAGATATCTGTGTGTGTGACGTGGCCTTAAGACCCACATTGTTCAATAAATTATCAACAATTCTGCACAATATGGTGATAATAGCCTAAATTCTGCTGCCCGAATAATCCACCTGCTATTCTCCAGCCTTCTGCTGTCTACCAATCTGACTCCCCATTGTCCAGAGACTTTAGTTTGAAACAAAGCCATCTATAATCTGTCTCCTCCATATATCTATCGAGAAAAAAGGGGGGAGGACAAAAGGCGCAATAGTGCCCCTATCACTAGACACTAGACCCAAAGGTGAGAATAAGGTTACCACTCACCTATGCCAGTTGTGATACCCACAACTGGTTAGTAGACCTGATAGGATCAATTCCCAGATGGCTGCTGCTGGACTTCCACCGGTCTCCACTTGTGGAAACGAAATCAGAGGCTTGGGGGAAGGAAGGTGTGTAACAGTCCGCGCTGCCAGAATTTCCGCGTGTAAATGATGCAAGAAGCCGATGTCCAAATCAAACCTTTCTTTTATTCATCCAACGCGTTTCAACGCCTTTCCTGGCGTCTTCCTCAGGGATACCTCCACCCCGCTACACAGCTCTTATTTATAACCACATCAATTGTCATAATCTGACAGATTATGACAATTGATGTGGTTATAAATAAGAGCTGTGTAGCGGGGTGGAGGTATCCCTGAGGAAGACGCCAGGAAAGGCGTTGAAACGCGTTGGATGAATAAAAGAAAGGTTTGATTTGGACATCGGCTTCTTGCATCATTTACACGCGGAAATTCTGGCAGCGCGGACTGTTACACACCTTCCTTCCCCCAAGCCTCTCCATATATCTATGACATGGTCTCCCGGTACCTACCTTCACGCAATCTGTGATCTTCTCAAGATCTCCTTCTCTATTTCCATCTTAATTCTTCACACAACCACATACATGATTTCTCCTGTGCATCCCCCATACTCTGGAACTCTTTGCTCCCACACATTGGGCTCTCATCTACCATGGAAACCTTCAAAAGGAACCTGAAGACCCACCTCTTATAGCAAACCTACAACCTGTAGTGAGCCTCATTCCACTAAATCACCAGCTCTACCCCCACCTACTGTATCCTCACCCATCCCCTGTAGACTGTGAGCCCTTGTTGGCAGTGTCCTCTCTTCTCACCTACTGTATCCTCACCCATCCCTTGTAGACTGTGAGCCCTTGCTGGCAGGGTCCGCTCCTGTACCTGTCTGTGCCTTGTATTGCTCCTAATTATTGTACTCGTCTACGTATGTCCCTTTTCACATGTAAAGTGCCATGGAATAAATGGTGCTACAATAATAAATAATACCGTATATACTCGTGTATAAGCCGACCCATGTATAAGCCGACCCCCTACTTTTGCCCCAAAAATCTGGAAAAACCTATTGACTCGTGTATAAGCCGAGGGTGGACCCCAGCACAGGTATACAGCCCCCAGCAGTGTGGTATACAGGCCCCCCGCAGTGGTATATAGGCCTCCCCAGTGGTAGTATACAGCAGCCCCAGTGGTAGTATACAGCAGCCCCAGTGGTAGTATATAGCAGCCCCAGCAGCCCCAGTGGTAGTATACAGCAGCCCCCATTGGTAGTATATAGCAGCCCCAGTGGTAGTATACAGCAGCCCCAGTGGTAGTATACAGCAGCCCCAGTGGTAGTATATAGCAGCCCCAGTGGTAGTATACAGCAGCCCCAGTGGTATACAGCAGGCCCCCAGGGGTATTCAGCAGGCCCCCAGGGATATATACAGCAGGCCCCCAGGGGTATTCACAGCAGGCCCCCGGGGGTACAAACAGCAGGCCCCCGGTGGTACATATAGCAGCCCCCTAAGGGTACCAGCAGCCCCCAGGGGGTACCCAGCAGCCCCCAGGGGGTACACAGCAGCCCCCTGGGGGTACCCAGCAGCCCCCAGGGGGTACCCAGCTGCCCCCTGGGGGTACCCAGCAGCCCCCAGGGGGTACCCAGCAGCCCCCTGGGGGTACCCAGCAGCCCCCAAATGCTGGCACTCGCCCCCCCTTGCAAGGGCCCCCCCCCGCTTCTCTTACCATCCCGGACTTCTGCTCAGCACCGCTCCTCGGCGCTCCGTCCTCGCTGCTCCCGTCCTGTTACATCCGGGATCCCCGGCCGTCGCGCGATGACGTCATATGCCTGCGACGGCCGGAGATCCCGGATGTAGCAGGACGGACAGAGCACCGAGGACGGAGCGCCGAGGAGCGGCGCTGATCAGAAGTCCGGGATGGTAATATAACCAGCGGGGGGGGCCCTTACAAGGGGAGGCAAGTGCCAGCATTTGGGGGCTATATGCACTGCTTCCCCCTGCTGCTGATTGACAGGGGGAAGCAGTGCATATTTAATGAGCGGCCCCACGTGACGGGGCCGCTCATACAGCATCCTCCTCCCGCCTCCTCCAGCCTCCACAGCCCCGGGACACAGCCCCCACCACTCCATGTACCGTATTGACCCGTGTATAAGCCGAGGGGGAGACTTTTCAGCCCAAATTTTGGGCTGAAAAACTCGGCTTATACACGAGTATATACGGTAGCTTGTTTTGAACACAAATCCCTTTTCATAGCTCACTAACTCCTAGAATGGGGCCAGGTTTAGTCTCTGGAATGAATCTGCAGTAGTGTATAGATACTGGTCTGAAAAAAAAAAAACTTACCCACAACTCATAATGGTACCTTTACACGCCGCTACTGAAGGTTAGAAACCACCGGGTGTCGGAGACAATTGTAATTCAGATTGTTGCCATCGGTCACTGTCGACACCTGTTTTTCAGCAGTGCTCAAAAACAGGTTGGTTTCAACCCGATGGTAGCGGCGTGTAATTGAGGAACAGGAAGGTTTTTGCGACACCTAGTTAACTCCCTGGGGCGTGACACAGCCTCCGGGATACCGCACCCCATCAGCGATCATTGGAGGAAGCTCCTGCGTTACGATTGGTTGTCCCTGCATAAGGCGGCATATTTAAGGAGCTGACCAGTCACACTACACAATTGCAATATCATCATGTATTTGGCCAACCAGCGCAGGAAGGATGGCTATCATGATGCTATTGCTTTGTCCAATCACCGTACGAGCGTCTCGTAATCCACAACTCTGGCACGCCTATGTGTTGTCCCTGCTGCCCCAGGTCCTCCCATATTGCCTTGTGGTAGCGGCGTGTAAATGAGGGAAGGTGCTCTACAGAAGGTAACCTGCGGCACCCGTCGGTGCATCCAGGGATAGATTAAAGCTTCTGTAGAGCATCTTGTAGCAGTGTGTAAATGCGGTATCAGGTACTGTTAGGAACCATTGGAACGTGCTCGTGCACGTGAGACAACCGGTTGTTTCTAACCTTCTGTAGCGGCGTGTAAAGGTACCTTTACAGAATAAAGCAAACATCAACAGGTGTAAGCCATGAAATGATTTACTGCTTTTGATCTTTCCATGACAACTAACAAGGGATTTTCCAGTTGTTAAATTCCTGTGTTACCCAATCCATTAAAACACCTTGTAAATAATACACAGATTCTGCCTGCGACTTGGTTAAATTTGGCCACAGCAACGCTTTATTACCTATTATTTACACACTAACACAGGGATGCTGCCCAACAGGCATCTGTACATTAAACAACAGGTAATACGGTAAAAATAGAGTACGTAATAAAAATATGTAATTTCTCGCCCCCAGGGCCATGGGGTACTCAGAACCGGGCTTGTTCGGTTTCTCTTTGGGGACGCAAGGGGCCTGAGACCCGGCTCCATGGCACTGCGGAGTTGATAAAAATGCGGGGGAATTAATGTAGGGATAATGAATTGTGACTCCACCCGCGGTATTTGGCTATTTCGACCGATGCTGCCAAACGGGACCACTGGGGATGATGGAGGGGCAGCTATGGTAGTATCGCTCCCCACAGGTGGAGTGTATCCCCAGGGCAACCAAGAAAGTCTATGGTGTTCGAAGGTTGTTGGGATGCAGGACGGAGGGTGCAAAGTAACAGACAGACTCACGGTTGTTGGTTCCTCAGGTCCTATACTGGTGATACTGGTGCATCCCCGGGACACTGACAGGTTTTTGTATTATCATTCATATTCCTTGAAAAAAGGCCAGGAAAGCAAAACATCTGCCGAGGTATGTAAACATTTGAGCACAACTTTATATCTAGCTTTAAGGGAATCTGTCAGTAGGACCAATCAGTCCTATCTTAATCAGTCTATATGGGCATGTAGGTCATAGGAAGCTAAATAAAATTATACCTTGATATATATGATCCAATGTCTTATTCCAGAGCTATCCATGTTTTTCTTATATGTAAATGAGCTGTTCCAGGCTATGGGTCAGACACTGATTTCCCTGAGAATCTGCCTCCAGAGGTTATTTATATAAAAAGACAGTTACCAGTGTGAGACATGTAAATAAAACACTACAGTAGAACTGAAACTGTCTCCTTACAAACATTTGCTGCAGCTCTCACAGCTCTGATGTATTGCAACAATATTGCAACACTGACTGACTCTGAGTTGGAAACTGAAATGCTGAGAGGAACCTGCAGATGTGTCAGGTGTAATCACACACAGCTCTGCATTGAGATCAGAAAGCAGAGGGCAGCCATCATTTCTTTGATTTGCTTTATCTTATAGGAGACAAACCATATTAATCAAGGTGTTTGATAATGTGTACTTATCATTACAATTGCAATTTCCATTTTCTATCTTCTAGGTTACTACTTCACATCATTTTATTGCAAACAAATGAATACGCCTAAAAATAAAATGACACTCATAGACTCAACCAAGGTATGTTTTAAGTGATATGTCTCTATTCTCCTCTTCTGTTCCTTTACTCCAGGACTGGACAAAGTACGACCCACAGGCCACATCCATCCCTCTGACTATTCTTGTCCAGCCTGCGGCTGAAATCAGGGAACATGTCCTCTGCTGCCCGACCACCGGCATCGGCGCTGCTGCAGACCTCCAGGGGGATGGATGGCAGCAAGGTTTTGTAGCTTCCTACAGGTAGAGCAGGGTCCCCCAGGGCAGTGTAATGTGAAAATTGGATTAGGGCAGCACAGTCTCTGCTGCGAGACTGGAATGTCACAGTTCACCAGGAAGGAAACACAGACGCTTGCTCTGCACGGGTGTTTACTCTGGTAATCTGCAGTTTACAGGGTATACGGTTGTTACAGCCTGGGTAGTAGACTGGGTGGTCCTGGCAGTAGGCAATGTCTATCCGAAGCTCCAGCTATGTCCCTTTGTTTCTCTTCCATTGTCCTACCTCTGCGCACTTCTTCTTTCTCGCGCTGCCCTGCACGAATCCCGCTTGTGAACCTGGTCTGTTGGGTGATATGGGACACCCTCTTCTCGCTCTAGGGGCCCAACCTGGTTTGGTGCTTCTGGTGGGGACCGTGCGTAGTTCGGGCAGATCGTGCTCCTAAGAAGCTGTTGATCACTGGGATCTGCAGCCCAGGGATAGACCTCTGCACCGCTTCGGAGCCGGGACCCCGCTTTGGACTGGGCCTGGGTGATCAGTCACCCTCCGTCTGCCCATCTCTGTCTGGGCCACCAGGCTGAGGTACCCTCCCCGTTTCTTCTCCTTCTTCTCCTCTCTCACTCTCCTCTCTCTCTCTTGCTTCCCGCTCTTTTCCCACTCACTATATACCCTAGCTCTCCTCTCACCGGGACCGGTTACCCTGGTAATGGGCTGTTTAATTGGCCCCCTGTCTCTAGGTGTATGTATGTGGTGGGGAGCTTCAGACTTCCATTACCCCCTACCAGGACAAGAATACTGCACCTTCTGTTCGGGGTGCAGTACCCTTCTGTAGCGCGCTGACCAGCGGGGTGCTACACAGATAGCAGAGGATACACTGGTGGTGGAAGGGCCATTGGCCACTCAGTATCAGAGGTTGAGGCAGCAAACATGATGACATCACATCACAGCACATTTGCTGTGCAGAGAGTCAGTGAAGAAGAGCCCCGGGGAATGGGAGCAAGGTGAGTATGTGGTAGTATATATAAATATATATATACAGTATATATATTGGCTCATACTGTATATAGAGGGTTATGTGGGGGTCATAATATAAATAGGAGGCTATATGGAGCTCATAAAGTACTATACTTAGGAGGCATTATGGGGCTCATAAAGTGTGTATAAAGCTATGTAGGGCTCATATGGTATATAGTAGGCTTTATGGGGCTAATACAGGATATATAAGGCTGTGTGGGGCTCATGAACTACATAGTAGGCTATGCGGGGCTCATAAAGTATGTAGGAAGCTATATGAGGCCTCATAATGTATATAAGAAGCTATATGAAGCTTATCTAATATATAAAGTTGAGTATATGTATGTGTGTGTGTATGTACGTCCAATGTACACCCATATATGGTCGTAATGCACATATACAGTAATGCCCATATATGATTGTACTGCCCATTTATGGTAATGCCCATATATGGTAATGTCTATATATGGCTGTAATGCCCATATATGGTAATGCACTTCATATACTATAAAGCACTCCCCATAGCCCTCTATATACTATAAAGCACCTGCCATATACTATAAAGCACTCCCCATAGTCCACCATTCTTTCTAATATATAAAGCTGAGTATATGTATGTGTGTATGTATGTAGCACCGCCTCTTCTTAGCTCTGCCCCTTTGTAGCCCCACTTCCTTCATAATGCAGTCGATGCATATGGCTCCACCACTAAGGGTAGTCCTGCCCCCTTTATAATGCATCTGATGCATATGGCTCTGCCCCTCCACCTCCAGTTAGCCCTGCAATCTTCATAATGTTCATATGGATCCACCACCTATGTATGTGTGTGTATATATGTGGTCTTGACCCTTCATAATGTTGTGGATTCATATGGCTCCACCTTCTCCAGTTAGCCCCGCTACTAGGGATGGGCGAATCTACTCGCTAGGACTCGTTCCTCGGCGAGTAGTAAGGGACTCGCAGGACTCGGTACTCTGCCAGTTTCCCAGCGTTTACTCGCACGAGTCCAATGCAAATCATTGGCAAACGCTGACAAAACTAGGATTGCCATTGTTTGCATTAGACTTGGCTACAGTGCCAGTGATAGCAGGGAATCTCGCAAAGTAACTGCTGTTTCTTTGCGAGCCGAGTCCAGCTGTCTTCTCTGTGCAGCTCCAGGGTCCTAGAGCCTGCCTGCTCACAGACATGATGTAGCAGTGCTGAGATTGTTCTCAGTCTGCTCATTCCCTGTGCATAGACATCTATATCTATGCACAGGGGATGTAGCAGAGAGGACATCGCGTTTTGGACTACGTCGGACGGAAGAGGATTTTTTTAATTAAAGATGGAGTCCCTAATGGCTTTTTTTTTATTTCAAATAAAAAATTTTCTGTGTTTTTTTAACCCTTTATTGAAGATTCTTGGTGGCCGGGTCAAACGTGGCCTGACATTAAGAATCTCGGGCTTAATACCAGCTTGTATAACAAAGCTGGTATTAACCCCTTTATTACCCAGCGTGCCACCGCCACCAGGGCCGCTGGAAAAGCAGGGTTCAGCGCCAAAGGATGGTGCTTCAATGAACGCGCCATCTTCTGGGGCGGCTGCGGGCTGCAATTTGCAGCGGGGGGTGCCCAGAAACCTTGGGCATCCCTGCGCTGCGGATTCCAGCCCCCAGCTGCTTAGCTGTACCTGGCTAGACATGGAAATTGTGCGGATCCCCACGCATTTTTTTTTATTATTTCATGAATTTCTCTGAGTCTCAGAGTCAGAGTCTCAGAGTCAGAGTCTCAGAGTCAGAGTCTCAGAGTCAGAGTCTCAGAGTCTCAGAGTCAGAGTCTCAGAGTCAGAGTCTCAGAGTCAGAGTCAGAATCTCAGAGAGTCAGAGTCAGAGTCAGAATCTCAGAGAGTCAGAGTCAGAATCTCAGAGAGTCAGAGTCAGAATCTCAGAGAGTCAGAGTCAGAATCTCAGAATCTCAGAGTCTCAGAATCTCAGAGTCTCAGAGAGTCAGAGTCAGAATCTCAGAGAGTCAGAGTCAGAATCTCAGAGAGTCAGAGTCAGAATCTCAGAATCTCAGAGTCTCAGAATCTCAGAGTCTCAGAGAGTCAGAGTCAGAGTCAGAATCTCAGAGAGTCAGAGTCAGAGTCAGAATCTCAGAGAGTCAGAGTCAGAGTCAGAATCTCAGAGAGTCAGAGTCAGAGTCAGAATCTCAGAGTCTCAGAGTCAGAGTCAGAATCTCAGAGTCTCAGAGTCAGAGTCTCAGAGTCAGAATCTCAGAATTTCATGAAATAATTTAAAAAAAATGCGTGGGGCTCCGCGCAATTTCTATTTCTAGCCAGGTACAGCTAAGCAGCTGGGGGCTGGAATCCGCAGCGCAGGGATGCCCAAGCTATCTGGGCACCCCCCGCTGCAAATTACAGCCCGCAGCCACCCCAGAAGATGGCGCGTTCATTGAAGCGCCATCCTCTGGCGCTGAACCCCGCTCTTCCAGCGGCCCTGTTGGCGGTGGCACGCTGGGTAATAAATAGGTTAGGGCCAGCTTTGTATTATCAGCTGGCCCTAAGCCCGAAATTTATGGCGGTCACGCCAATATTAGACATGACCGCCATGAATTTCTATTAAATTGTTTTAAAAAAAACACAACACAGAGAAAATTTTTTATTAGAAATAAAAAAAAAAGCCATTAGGGACTCCATCTTAATTAAAAAAATCCTCTTCCGTCCGACGCAGTCCAAAACGCGATGTCCTCTCTGCTACATCCCCTGTGCATAGATATAGATGTCTATGCACAGGGAATGAGCAGACTGAGAACAATCTCAGCACTGCTACATCATCTCTGTGCACAGACATTCATGTCTGTTCACAGGGAATGAGCAGACTGAGAACAATCTCAGCACTGCTACATCAGGCAGCAGGCGGGCTCTAGGACCCTGGAGCTGTGACAGCCAGCACACTGAGCAGACAAGACTCTTATCTGTGCGAGTTTCCCAGCGATTACAGTTGCAAAGTAAACGAGTCCAATGCAAATAAATGACAAAACTAGGATTGCTTCAGGCTGAAGCTTCCGAGACACATCTGCGATTTGTAAATCTCACACTACTCGCTATTACTCGCTTCCACATTCATTAACATTGGACTCGCTAGACTCGCAACGAGTAGCGAGTCCCGGGCTCGGACTCGCTAGAGTCAAGCGATTCCGAGTAATTTAGGATTCGCCCATCACTACCCGCTACTTTATTACATTCACTTTATTATTGTAACCCGGACAACGCCTCCTTAAAGGGAATCTGTCAGTTGGTTTATGCCCCCCAGCTATCACTGTCTGTACCTGCAGCTTCATAATACTATTCTAATCATCCCTGTCTGAGCTCATAGTGTAATGTGAAAGGTGAAAAAAAGCATTTGTACGCTTACATTTTCTTATGGAAATGAGGCATAGTCTACATCTTGGAGACTGTAGTCTATCTGGCAGGTAATAGTTAACATTTCAGCCGAATGTCAGATCGTGTGATGTCACAATCATGTAACTATAATAGGCGGAGCTACGTCTTCATAGCACATAATGATTTGGCTTGCTTAGCTCCGCCCACTATGATCACATGATCGGGACATCACAAGAGATGTTAATAGTGAGTTAACTATTACCTGCCAGATAGACTACAGACTGCAAGGTGTATACTGACTGCCTCATCTACATAAGAAAGTGTAAGTGTATAAATGCTTATTTTTCACCTTTAGCTTTACAATATGAGCTCAGAGAGGGATGGTTAAACTAGTATTATGAAGCTACAGGTACAGACAGTGATAGCTGGGGGGGGGCATAAACCACCTGACAGATTCCCTTTAATAACACTGCCCCCTGGATGTATATGGCTCCACCCCTCCAGTTAGTCCCACCCCTTTATTACACCCCGTTTTTTATTGTAACCCACAATGCTGGGTTCTACAACCAGTAAAATATATAGGAGGCTATATGGGGTTCATGCTGTATATATATATATATAAAGCAGGTGATCAGATGCAACAAGGAGACAATGAGGAGGCAGTGGTGACTGAAACAACAACAGTTTATCAACTATATACAAATCAAGGGCTCTGCATTTAAATATGAAATCTTGGTTTAGCAAAAGTGACAGAGTAAGGGTACTTTTGACTCACCGCGGCCGGCTGACTCCGGTTTAGACAGGCGATTCTTCTTGCCTCCTTGTCACGGGTGGACCGCGCCTGCCGGTAGTGGGGCCCGGTGTAGTGCAGATCAAAAGTGTTTGAAGACATCTTCGTGGAACAGATTAAAAGGGGTTTAATTTGTTTTATTCGTGACGCCACCTATGAGTAGATTCGGTAAGGGCTACCGACGCTGCGGAACCCCCGGGGGATGGACAGCAGCAAGATGTTACGCTCCCCACAGGCTGAGCGGTGATCCCCGGGGGCTGGAGCTGCTCAAGATGTTGTGCGGCAGCTGCGGTTACCTTATTGTGCGGACGGATAGTTCATAAGGAAGCACGGACACAGGTAGTCTCTGCAACGGGTCTTTACTGTAACCAGCAGGCAGTACATGGCATACAGTGGTTGAGTAGTAGACCAGGTGGACTCAACAGTGATAGTGTCCCTCAGAGATCCGCAGTGTTCCTCCATTCTACCTACTTAGTTCCTTTCTACCAGCGTCGCCCAGGAATACCAGGTCGGGTACGGGGAGGCTGCTTCAATGCCCTATCCATGATGTACGTCCTGGATGCTTTGGGGAGCCTTGGATCCCTCAGTGGGTACACCGCTGGTTAGACGACTGGAAACTGGCTGGTGGTGGGGTGCTCCTGTAAAGCTGATCCTCCACTCTTCTGGTTCGCGTGGCAGAGGTGAACTGCTGCCAGCTTCGGTACCAGTGAACCGGCTGTGAGTTGTGGGCACGGGAGTCTTTTGGGAACCCGTGTAGATATGCCCAATCCCGGTGGTTAAGGCCTCAGGTGCTGACACCCGACCGGTGACGGCCCAGGGGCCCGCACGGAGTGCGGAGCCCCCGCTCCTCTCCAAGCTCTGTGTTCTAGGCTTAGCTCTAGATTTCAGGCTCTTCTCAGACTCGACTCCTGTCTAGATTATTGTGTGTTCTACACTACCCTAACACTCCACCCACCAGGACCTAGGATTGGTCCCCTGTTCTAGGTGTTGCATGTTGGGTTGGATCTCCAAGTTAACTATTTCATTGTTGAGTCAGAGGATATTGCGGCTGCATTTGTGGCTGCAATACCCTCCTGTGACGCACTCGTTGCGGGGCGCCACACTCCCCCTTGGTTGAATACGCTTGTCCCCAAGCGTCACACTACTCACATTACAGAGGTTTTTATATTTTATATTTTACAACAGGTAATACACTTTTATTAATGACAAGTCATATACGCATAAAAGTGAAAAGGTAAGTAAACAGGTTAACACATTGCGCGGACCCGGCGGGCGGTCGGCTGTGCTTAGATAAAAGTTCAGGCTGTAGCCGCCAAGTCGCGGTGTTACGGTGCAACAGGAAGAAGTCTCTTTTAATAGCAAAGTTCAAACAACAACTCAAGTCACTGATGGATAGCAGTGTTCCGGACTCATATAGCGAACCACCCATCACGGCATATATGGCGCTCATAGGTCACAATGTCCCCTCTATACAAGTCTCGGCTTGGATGGCCTCGCGGTAGGTGCGATTCCACATCACGGCGCCCCACAAACACTTCGGTACTCACACCCTCCTCCCTTACGAATCCCCACCCGGTGGACAAGTTAAATGTGCTTACCCACCCGGTCTTTCGGAATTGTTCAGGCAATGGAGATTGACGGCGGGCCTCGGCGCGAGCCTGCATGTTGTCTTGCAGTCGAGTGTGCCACTCGTCTCTCCGGATACGACGTACCTCTTCGTCGGAGTGTTGCGGCGTGTGGATAAAGTCACTACGGCGGGCTGGTTGTTGAACCGCTCGAGATTGGTGGGCAGTCTGGAGTGGAGCCCGGTTCAACGGAACCGGAGAAGATACTGTTCCGGCGGCACCCGACCAGTGCACCCGAGCTGATCGCCCGGCAGAAGGGTTCCTTGTGTCTCCCCAGGCGAACCCGGTGTAGAGATCCTCAGGTGAACTGTAGGTCTCCTCGTCATCCTCCTCGACCTCCTCGATGACTACGTCGGGCTGCTCGGCTGGCGAAGACGATGGGATGGAATCCTCTGGATCGGTGGGTGGCTGTGCTGCAAAGTTCTCGTCTGGGTCGTTGTGCAGGACTTCCAGGCTGCCTGCCTCTTCTTCTGTAGCAGCGGGAAGTGGTGTTTCAATCCCGGTCACCAGGTAGGCCTCTGGAGTTGCAGAGGAGGCCTCCGGTTCAGGGGAGAAACAGGCGACAGTCTCGGTATTGTGGAAACTAGTCGCGGGTTCCGCAGGTGGAACCAGGTAGATGTCAGCTTCTTCGTGGGAGCGTATTGGAAGCCCTGGCTCTGGAACGGGGTCGGCTGCGGTTTCGTCCGCTGGAACGGGTCGAGCTGTGGTCCTCACAGGAATGATACAGTCTATGGGCTCCGGTGACGAAGCAGGACAGGTGGTGGGCGACGGTGAGGTAGTCGAAAAGCTGGCGATGTCGTCTGGGCTTGGAGAAGCTGTACCCGGTCGGCTCTGCTGCATCGCATGATGGAGTCTTCTGCCTAGGGTCGCGCTCCAGCTGCGAATCGTCCACTCCACTGTCTCAAGTAGTCGCACCCGGAGGTCTTGCAGAGCCTCTAGCCAGAAGTCGGGGCTGCCGTCTATGGTAAGTGCAGGATCCGGACCCGGTTGGCCTATGGCAACTCTGGCCTCCGCCTCGACCTCCCGCATTAGGTCTTGGAGTCTCGTGCTGGCCATTCTCTTCTTGGAGGGAAACCACACCCGTTCAACCGGTAAACGTTCTGGTAGAGCTGGTGAAGAAGTCTGTCGACTGTCTGTGACACTCCCATTTCCTCTGGGCTTTTGTAGTCCAATCGTGGGAAAAGTCTTTGGGGTCTGCCCCCATGGTTGATTTGAGCAATCAGGGCGGACAAAGAGTTTGGCGCCTTTTGTCTTTAGCCCTCCCACGATGAGGGGGGGTTGACTCACTCCTGGGCTTACACGTGGCGGCTTCTTGTGGCGGGAACGCCATCTTGGGCGCCATCTTGACCCAATGGTGAAAAGGCGGGAAAGTTCTTTTAGGGACGAACAAAGTCCAATTGTAGACAATAAAGTCCAGTTTAAGCACAATATACCCGTTGGGTAACGGGCCTGCTCGTATCCTGTTCGTGACGCCATTTTCTGACTCACCGCGGCCGGCTGACTCCGGTTTAGACAGGCGATTCTTCTTGCCTTCTTGTCACGGGTGGACCGCGCCTGCCGGTAGTGGGGCACGGTGTAGTGCAGATCAAAAGTGTTTGAAGACGTCTTCGTGGAACAGATTAAAAGGGGTTTAATTTGTTTTATTCGTGACGCCACCTATGAGTAGATTCGGTAAGGGCTACCGACGCTGCGGAACCCCCGGGGGATGGACAGCAGCAAGATGTTACGCTCCCCACAGGCTGAGCGGTGATCCCCGGGGGCTGGAGCTGCTCAAGATGTTGTGCGGCAGCTGCGGTTACCTTATTGTGCGGACGGATAGTTCATAAGGAAGCACGGACACAGGTAGTCTCTGCAACAGGTCTTTACTGTAACCAGCAGGCAGTACATGGCATACAGTGGTTGAGTAGTAGACCAGGTGGACTCAACAGTGATAGTGTCCCTCAGAGATCCGCAGTGTTCCTCCATTCTACCTACTTAGTTCCTTTCTACCAGCGTCGCCCAGGAATACCAGGTCGGGTACGGGGAGGCTGCTTCAATGCCCTATCCATGATGTACGTCCTGGATGCTTTGGGGAGCCTTGGATCCCTCAGTGGGTACACCGCTGGTTAGACGACTGGAAACTGGCTGGTGGTGGGGTGCTCCTGTAAAGCTGATCCTCCACTCTTCTGGTTCGCGTGGCAGAGGTGAACTGCTGCCAGCTTCGGTACCAGTGAACCGGCTGTGAGTTGTGGGCACGGGAGTCTTTTGGGAACCCGTGTAGATATGCCCAATCCCGGTGGTTAAGGCCTCAGGTGCTGACACCCGACCGGTGACGGCCCAGGGGCCCGCACGGAGTGCGGAGCCCCCGCTCCTCTCCAAGCTCTGTGTTCTAGGCTTAGCTCTAGATTTCAGGCTCTTCTCAGACTCGACTCCTGTCTAGATTATTGTGTGTTCTACACTACCCTAACACTCCACCCACCAGGACCTAGGATTGGTCCCCTGTTCTAGGTGTTGCATGTTGGGTTGGATCTCCAAGTTAACTATTTCATTGTTGAGTCAGAGGATATTGCGGCTGCATTTGTGGCTGCAATACCCTCCTGTGACGCACTCGTTGCGGGGCGCCACACTTTCACATCAGCGGTTTTTGCCAATCACGGCAGATGCGCTGAAAAAAACGCATCTGCCGCGATTACCGCATAACCCCTGCACTTGCGGCGCAGTTGCGGCAAGCCCCATGCATTGTCTATGGGGCTTGCGGTAAGTGTGCGGTAAGTGTGCGGCAAGTGCGGTTTCGGCACTTGCGGCAGGTGCGGCCGCGAAAAAAACCGCGGTCAGCCGCGCTTTTTTTGCGGCCGCACCTGCCGCAAGTGCCGATACTGCACTTGCCGCACCTGCCGCAAGCCCGCATAGACATTGTATGGGGCTTGCTGCAACTGTGCTGCAAGTGCAGCGGTTATGCGGTAATCGCAACAGATGCGTTTTTTTCACCGCATCTGCCGCGATCGGCAAAAACCGCTGATGTGAAAGCAGCCTAATACAGATATCTGAAATACAATTACAGTATTATTTAAACAGTATTACTTTTGTCACTAATGGTCATCGACAGCTTTGACGTACTATAGATGCTTCTAAAGGAACCTTTACACGCAGCAACTTTTCTAGGAATTTCACTGGCAATTTGCTGGTTGCAGTGAAATCATGGACACATTGTTCCATTTGTACATAGCAACAAGATAGAACAATGTGTCCATGATTTCACTGCAACCAGCAAATTGCCAGTGAAATTCCTAGAAAAGTTGCCGTGTGTAAAGGTACCCTAACAGGGAATCGTCAATCTATTCATTATTATATTCTACTTATCAAAACAATATTATACAGATTACAGGCCCTAGTAGGATCGGAGACGCTACTCACTAGGCCACAAGTCCAACTTAGGGGTTCACTATACAGACTGGCCACCTCCATATTCCATACTCCCCATTCAATACCATTTCATTATCACTGTGCAGGAAGCAACAGCCCGGATTTGGATCTTGACAAGTGGTTTGACCATGAACAGGGGTGCATCAGGCACCCCTGCCACCTGAGCCATAATTGAGCGGGCTTTGTGCTATCAGATCCCCGCCGCAGGTGAAGAGCGGGGGGTGCTGCTATCAGCTATCTCGCCGCAGATGAGGAGCGGGGGACAGCCGAAGGGCTCTGTGCAGCGTGCTGTGCGCCTTTATCTTACCGCACCCGGCAGCGCCCGACAAGCAGGAAGCGACTGTGTGGGGATAGCGCCGCCCCCTTCTACACAGCCGCTCCCCCTGCCTGCTTGCCGCCTGAGTATGAGGGCTCACACTGTCCAATGGACGGTGCGGCCCAGACCATGAAGTCAAGGCTCTCAGGTTCTTCTGCTGGCTTTGAATACAGTTCATCTACTTCATTTACAGTTCTACTCTGGACGGGTTTCAGGCTTCTATTGGCGTAGATCTCGGGCTTCATCTAGCATGGGTCATGTATCTTTCTCTCAGCTAGGATCACCAGTCTTCCTCTGTGCTCAGGCCTCCTAAGTGATATGGCTGCTTTCAGACCATGAAGTTGGGGCTGTCAGGTACTGCTGTTGATAATTACAACTCTCATACTGGTCTCAATTACACAGGTCTACAAAAAATATTTTTTGTAACCATCGCAGGTGACTTTGTACTTTTCTGAATCATCTTTTTGTCCTGATTTCAAAAATGTATATACCATATTTTTCACTTTATAAAATGCACCGGATTATAAGACACAGCCCAGATTTAGTGAAGGAAAAGTGAAAAAATTTTTTTTTTGTATGTTAAATGGGGTCCATCTTATAATGCGAGTGTCCGTCTTACAAATCGTATACGGTATTTTTCGGATTATAAAACACACTTTTGTTCCCCCAGATTTTGGAGGAAAGTGGGAGATGCGTCTTATAATTCGAATGTATGGTAAATACTGCAGGGGACGGTGGAGGCAGCTCTGGAGCATGTCCGGGGGCTGGAGGAGGCTGGCTGTGGGCTGCAGGAGGCAGCGGGAGGTCACATGCTCCCGCTTATTAGCCTCCTGTAATTTCCACTGCACCCGCTGTCCATCACCTTGTTGCTGAAAGCAGCAACAAGATCTGGACAGGGGTGCAGCGCATATTAGGTACCAGCACAGGGGTATGTGTGCCAGCATTGGGGCATGGGTGCCAGCACTGGGGCAAGGGTGCCAGCACTGGGGCAAGTGTGCCAGCACTGGGGCATGTGTGCCAGCACAGGGGCAAGTGTGCCAGCACTGAGGCATGAGTGCTATCACAGGGGGCAAGTGTACCAGCACAGAGGCATGTATGCCATCACAGGGGCAAGTGTGCCAGCACATTGGCATGTGTGCCAGCACTGGGACCAGTGTGCCAGAACAAGGGCAAGAGTGCCAGCACAGGGGCAAGTGTACCAGCACTGGGGCATGAGTGCTATCACAGGGGAAAGTGTGCTATCACAGGGGGCATGTGTGCCAGCACAGAGACATGTGTGCCATCACAGGGGCATGTGTGCCAGCACTGGGGCATGTGTGCCATCACAGGGAGCAAGTGTGCTATCACAAGAGGCAAGTGTGCCATCACAGGAGTATGTGTGCCATCACAGGGGCTAGTGTGCCATCACAGGGGCTAGTGTGCCATCACAGGGGCATGTGTGCAAGCACAGGGTCATGTTTGCCACCATTTGGGCATGTGTGCTATCAAACGGGGAAAGTGTGCCAGCACTGGGGCATGTCTGACATCGCAGGGGGCTTGTGTACCAGCGCAAGGGGCATGTGTGCCAGTGCAGGAAGATGTGTGCCAGCACAGGGGGGCTATAGTGCCAGTATGACGGGCTATCGATGGCAGCACAGGGGGGCTATATCCAAGATAAAGGGGCCATATCCAGGATGGGTGACCATGTACCAGGATGGGGGACAAATGCACCAGGATATGAGACATATATACCATGATGGGGGTGTCATGTAACAAGATAGGGGACATATATACTGCTTGTAAGACAGACACTGGCATTATAAGCCTGACCCTATTTAATATTAATTTTTTTTTCACTTTTTCTTCACAATCCGGTGCATCTTATAAAGCAAAAAATATGGTATAAGTCCCTTGTCCTGGTATATACAGTGGGTACAGAAAGTATTCAGACCCCTTTGTTTCATTGTAGCCATTTGGTAAATTGAAAATAGTTCCTTCATTGGAGTCCAGCTGTGTTTAATTAAACTAATAGGACTTGATTTGAAAAGGCACACACCTGTCTATATAAGACCTCACAACTCACAGTGCATGTCAGACCAAATGAGAATCCTGAGGTCAAAGGAACTGCCCAAGGAGCTCAGAGACAGAATTGTGCCAAGGCACAGATCTGGCCAAGGTTACAAAAGAATTTCTGCAGTACTCAAGGTTCCTAAAAGCACAGTGGCCTCCATAATCCGTAAATGGAAGAAGTTTGGGACCACCAGAAGTCTTCCTAGACTTGGCTGTCCAGCCAAACTGAGAAGTCGTGGGAGAAGAGCCATTGTGAGAGAGGTAAAGAAGAACGCCAAGATCACTGTGGCAAAGATGGGAGAAAGTTCCACAAAGTCAACTATCACTGCAACCCCCCACCAGTCGGCCTTTTATGGCAGAGTGGCCCGATGGAAGCCTCTCCACAGTGCAAGACATATAAAAACTTGTATAGAGTTTGCAAAAAAACATACGAAGGATTCCCAGACTATGAGAAATAAGATTCTCTGGTCTGATGAGACGAAGATAGAACTTTTTAGTGATAATTCTAAACAGTATGTGTGGAGAAAAACAGACACTGCTCATCACCTGCCAAATACAACTAAAATAACAAAAGAGTGGCTTCAGAACAACTCTGGGACCATTCTTGACTTGCCCAGCCAGAGCCCTGACCTAAATCCAATTAAGCATCTCTGGACCTGAAAATGGCTGTCCCCCAACATTCACCATCCAACCTGACGGAACTGGAGTCGATCTGCAAGGAAGAATAGCAGAGGATCCCCAAATCCAGGTATGAAAAACTTGTTGCATCATTCCCAAGAAGACTCATGGCTGTACGAGCTCAAACATGTGCTTCTACTCAATACTGAGCAAAGGGTCTGAATACTTATGACCATGTGATATTTCAGTTTTTCTTTTTTAATAAATTTGCACAAGTATCTACATTTCTGTTTTTTTCAGTCAAGATGGGGTGCAGAGTGTACATTAAGGAGAAAAAAGATGAGCTTGTCACAATGAGTAATGAGAATGTGACTCACCGTAGCCGGGGGTACACGTAGCGGGCGTTGTTTCTCCTCCAGTCACGGAACCGCGCCTGCGGTAGTGTAGGCCCGGTGGTCCAGATCAATAGGGGAATGGCGGAACAGTGGGGGTGATTTGTCTTCGTGACGCCACCTGCGGGTGTTCTGGTAACTTTACCAGCGCTGTTCGGGTCTCCGGGGGATGTTATACAGCGAGATGGAACGCTCCCCACAGGATGAGCGGGAATCCCCGGAGCCGGGAGCTGCGCAAGATGTTGTGCGGCAGCTGCTGAATCCAGGAATAATGTACAACCACACAAAGTCTCTTTTAGGTACCTTTACTGGATGGTAGTCAGGTACACTCGGACCGGGATAGTGAAGTTGGCACTTCTGGAGTTTCACAGCAAGCAGTGTTAGGCTTCCTTTCTCTAGTTCTGGTGCTAAGGTCGGGTGGATGTGGAATCCCTCCGGACCGGGCAGTTTGTTCAATGGAACTTGCTTCACCTGGTTAACAGCACTGAGGGCACTGTAAAAGGGTTTGAGCAGGATCAATACTCTTCCCTGGGCTCTCGTGGATGGGTGCATCAGGTGGAACAGGTGGCTAAACCTCCTGTTCATGGTGCTGGTTCTCTGTGGTGGCTGGGTAGCTTCTCACAGCTTCGGTTCCAGTAACCGGTTAATTTGGAAAGAGTCAGGTTAACTCTGTTTTCCTGAGAGGTGATCTCCATCTTCCTATTATCCCAATTGCAGGGATCTCCACTGGCTAACGGGCTGGTTGGGCCTAGTGTATCCCTCATAGGGTGGAGGTTTCACACAGGCTGGCAGCTCTTGTAGCGTCTACCACACTCTGAAGTTTCTCCCTCCAAGACTCTTTTTATAGGGGGAACTGGCTCAAAGTCACCAGTGTAGCTCCCCCTAGAGGCTCGGGGTGAAACCAGGTGTTCTAAGTGTTGTTTGTGTTTGTGGGTTTTGCTGTGCTGTTACTTACTCCATTTGTGCTCTAAGGATTTCTGTGGTGCCCAACAGGTGCCAGGGTGCCACAAATGCTGATGAGGGAATGGCAGTTACAGGCAGGGTGACCAGGGAAGACTATTCTGACCCTAGACTCGGAACCCTGAATGACCCTGACCCCAAAGGTAACACTGATGGTGAGAAGATTCGGGTCTCCAACCTCTTCCTCATCCTCCACCAGCCCTGCGCTATTCCCCCCTCACCTGCTTCCACAGAATCGGGATACAGCAACTCCAAAGGAAAGGTCTTCAGCAACACAAACACACAGGTCTGCACAGCACAGCTTCCAGGCATAGAGTGAAATTTCATCAGCAGCAGCACATGGTGGAAGGAGAGTCTACTTAAAGGCTAGGGGGAGAGGATTTCAGGTGAGGCACACCCAACCTTCACATCAACCAGCAACTGAGCACAAGATCTTCACATCTGTACCTCAATCAGGTCCTGAAGAAATGCAAATATAAATGTGGTGCCCCTGCAACCAGGGTGGCCAGAGGGTGAACTGTAGCCAGGTAAGGTAGAGACAGTTGACTGAAAAACACCCACACAGATACACATACCGACCCTATGTCTAGGACTCTAGGTTAGGCAAGGGGTAGCAGGGGTTAAGAGTAGTGTGGGTGGAGCGTAGAGCAGCACTGACCAAGTGAGTGGAGGAACCAGAATAAAAAACACGGAAACATTAAGTTGGAGGCAGTTATTTCCCAGGAGTACAGGTTCCCTGGAGGACGCAGAATCCTAGAGGCAATATTCCTAGGAAAGAAAGCTCGCTCCATAGCTGGAGGTGAGGGGAAGATAGCCACAAGCCAATGCACCCCACTTGCTTGACAGAGGAAAGGTGGGAGGACAAGGGCCCGGCAGCCGTTTACACCTTAGCTGATCGGAGGAACCCTGGAGCTGAGAGACAGTGAGGACGACTGAGCCTGCTGATCCCACAGCCATACCTGGGACACTGGAGGCTAGGCCACTACACCCAGAGAGCCGGCTCTGTAGAGGTGACCGGGGATACTCTAAGAACCTAATCACAGGACATTCCGACGTGGTGCAGGTACTCTATGACCTGCAGCCTACCTACCACCTTGGTCTAGGAACACAGCCATCAAACTAGGGCTACTGACCCTGAGAGAGAGGGACCCATCACACAAAAGCCCGCGACGACCAGACCAAACCCCTGAGTGAAGAGACAGAGAAAAGAAAGGGCCTGAAAGAATTTTAGGGAAGCAACGCAGAGGAGCTGCCTGTGCTGCATAACCCAGTCACCCGGAGCAGTGCAAAAGTGTAAAGAACTGTGACTGTGAAACTGTGCCTTGCAACTGCTGCTAAAAGATCTTTAAGTAAAGTACCCAGTAAGCTCACCATTGCCTGAGAGTGTTCCATCCAGCGTCGCAGCAGAGTTCCAACTGAAGAGTCGGAGACTGTTATTTCCATACGCTGGCTGGAGAAGCTGCAGCAGCAAAGTAAGTGACTTGTACAAAGCGCAATCCCTCACCAGGCCCCTCCAATAGTACTACACCTGCCCTGGGGACCCTCAGCCCTATCCGAGGAGGGCTTACCATCTACGCTGCCCTAAGTCACCGTCCCCAGCAGGAATATGGCAGCAGTGACCCACTGACCACATAACCTGGGTGGCATCACGACAAATCCCCTGTAAATAAACTCTTTTTTGAACTGAACCCAGGCCATGGGACCGGGTCACGACTACTGTGATCCCCCAGAGAGACAGCACCGGCCCAGCCCCGAGTACCCCATGGCCTGGGGGCCCATCATAAACACACAGCAGCATCCAGCAAAGTCAGCACAATCTAAGTGTGACAGAACTTTTTTGAATTTACCAATTGGCTGCAATGAAACAAAGATTGAAAAATCTAAATAATCTGAATACTTTCCAAACCTACTGTATATATCAGAAAGGGGATCATATATACCAGGATGGGGACATACTCTATATACCAGGAGGAGGGCAATATATAGCAGAATGGAGGCATAAATACCAGGAGGAGGACCATATGTAACAGGAAGGAGATCATATATACCGGCATGGGGAAATATATATGTGGCGCCCCACTTGTCAGTGCACCACAGTAGGGGCACTGCACCCAAAGGCAGTGAGTGTAGTATCCCAGTTATTGGAGGATGTGATGTTAAACTGAGGCTCTCATCCCTGCATCTGTGGCACCTGATGGTTCATGTGCCACAGTAACATCACCAAGGGTTAATTCCCCACACAACCCACAACACTACACTGGAGTTTCCAGGCCAGAAGGGAGAGCTAAAGCTGCTTCCCTATATATTCTGGTGTAGAGAGGAAGTGGGCAGTTCAGTTCCTGGGAGGACTGAAGAAGAAGGACCCGGGTGTCAAAGAGCTGCGTTAGGCTCATCCCACGGTCCACTGTCCAATTCCAGGCCTAGCCAGGGTCTGAGGAACGGAGATAGGAGAAGCAGAGGAACACATTTGGGAGACTGAGTTACCCTGAAACTCGCCCCGGAGGAGCTCAAAGATCGGATACCGGATGCGAAATTGTGCCCGACACAATCAGCACAGAAAACAGCGGATTAGAGAAGGTTACATATCTTCACTGTACCACAGCGAAGCAACATGGAGGGGTCAGGAACATAAAGATAAGACTTAAGTTGACTAGCAAGTTGGTACCCGTGAGGGGAGACAGGGCCGGCAGCCTAGCTAAAGCAGCAGCAGGGCCACACACACACAGCGCAGGAGTAGGAAGCCAAGGACCTGAACAGGGTGGGAAGCAACCCAGCCCCTGTATAGACTCAGTGGACTGTACTCTGCTGAATGCCATCTACAGTAAAGACTTGGAAAACTGCAAAACCGTGAGTCTGTGTAATCTTTGCGCTCGAGCCCTACTCTCCCTCACAAACTGTCCCATCCCTACTGCCCCGGGGAACCCGGCTCTGCCCGTGGAGAGCAGTTACATCACCAGCTGCCAAACATCATCCCCGAAGGTTCTGCAGCAGCGGTGGTCACCCTGACCACATACCACGGGTGGCGTCACAACTATATGTCCTGTAAATAACCCCCAAACTTCACTTGTGGGCTCAGGACCCGGTCCGGACCAAGACCACAGTGATTCCCAGTGATACTCTGGTTCGGTACTGAGTACCCTGTCCCAGTGGGCTCCACACATCCCTACACCTAGAACTAGAGGACCAATTGGCCAACCCAATAGCCTCTTCTCCCTCCCTGCACCGTGGGAACAGCGTACGGTACCTCAATAAAGCACAGAAACGAACCGGTGAGTGCCGTTCCTCTTTTGTCAAGATCCAATTGGCCAACCCAATACCAGGGTAACCGGTCCCGGTGGGTGGAGTATAGGGTAGCAGAAAGTGGGAAAATCGCAGTAGAGTAGTCTTAGAGAGCGAGTCCTAGAGGGAAGTCACAGTAAGGGTGCCTAAAAGGAACGGAATCTCAGACAGAAGTAGGGGCTGCTTAACAGACCTGCAACCCATCGGTATTGGTGGCTCAGGGTTGGACTCGCCTGTACCACGCTCGGAGCCGGTTCCCTGGTTCAGGACTTGGATCCCCCCAGACCGGTTAGCAGTATGATATGGCGCTGAGTGTCTCCCGACACCCTTGGGCTCGCCCCTTTTGTCTGGGCTGCCGTTCCTTTTAGGAACCCTCACTGCGACTTCCCTCTAGGACTCGCTCTCCCAGACTACTGCATTTTTCCCACTTTCCGCTACCCTATACGTCTCCCACCGGGACCAGTTACCCTGTTAACGGGTTGGCCAATTGGTCCCCTAATTCTAGATGTAGGGATGCAGGGATAAGAGCCTCAGTTTAATATCACATCCTCCAATAACTGGGATACCACACTTACTAGCTTTGGGTGCAGTACCCCTACTGTGGCGCACTGACCAGTGTGGCGCCACTTATACTAGAAGGAAGAGCATATATACCAGGATGGAAGATATATAAACCAGAAGGAGGACCATACATACTAGGATAAGGATCATAAATACTAGGATGAGGACCATATATACTAGGATGGGGACATAAATACCTGGAGAAACAGTATATATAACAGGTTGAGGATATATATACCAGGATAGGGGACATACACAACAGGATGAGGGTAATATATACCAGGATAAGCCCAGGATGAACATCATATATACCAGGATGAGGAGCATATATCCCTTGACGGGGGACATTTATACCTAGATGGGGATTATATATACCAGAATGAAGACATATATAACAGGATGGTGGACATTAATACATAATGAAGAAGAGAGTAGGCATATCATTAGCCTTTATAGGATTTAGAACTCTAAAAGGGCCCATACATCTGACAACTTGTGTGCGTGTGCGTAGGGGCCCAGGTCCAAATTTCGCATCAAGGTCCATCGAACTCTAGTTACACTACTGTATAATGTCTCACCTCTTATATATTGTAAGCTTTCACTTTCACCCTTTAGTGCCTTTCATGTGGCACTCCAGCTGTTTATATTTTTTCAGTGCACTGCAGGAGTGGGGCTTTAAATGCAAGTCCGCTGCCCCCAATCTGATACTCACTTTCTGGCGGCTTTCCCCACTATCGTTGTCACTCCAACAGTGTCCAGTGAGAAGGGACCTGCCGGCAGCTCCAGTGTTTCATGAAGTACACCGGAGGTCACTTTTCAGATGCATTGAGGTCTTGTGATGTAACTTCTGACTTCCAGCCAGTCAGAAATTACAGGCACAAGATAGCACTGCTGGAAAAAGGTGAAGCCGCTAGAAGGTGAGTATATGACCGGTGGCCAGGAGCCACCATTTAAAGTGACACTTTAGCGGTGAAAAAAATAAAACGCCGTAGTTGTGCTTTAAAGAAAAAAGATAACGAAGATCGAGTAGAACTGAACAAGTTGGATGTTGTTATTGCATTGCATTCAATTATTCTGCCGATAATGCCCACCGCAATATTTGCCTGAAAACAAAAAGAAATATGGCATGGTGAAGTGATGTTCTTTTCCTTTACTCTGAAATGTAGTTGCTTTCTAACTGCCTTTTAAACCCAACATTATCATTTTTTTTTAGATCCATACCGATGATCAAAAAGAGCTGATCAAACGTGATCAAGTAAGAAACTATTATAGTTCTTTACGTTTGTATAGGACATCATTTTTACATGACCTCCAATTTAAATATTATATTATGCTGTAGATATTGAGAAATGTGTTAATCTGCAAATAAATTGGAAATCATGGAAACAATCATGGCGTGTTGAATGAAGTGCTTCTTTTCCTTTACTCCCATACCATATTTGCTTTCCAGCTGCCTTTTAAACCCAAAGTCATGATATTTTCTTTCTTAAACAGGAAAGTAAGAAGGTTCCAGTAGAGGTGATCGAAAAGAATCCTAAGACTCAAGTAAGAAATTATTATACAATTATTGTACAGGACATAGTTATTGCAAAATATTCAATTTAATTATGAAATTATTCTGTAGATATTGTTATTGCATATTGTTATCATACTACCCAGGTATAAAAAAAAAAGGAATGAATATCTTGTGTATTTTAATCCCTTCTCAACATCTGTCGTACTTGTATGATGCTGCTAGAAGGACGTTCCCACAAATCCCTGTGCAAGTATGGTGTCGGGACAAGTTTCGATGACCTCACTGCATCATGGTATCAAAAATGTGGGGGACCACACTTAGTTTTTTCCAATTATTTATTTAAGATGTGGGGTCCCCTCTGTTTTGATAACTAGTGCAGTTAAAGCGGACAACAGCGATCTGACATTTTCAGGGTGGGGAGCGCCATAGGTATTTGCCCCTTCCCAGTCTGACATAGCCCCCCACTGATGGCTTTCCCTTGGCTGGTTAGCAAATAAAGGAGACCCCACATCATTTTTTTATATTTACACTACACACAGCCAGTGTGATGAGCAGGAAACAGCAGACTGATTGGTTACAATCAGTGAAGTCGGCACAGAGGGTTAGGCGCCAGTGTAGCAGTCTGATTGCAACCAATCACAGACAGTGTCACAGAGGGTGGGCGGGGAAGCAGTGAATATTCATAAAGTGTAATGAGCGGGCCCTGAAACAGGCAGACAGTGGTCTTATCTTCTGGGCAAACAAGGTATGTATAATTGTCCTGCTTTAATTCTCTTTTTGCTTCCTTTGTCAGCCCCTTAAGGTACCGTCACACGCCGCAATCTTGCCTGGAAATCAGAAAGGCGATATGTCACCCCGGAGCAATCGCCGTGAAATTGCCTCACGTTTGCGGCGTGTGATTGGGCAATTTCGCGACGATAAATCACCCCTCGGCCGTCGCCTGATTCCTGAACAGTAATCAGCCGCAATCGTTAAGGCGATATTTCCGTGTTGTGGCGTGTGACAGGGCGATAATGATGGAAAGAGCGTTGCCTATGATTTCCTGTAGGCGGGCCTCAGCGTGCTGAAGTCCTCACCCCGTCTGAGATGATTGGTGTAGGCTACTGTGTTCCCATTGGCTGTCAGTTGACACCGCCATATTTGAAGAGCTGTCCATTCAGCACCACACACATCTTCAGCTACACAACCGTCCGCAAACACAGTGCAAACTCCGATAGACAATGGCGTCATGTATTCGCCTGCCTTCCAGAGCAGGCTGACCAATCGTAACACTGTTGCGTTGTCCAATGAGCGTGTATGGGGCGTGGTATACACCACTGTGGCACGCCTATCTCCTCGCCGCGCTAAACATGTACGCCCACATTGCCTTTGAGATTGCGGCGTGTGAAGCGGCGATGGAATTAGGCAAGATAGGTTCCGCTATAGGGGAGGCGATTTCCGGAGCGACACATCGCCTTAGCTTCAGGGCGAAATTGCGGCGTGTGATGCTACCATCGGCGATCTGAGGCGACCATGAAAAACGTGCACGCGCACGTTAGATCGCCTGTGTGTGACGGTACCTTTAGCCTTACCACTACTATTTTACAGCACTTAAGTTCTGGTCCCAATTGACTTATATGGGATTTGGGTCAAGTCCAGTTTTTGAACCAAACTTTTTTTTAAACGTCTGGCCGTACCTGGTGAGCCCCAAATTCCCTGCGTCTACACATCTCCAGTTTTCATTCTTCAACTATTGAGAAAAAAAAAACTGAAATCATTGTGTGAAAAAGTGCATTTTTCTCTAAAGGATGCCAATGTGCTTCAATTGAAATTTACATTCATCTACAAATTATGCTTTAATTAATTTAAGGGTTTGACCAGGTTTGCTCTCGTTAGCATTCGTTGATGTTGCACGTATATATTTGCCAGGATGCTTTTATGATCAGTAGGTGTGATAATAGCATGTGTAGTATCTTAATGAAGCAGAGCAGATAAACACAATTTCACTGAATGGGTGGTATACTTTGAATTGGTTTTCAAGTAGACAATAAAATTCTCTTTACACTTCAAAGTAAATAACTACAATAAAGATGACCTGACAATTGTAAAAAATGGTTATTGACATACCGTTTTCCTATTGTAGTCTCAACCAAACTTTATGGAACATAAGATTTTTGAATTGCAAAAATAGCTTTCATTAACTTTTTTTGTAACTGAGTGTATGTTCATTTTCTGCTGATCGGTTGTGGAAACATGTATGATTGAAATATTAAAATAGAATAGAAAATAGAATAGAAAATAGAATAGAAAATTAAAGTAGAGAGGATAAAAGTATAAAAACTGCGCTGCCATATTCCACGAGACATCAAAGGGTGAATATAATATTGATTTATTAGTGAATGCGTTTCAGGACTCCCTAAAATGCTCTGAAACATGGTAATATAATACTGAAGAAGGGGCCAGAGAGCCCTGAAATGTGTTGACTAATAAATCAATATTATATTCACCCTTTGATGTCTCGTGGAATATGGCAGCGTGATTTTTAACCCGTCATCCTCCCTACTCTATATGCACCACACTGAGGTCACCAGCTGTCGTGATATGCTTTTAGGGTACGGACACACTGGCGTGAAAATCGGACGAGTGCAATGAGAGATTTCCTCACATTGCACTTGGACTAACGTTACTAAATGAGTCAGAACAGATTACCGTGTGTCATCCACTTTTTTTCTCATCCAGATTCTGGATGAGAAAAAAGTTGCAACATGCTGCGACAGTATACGAGTCACACGCGAGGCTCGCCAATACAAGTCAATGGGTCCGACAAAATCACAGACAGCACACGAACCATCCTAGTGGTATCCGTTTTTTTAACTGATACATTCTCATTCTGTTGCTCAGAACACTGTAAAATGTTCCTGTTAATTATTATACAGTAATAGCTGTTGAGAAAAAAAATTGCATTGTACACGGATGTCACACGGACAGCACTCGGATGTTATCTGAGTAAAAAAACGCACACTCGCATGGCAGCTGGATGCCACACGGATCAAAAAACGGATGTCACTCATCTGACTCTCCTGGATGACAAATGGAGCGATTTTTTTCACACCAGTGTATCCGTGCCCTTAGAGTGGTTGTGACTCTCACAATCACACAAGGTGAAGCCTCTGATACCTATTTAGATGATTTATCTCTCAGACCCTTTATCCTCCCTACTTTTATTTTCTGAGATAATGAATTTTGGGTTTTCATTGGCTGTAAGCCATAATCATCAACATTAACATAAATAAACACTTGAAATAGATCACACAGTAATGACTCTATATAATATATGTGTTTCACTTTATCTATTGAATTACTGGAATAAATTCATTTTTTGATCATATTCTAATTCATTGAGATGCACCTGTACATTGATAGGAAATAATTGAAAAATGTAGATGTCAGCACCAAATAACTATTCCAGTATACTTGGGGTTTACAGTACCTCGACTTATATAATTCAGAATAATGCAAATATCATTAGGTTTCTATGGCCTTCTCATCTTATAAGATAAAACTAATTACCTTATTTTTCACTTTATAAGACACACCTGATTATAAGACGCACCCACAATTTTGGTGAAGGAAAAGAGAAAAAAACATTTTTTAATGTGAAATGGAGTTCGTCTTATAATGCCAGTGTCCATCTAACAAATTATATATAAGTTCCTCATCCTGGTACATGAAACCCCCATACTGGTATATATATCCCCATGTTGGCACACTGACCCCCATGCTGGCGCACTGTTCCCTATGCTAGCACACTGCCTCTTAGGCTGGCACACACTCCCCCCAGGCTGGCACACACTCCCCCCAGGCTGGCACACACTCCCACCAGGCTGGCACACACTCCCACCAGGCTGGTGCACTGCCTCCAATGCTGTTGCACTGTCCCCCAGGCTGGCACACACTGTCCCCCAGGCTGGTGCACTGCCTCCAATACTGCCGCACTGTCCCCCAGGCTGGCACACACTGCCCATCACAGGCTGGCATACACTGTCCCTCAGGCTGGCGCACTGCCTCACATGGTGGTACACTGCCTCCCAGACTGGTACACACTGCCCCCCAGGCTGGCAGAGACATTGCCCCCATGCTGGCACACACTGCCCCCCTGGCTGGCACACACTGTCCCCCCAGGCTGGCACACACTGTCCCCATGCTGGCACACATTGCCCCCATGCTGGCACACAAATGATGCCCCCCTGGCTGGCACAGAATTTGCCCCCCTGGCTGGCACAGACATTGCCCCCATACTGGCACACATTGCCCCCCTGGCTGGCACAGACATTGCCTCTATTCTGGCACACATTGCCCCCCTGGCTTCCACAGACATTACTTCCTGGCTGGCACACATTTCCTCTCTGGCTGGCACACACTGCCCCCCCTGGCTGGCACACACTGCCCCCACCCTGGCACACTCTTTAATGAAAAAAAAAAAACTATGTCATACTCACCTCATTCCATATCGCTCCCTGCACTGCAGCCATCCATCCCCGCTGTCTGCGCCAGTCTCCGGCCCTGTGAGTGGCGCGCGGTGATGACATCACGCTGCAGCGACGCTCACAGGTCCAGATGTCGGCACAGCACAGACATCGGGGATGGCGCCGGCTGCAGGGAATGGTGGAGCAAGGTGAGTATCAAATCACCGCAATAGTCAGTGCTTTCCATGCAATGAAAGGGTGGAAAGCACTGACTATACACAAAGGATCGCAGCCAGCAGCTGGTGATTGACAGCGGGAAGCAGTGCATATTACAGGAGATAATGAGCGGCCCCACGTGACCACGGGGCCGCAGCTGTAGCCTCCTCCAGCCTCCCAACAGCCCCCGGACACTGCTCCACAGCCCCCCCTGTCTCCCCTACATCACAACCTAGCAGTTTTGCATTATAAGATGCACCCCCCCCCCCCCCCCCCACTTTCCCCAAAAATTTTGGGGAACAAAAGTGTGTCTTATAATGTGAAATATATGGTATGTTTAATGGATTTAATGTCATAAACAGTTTATTAGCCCCAAATCACACTTTTTGGTAAGAGATTTTTTGCATCTGTCTCTGTATATAACTGAAAAACATTACCATTACCATTAAAATAATATTTTCTTTTATCATTTTCAACAGATAAAAACTTATCTTCAAGACTTTAAACAAACAGTGATACATTTGATGACATTATTAGTCAGCTGCATTACAGAAATAAACCAGATTGCAGACGACTTGGACACATTCCACAAACGAGCCACCATTGCCAATGTTGCAGGAAGTTCATTTGGAATTGCTGGCAGCATCCTTACTATTGTAGGCCTGGCACTGACCCCTATTACACTTGGTGCCTCATTAATTATCAGTGGTGTTGGCATTGGTGTCGCCGTTGCCGGAGGAGCCACAGGAGCCGGTGCCTCTATAGCCGATGCAGTACAAAGTAAAACAAAATGCGAGAAAGTACAAGAGACTGTAGCTCGAATTTCCAAAGAGATGAAACATCTAAAAGAGATTTCTGACTGTATCAATAGGGAACTTGTCAACCTCAACTCTATATTGGACGGAGATGATTTAGCTAATTTAACAAGAGTGTTTGGGAGAACAGCATTTACTGCAGTGGAAATTAGTAGACTGGTCCAGGTGGGCAGAATATCAACAATAGCATCTCGGGGGGCCCAGTTAGCCACTCGGGGGGTTGAAGCGGCTGCAGTTGCTTCTGGGATTTTTGCAGCACTCTTTATTATAATCGATACTGTTTTTATTATTAGGGGAGCAAAAGACCTGCACAGGGATGTAAAACTGAGGAAGCAAAAAAGATCAGAGAATGTGCTACAGAGCTGCAAAAAGTACATGTAGAATTGGAGGATGTTAATACCGACTTATGTGAGGATTGGGGGTTCTTGTTTGATTCCAATTAGATTTTTTAAATTAAAGTGGTTATTCACTACCCTGACTCTGTTACTAGTTTTGGCATAAATCTGTAAGGATTATGCCCTTAAATCTCCACATATACCCTTTCTGCCAAGTTTCATGTTGTTTTACGCCTTTCTGTTTTGCTTCCTGCATTCTGGCACCAGCTTTATTTTAATAGTTTTCACTTCCAGCATTGAAATAGATGCAGAGCATGAGACTGTTCTGGATATAGTAATTTGCTCTGCATCTGGTTCTGGACTTTCTAAAGACTTTCTTTTCCAAGCCTCCCTGGATAATTTAATGTGTTATATAGACTTGCTTAAACATCTCCTTGTTTGCACTTGCCATAGACTTTCCTTTTACAGCATCTACAAGTGTAAACTGAGCTTTTTACAGTTGTGGTCAAAAAGATTGACACCCCTGCAATTCTGTCAGATAATTCTCAGTTTCTTCAAGAAAATGATTTCAATCACAGATTCTTTGGTGTTATTATCTTCATTTAATTTGTCTTCAATGAAAAAGCACAAAAGAGAATGAAGCAAAAAGCAAAACATTGATCATTTCACACAAAACCCCAAAAATGGGCCAGACAAAAGTATTGGCACCCTCAGCCTAATACTTGGTTGCACAACCTTTTGCCAAAATAACTGCGATCAACCACTCCCGGTAACCATCAATGAGTTTCTTACAATGCTCTCCTGGAATTTTACACCATTCTTCTTTGGCAAACTGCTCCAGGTCCCTGATATTTGAAGGGTGCCTTCTCCAAACTGCCATGTTTAGATCTCTCCACAGGTGTTCTATGGGATTCAGGTCTGGACTCATTGCTGGCCACCTTAGAAGTCTCCAGTGCTTTCTCTCAATGCCATGCACACGGTCAAGCAGTTCAGTGCCAGAGGCAACAAAGCAACCCCAAAACATCAGGGAACCTCCGCCATGTTTGACTGTAGGGACCGTGTTCTTTTCTTTGAATGCCTCTTTTTTTCTCCTGTAAACTCTATGTTGATGCCTTTGCCCAAAAAGCTCTACTTTTGTCTCATCTGACCAGAGAACATTCTTCCAAAAGGTTTAAGCCTTTCTCAGGTAAGTTTTGGCAAACTCCAGCCTGGCTTTTTTATGTCTCGGGGTAAGAAGTGGGGTCTTCCTGGGTCTCCTACCATACAGTCCCTTTTCATTCAGATGCCAACGGATAGTACGGGTTGACACTGCTGTACCCTTGGACTGCAGGGCAGCTTGAACTTGTTTGGATGTTAGTTGAGGTTCTTTGTCCACTACCCTCACAATCTTGCGTTGAAATCTCTTGTCAATTTTTCTTTTCCGTCCACATCTAGGAAGGTTAGCCACAGTGCCATGGGCTTTAAACTTCTTGATGACACTGCGCACGGTAGACACAGGAACATTCAGGTCTTTGGAGATGGACTTGTAGCCTTGAGATTGCTCATGCTTCCTCACAATTTGGTTTCTCAAGTCCTCAGACAGTTCTTTGGTCTTCTTTCTTTTCTCCATGCTCAATGTGGTACACACAAGGACACAGGACAGAGGTTGAGTCAACTTTAATCCATGTGAACTGGCTGCAAGTGTGATTTAGTTATTGCCAACACCTGTTAGGTGCCACAGGTAAGTTACAGGTGCTGTTAATTACACAAATTAGAGAAGCATCACATGATTTTTCTAACAGTGCCAATACTTTTGTCCACCCCCTTTTTTATGTTTGGTGTGGAATTATATCCAATTTGGCTTTAGGACAATTATTTTTGTGTTTTTTCATTGAAGACAAATTAAATGAAGATAATAATAATACCAAAGAATTTGTGATTGCAATCATTTTCAGGAAAAAAATGAGTATTATCTGACAGAATTGCAGGGGTGTCAATACTTTTGGCCACAACTGTAGACTGCTCCAGATCCTCTGTGTGCATTTTCCTGTGAGGTTTTTCAAGAGACCTTTTGTTAAGGCTGCATTTGATATCTACACTGTGTGTTTATGGACTTATGGACTCACCTATAAACTGTGTTTTGTTGTTTCTTTGCTCCACGCAAAAAGATTCCTGAGTTATCCATTATAATTATTACACCCCAGAGTCACAGACAGGCCCAGCACCATCTACTGTACAGGACAGTGCAGGGAATAGATGTAATGCACAAAGCACCAGAACAGCAGCATTGATTTTCAAGCAAATCTGTCAGCTGCTTTTTGCTACCTCATCTGAGATCAACATAATGTAGGAAAGGAGACTCTGATAACAATGTATCACTTAATGTAACAAATATCGAAGGAACTCCGGCACCAGACTTGTTGCAGTTAAAATTCCAGATCCTTATTCAGACATCCTTAAAAGCATTAGTGGGGTACGCAGCCCCCTACCTCCACGCCTGATGCGTTTTGGATACAAAATCCTTAGTCTTAGGCTTGCTTGCAAATGTGAACATCACATATTTATAGAGAAACTAAAAGATTTCATACCACCCCCCTATCACATGTGCCATCATTCACGATTAATTAAGATGTGGATAAGTTGCTTTTCAGCAGTTTTTCATTTTAACTATATCAATACTGGACTAAAAACTGCTAAATTGATATAAACAGATAAATATATTGCACTAGTAGATATAATATAAATCACTTTTGTAAAAATTCATACAATATTACAAAAATATATGATTCACATTGAGTGATAAGGTTCCCCAAACAACTCGTTTTTACAGAGTATGCCAAAAAATTGGAGAAACATACCCACTCACATGAAATATAATTTCTTTATACCCATGCAATACATAATTTTTACTCTTTCGATACAGCTTGTTACATCCCAGGTAAGCTCACTGATACATGTCACAGTTGACTCTTTTCTCACCACATCTACTATTATTATTCTGCAAAGGGCAACCAAGGATAGTGTTACTATTAGTTTCTACATAGTTCTCCCCTATATATTATATTCACCTTAGGAGCATGAAATTGCGTCCCTATAAACATCTAATAAAAATACATTAGATCCGTGCGGAAATTTAAACCTTCAGGGAAGCGAGCATTCAGCGCTAGAATTCACCGCGCTTCCTGACATAACACTGCTTGCTAGTTGAAGCATGTAGGATCATATAGATGTGGAGGGAATAAATGCAATCTATGCCGCCATATAGAGAGAACTGATAGTTTTGGTAATTCAGTAACTGGGAAGAGCTATAAAATCAGAGCGTATATAAATTGCAATACGCATCACGTAGTGTATATGGCGACATGTACAAGCTGCCAGAAATACTACGTGGGATGCACTACGCGGTCCCTAAAAAAGCGCATCAGTGAACATGTTACAGCTACGAACCCTAATAATGCAAGGAGTCGTAATATTTCAGGACTATCTAAACATTTTTTAGAAGTCCATGGAGGGTCCCTTCTAGTGAAGGGCATACATAGGGTGCCCAGACCAGTAAGGGGTGGAGACTGGGAGGTAAAGGTTCCTGACCCTATTTTTGATTGCCAACCAAGGTAAAACCCACTCAGCTGGGGGCTGGTGTTCTCAGCTTGGTGTGGCTCTCTGTTATTTTGCCCTCCCAGATTAAAGAATAGCAGCCAACAGTCGCCCCAGAAATTGGCACATTCACTAGAATCGCCAATTCGTGGCACTTTACCCGGCTCTTCCCGATTCCTTGGTGCCATGGCATTGAGGTAATAGAAAGGCTTAATGACAGCTGATGATTGACACTCTCTTCTTTCTTTTTACAGCCCCCTTGCCACCATCTCATAACTTTAAAGTCTAAGCTTGGGGTTCAGTCTCAAGTTCGAATCACGTTCGGCTCCAAACTCTAGTTTTAAAAAACGTCTGCTCAGGTCTGCTGAACTCGAACATTGGCGGGTTTGCCCATCACTAGCCACCAACTGTTACAGGAGGAGAAAGGACCCTGCCAACGAAGGCTCACAGTCTACAAGTATATACACATACTTGACTACTAGAACACCTATTAACAAAATAAAAGAGGGCGGGTGGGTGACCTGTTTGTTCCAAAGTGCCAACTGAAAAGACACTTTCACCCGCTTTACCATGATGCATCACCATGCTCCCCTTCCCTTTCCTCCCTCCTCCCACCCAGGACTCTGTACTTTATACATACTGACCTGCATTTGACCCGCTTTATCAACTTTACCTGTTTCACTTCCTTGCATCTATATTAATACAAAATCCTTGTACGGCATTCCAAGTAATATAGCCCTGGTGGTATAGACCACCCCTTAGGGTTTTGTGCACAATCTCCAAAACATCAATAGTATACAAGAGGAAACATTGGAGTATATTGCAATAAAAGAGTGATTTTTATTTTTTGGTTTAAAAATGAATGAAAAGGGGATAGAATCAGGGAGACGCAGCTCATCACTAATGCAGAGCCAAAATATCAGCCCAACTGCATGCTATTACAAAAGGTAAAACATGGGTATATGGTATATATAACACAGGTACTGTTACATACAGTGAGTCATTTGCATAGAAACATCATTTGCAACCTATATACATAGTAGGGTTTTGCAAGATCACAGCATGTAGACCAAAATACATAAAATCCATGAATCACAATAAACATCATAAAGTGCAAGTGCAGAGGACAAGTTCTGGTTTGGAAATCCATACCTAGGGGATGACAATAGTGGGGGGCGCACTCCTGTAGAGAATAGTCCTATCAGAGGCCCCTTGTTGTGTGGCAGTGGCCATTATGCCCAATTTTGTGTTTCCTGGCCTCTCTTACAGGTCAGACAACTTCCCTTTGAAGAAGGTATATTACCGATGCATGTGTTGGGAGGAGGGCTCCAGCTGGTCCATTAAGTAATATAATATGTTTGGTGCAGGATTGGTGTGTGTTTATGGGATTTGATACTCTTATTTACATACTACTTATTATACTTATTAAACCCATAATGACGGCAGTACAACTCTAGACATCGGCATCTGAGGGTACTTCTTCCTTTCCGACGTCTGGAGAAGTCGGAAAGGGAAAAACCTGTAGCGCCCCCCCCCAGTGTCAGACAATCTATGAGGTTTCAGTTACTGGGGATAGCTGAGACCCTGGAGATTATGAATTGTGCCGTTTCTTCAGTTCCTGGTCACGTGATAGATGTTATACACCGTACACCAGCAGTAAAGTTAAAAAAAAATGACATTGCCGGTAAAAATGATTACTCTTTTGTCTGACATGATGAAACATGTCAGATGAGAGAGAAATGTAAGATCCTAGGGCTCCATGGTCCTTTGATACCATCAAAGTTCCCCCTGCCCAGCCCTTCATCTCCAAAATGGTGCCAACCACGGCACACAGTGAAAAAAAAAGCATTCTTTGTTCTTTCCTGCCCATCCAGCCTCCCATCTTCCGGTCTGTCTCCCCGGTACTTCATTACCTCCAAACAGTCCCCTGGCGTCTTCCTCCTATGCCGTCTTCTGGGAAAATGGCGCTGACATTTCTGCAGAGCTGTGTCTGCCAGGAAACTGATGTGTGATGACCTCAGTGAGGTGATTACAGGTGAGGACCGGTATAAATACATGAGCTGGACTGACTCTTTTCAGGGCAGCACAGATAATAAATCATATAAAATTACAAATTACATCAACTGCTCTTCAACTTATGTGGTTTATATGGCTTCATGCACATTGTGCAATGTGAGTTACATAGGCTGTACTAGCCGTCCCCTAAAGAATCGTCTGTCAGAGCACATTACAGCTATGGATTCTTCCACAGCCAGCAGTAAAAGATCCTTCTCAGGTCTATCTAAACATTTTCTAGAGACCCATAATGGCAGGCTCGGTAGCCTAGTGGTAAAAGGCATTGAACAGGTGAGGAAACCGGTATGTGGGGGAGATTGGGTTCACCATCTGTATAATAGGGAACATTTCTCGATACTACATCTAAATACCAGATTTCCTTGTGGATTAAATTATAAGAATGATTTAATGTATTTTTATTGAATATACTTATTATTTTGCTTATCTAGTGAATTTTCTATATATAGCAGTATACTATGCGACCCAACCCTCAATATGTATACATGTTGGTCATATACTCCTTGGAAGAACAATACGCTACACTGCGTGCTGACATTATAGGTTTATTACCTTATGTATATAGTAAGTACGTGAATTTATTGGTTTGAATATTTTTTCCATAAAACTTTAATGATTAATGTCACACGTGGTGTTTTAGCAGGTATTTTAGTTGTCAGTTTCAGATTAAACTTTGTAAACCATGTTCCTTGTAGATTAACAGCACATGAGATTCCTTGTTAATTTAACCCTATGTGGTAACGTTGTAGCACATGTGTCTTTCATCTGTAATTACTTTGCCTGTATATATGGTTTGTTAATCTTTAGCAATGTGTCATTGATAAAGGTTGTTTTTAACCAAAACGCGTCTGGCATGGCCGGCGAGCCTAACTATGATGCTTTCTTTTAAAATGTTTTGAGCACTTTAATAAAAGAATCTTGTTGAATTGGAAACAGTTGTGTCGGACCTTCACATCCTTCACTGACGTCTATTTTCAGTAACCATGGACCTTCCCACCCTGAGAATATCAGACCCCAGCTGTCTGATTTACCTTGGATGGTTTTCCAAAATGGTGGGTAACCCTACACTATGTTTTCAAATTATTTCTTTACAAGTAAATCAGATGTTCCCGAAACGTCCCAAATAAACCTGAAGGCCAATAAAGGCATTCGGATTGAAGATAAGGAGTGCTGCAGTCATTTTGTTTATTGTATACCAGTGAGGAGGAAGAGAAACTGGGCTGATTTGCACCCAAACAGAGCTGTGCTGCTTATTTCTTTTCTTAATATATATATATAAGGCTCCTTCTGGGCCTGTGTATGTATAATATTTTGAGTCTGCTGCTGGGCTGGCTCTATATATAATATATGGAGACTGCTGCTGGGCTGTATGTATATATACAGTGGGTATGGAAACTATTCAGACTTGTTTAAATGTTTCACTCTTTGTTTCATTGCAGCCATTTGATAAATTCAAAAAAGTTCATTTTTTTCTCAATAATGTATGCTCTGCACCCCATCTTGACTGACAGAAATGTTGATATTTGTGCAAATTTATTAAAAAAGAAAAACTGAAATATAACATGATCAGACCCTTTTCAGACACTCATATTTAAGTCACATGCTGTCCATTTCCTAGTGATCCTCCTTGAAATGGTTCTACTCCTTCATTGGTGTCCAGCTGGGTTTAATTAAACTGATAGGACTTGATTTGGAAAGGCACATACCTCTCTATATAAGACCTCATAGCTCACAGTGCATGTCAGACCAAATGAGAATCATGAGGCCAAAGGAACTGCCCAAGGAGCTCAGAGACAGAATTGTGGCAAGGCAGAGATCTAGCCAAGGTTACAAAAGAAATTCTGCAGTATTTAAGGTTCCTAAGAGCACAGTGGCCTCAATAATCCTTAAATGGCAGAGGTTTGAGACCACCAGAAGTCTTCCTAGACCTGGCTGTCCAGCCAAACTGAGCAATCGTGGGAGAAGAGCCATAGTGAGAGAGGTAAAGAAGAACCTCAAGATCGCTGTGGCTTGGCTTCAGAGATGCAGTGAGTGGGGAGATGGGAGAAAGTTCCACAAAGTCAACTGTCACTGCAGCCCTCCACCAGTCGGGCCTTTATGGCTGAATGGCCTGACAGAAGCCTCTCCACAGTGCAAGACATATGAAAACCCGCGGAGAGTTTGCAAAAAACACATGAATGACTCTCTGACTATGAGAAGAGAAATAAGATTCTCTGGTCTGATGAGACGAAGATAGAACTTTTTGGTGATAATTGTAAGTTGTATGTGTGGAGAAAACCAGGCACTGCTCATCACCTGCCCAATACAATCCCTACAGTGAAACATTGTGGTGGTAGCATCATGCTATGGGGGTGTTTTTCAGCTGCAGGGACAGGACCATTGGTTGCAATTGAAGGAAACATGAATGCAGCCAAGTACAGAGATATCCTGGATGAAAACCTCTTCCAAAGTGCTCTGGACCTCAGATATGGCTGAAGGTTCACCTTCCAACAAGACAATGTCCCTAAGCACAGAGCTAAAATAGCAAAGGAGTGGCTTCAGAACAACTCAGTGACCATTCTTGACTGGCCCAGCCAGAGCCCTGACCAAAACTCAATTGAGCATCTTTGGGGAGATCTGAAAATGGTTGTCCACCAATGCTCACCATCCAACCTGATGGAACTGACAGCATCTGCAGGGAAGAATGGCAGAGGATCCCCAAATCCAGGTGTGAAAAACTCATGGCTGTACTAGGTAAAACAGGTGCTTCTACTCAATACTGAGCAAAGGGTCTGAATACTTATGACCATCTGATATTTCAGTTTATCTTTTTTAAATACATTTGCACAAATATCTACATTTATGTTTAAGTCAAGATAGGGTGCATAGTGTACGATAATCAGTAAAAAATGAACTTTTTTGAATTTACCAATTGGCTGCAATGAACGGATGGGCCCCCAGGCCGTGGGGTACTCAGGAGCCGGGTCGCTGCTGCAGCTGGTGAGTCACGGGGGTCGTGACCTGGTCCTGTGGCCTGGGTATCAGTTGAAGAAGGGAGATTTACAGGGAGGTTGTCGTGATGCCACCCGTAGTATGTGGTCAGTGGTGTGACGACCATCCACCGTGAGGCCGAGCTGCTGGTAGGCAGCACCCCGAGAAACCCCGAGACCCTTAACCCCTATACAGGGATCTGGAATTACAGCGGAGCCCAGGGGGTAGCTGCCTATATGAGCAACAGAGCCGGGGAGGTCGCCAGGGGAAAATCAAGACCCGAAAAACGAAGTCAGAAGTCCGAGTCAAAACCGAGAGGGCAGCGAAGGTACAAAATCGTCAGGCAGTAGCAGAGTCGAGAATCCAGGCAAAGGTCAAGGGCAAAAACCAAGAGGGCAGCTGAGGTACAAAATCAATAGGCAGAGGCAGAGTCAGAAATCCAGGCAAGGTCAGACACGAAACTAAACACACACACTATCACTGGGGATCCAAAACTATATCTGGCGGCCTGCAAGCCAGGCTCCAATGTACTTGAAGGGCACGGCTACCTCCCATAGGCTGAAGCTCACAACCTGATGACCTCATCCGGACCGCCCCTAGAGCCAGGCCAGATGGAGATGCACGACTGGCTCCACCCATCCCACCTCTGACAGAAGAACGCAGGCTGCGCCTAACGGACACCTCTGCAGGGCCCTTTCCTCTGCGACCAACACCACCCAGAGGGGAAACACAGCGGCGCTCAGCGACAGAGGCAGACGTTGCGGGAGCAGTTCCATATGAGGACAAGGCCCTCCTATCACCGGCGCCACCAGCCGAAGGAATCCGGCTCCTCCCATCGGCCGAGGCAGGAACACCAGCCACCGAGTCCAATGGCGATGTGACAGTACCCCCCCCTCTACGAGGGGCCTCCGGACCCACAAAACCCGGTTTATTGGGATGAAGAAGATGAAACTTCCTGATCAAACCCTTGGCATGGATATTACTGGCAGGCACCCAGGACCTCTCCTCCGGACCATAGCCCTTCCAATGTACCAGATACTGCACGGATCCTCTCACTAAACGGGAATCAAGGATCCGTTGAACTTCGTATTCCACGGCACCCCCGACCAAGACCGGAGGAGGAGGGGACCGGACAGGACGAATCGGAGATCGGTACAATTTGAGAAGGGATTTATGGAATACATTGGGCAGTTTGAATGATTGAGGGAGCTTCAGACGAAAGGCTACAGGGTTAATCACGTCAATTATTTCATACGGACCAATAAACCTGGGACCTAGTTTGGCAGACGGCACTTTGAGCTTGATATTTTTTGTAGACAACCAAACTTTGTCCCCAACTCCCAGGTCCGGACCCTTGGAGCGCCGTTTATTAGCAGAAGACGCCTGCCTAGTCTGAGCCCCCTTTAAGTTTTTGTTCACTTCAGACCAGATAGTCTTTAACTGATCTACGGACCTTTCTACCCCAGGGACGTCAGAAAGCCTAGCAGAAAATGAACAAAAGCGCGGGTGCAGCCCATGATTACAGTAGAAAGGGGTAGTCTTGATGGACTCCTGGTACTGGTTATTCATGGCAAATTCTGCTAGTGGCAGATGTTCCACCCAATCAGATTGATGCTCAGAGACATAACAACGTAGATACTGTTCGAGAGCTTGATTTGCGCGCTCGGTTTGACCATTGGTTTCAGGGTGATAGGCAGAAGAAAAGGAATAGTCAATTCCAATCCATTTACAGAATGCCCTCCAAAACTTAGAAACGAACTGGGTGCCCCTGTCAGAAACAATATTCACAGGAACACCATGCAATCGCACAACATGATTAATTAATACTTTGCACAGGGTCTCGGAATTAGGTAACCCGGACAGCGGAACAAAATGACACTGCTTGCTGAATCTGTCTACCACTACCCAGATACAAGTCTTCCCTTCTGAGAGTGGCAGGTCAGTAATAAAATCCATGGAGATATGAGTCCAAGGACCCTCAGGGGTAGGCAAGGACTGGAGCAACCCGGCAGGGCGGTTGCGGGGAGACTTAGCGCGAGCACAGGTTTCACAAGCCAGTACATATTCCTTACAGTCCTTTACTATGGTTGGCCACCATAAACTCCTGGTTACAAGTTTGATGGTGTTATTGATACCAGGATGCCTTGCGAGGACGGAATCATGAGATTCCTTAAGAACTTGGAGGCGGAATTTGGTAGGGACAAATAGTTTCTGGGCAGGAGTAGTGTCAGGGGCCTGTTCTGGAGATCTACGAATCTCTTCCAGAAGATCCAAAGACACAGCCGATACAATAATCCCCTTGGCTAAAATGGGAGTCGGTTCCACGTCCTCGACTTGTAAGGGGCAAAAACTTCGAGACAGGGCATCAGCCCTCACATTTTTAGTACCCGGTCTGAAAGTGATCACAAAATCGAATCTGGAGAAGAACAAGGCCCATCTAGCCTGTCTAGGATTCAGTCTTTTCGCTGACTCCAAATAGGTTAGATTTTTGTGATCAGTAATTACGGTAATCCTATGTTTGGCGCCTTCGAGGAAGTGGCGCCATTCCTCGAAGGCCCATTTGATTGCCAACAATTCCCGATTACCTACATCATAATTCATCTCTGTAGAGGAAAATTTTCGGGAAAAGAAGGCACACGGACGAAGTTGAGTGAGAGATGCGGTGCCTTGTGATAGCACCGCTCCCACTCCAACTTCAGAGGCATCTACCTCTACAATGAAGGGGCGGTCCAAATCAGGCTGCACCAATATTGGATCCGCGGAGAAACACTCTTTTAACTTAGAAAACGCATGAATGGCTTCAGGCTTCCAATTAACCACATCCGCCCCTTTACGTGTCAAATCAGTGAGAGGTTTGGCTATCTCTGAAAACCCTTTAATAAATTTACGATAATAGTTAGCGAAACCCAAGAATCGCTGCAGTGCCTTCAGAGACTTGGGTTGTACCCATTCCTTAATGGGTTTAATTTTGGCAGGATCCATGCGAAAACCTTTAGCCGATATAATATATCCCAAAAAATTTATCTCTTCCTCCATGAAGACACATTTCTCTAATTTGGCGAATAGAGAATGCTCTCTGAGTCTCTGGAGTACAGTACGGACATGTCGGACGTGTGACCAAAGACCAGGAGAAAAGACCAGAATGTCGTCCAAATACACGACCACATATACACCACTGATATCTCTGAAAATATCATTGACAAAATTCTGAAACACTGCAGGTGCGTTACTTAACCCGAACGGCATTACGAGATGCTCAAAATGGCCGAGAGGCGTATTGAACGCGGTCTTCCACTCATCACCTTCTTTCATACGGACCAGGTTATATGCTCCCCTGAGGTCCAGTTTGGTGAAATACCTGGCTCCCAACAGCTGATTATAAAGATCAGGGATGAGTGGAAGAGGATACTGGTTTTTTACAGTGATTGCGTTTAATTCGCGGTAATCAATGCAAGGTCTGAGGCCGCCATCTTTCTTTCCCACAAAAAAGAAACCAGCTCCTACTGGTGAGGTGGACGGTCTAATATACCCTTTTCTCAGACTGTCTGCTATGTAATCATTCATGGCCTGACGTTCTGGGCCAGAGAGGTTAAATATTCTCCCCTTTGGGAGACGAGAAGCAGGTATCAAATCTATGGCACAATCATACTTTCTGTGAGGGGGTAATTTCTCTGATTCCTGAATAGAAAACACATCCTCAAAATCTCTAAAGGCATATGGTACAAAGGGAGGAGACTTGACCTTCACTTGGTTTACAGATAGCGAGATACAATTTTCCTGACACTTTGGGCTCCAGCGCACAATGTCACCCAAGTGCCAGTCTATGACTGGGTTATGTTTACGTAACCATGGCATGCCAAGGATTATTGCAGATGATAGATTATTGATAGCAAAAAATGACACATTTTCAGCATGTAACGACCCCACCAGCATTGACACTTCCTTAGTGACAAATTCCACTCCACCCTGGATGAGGGGGGTGCCATTAACTGCAGTGGTTCTAATGGGGGCATTAAGCCTCAGCAGTGGTACACCAAGAGTTCTCGCTACATGGAGATCTATGAAATTCCCCTCTGAACCACTGTCAACATAGGCCTCTAAACACACAGATTTCTTAAGGTAAGATAAAGAAATAGGTAATAAAACTTTGGCAGCATCCGCTGGCAATACCTGTGCACCCGGGCAGGCAGAGCCAGAGCCCCCCAGGTGCTGACATCCAGGGTATGAGGCCTTCTGATCTCCAGTGGCCATGCAGAGGACTCCAGCTTGTGGCTTGTACAGCATGTTTGAATGAGATGATGGGAGTGTTCCTCCACAGGACTGAGAAGCTGGAAACACAGGTGCTTTGAGGGAGCAATCACAGCAGACACAGCTCAGAAAAAGAAAAAAAAAACATTGGGAAAAGGAGATGAGAAAAAAAAAGGTAAAAGGAATGCTTTATATATATATATAGTCTATCTATATATATAAAGAATGGTATGGCCAGATATAATGTGACGACCATCCACCGTGAGGCCGAGCTGCTGGTAGGCAGCACCCCGAGAAACCCCGAGACCCTTAACCCCTATACAGGGATCTGGAATTACAGCGGAGCCCAGGGGGTAGCTGCCTATATGAGCAACAGAGCCGGGGAGGTCGCAAGGGGAAAATCAAGACCCGAAAAACGAAGTCAGAAGTCCGAGTCAAAACCGAGAGGGCAGCGAAGGTACAAAATCGTCAGGCAGTAGCAGAGTCGAGAATCCAGGCAAAGGTCAAGGGCAAAAACCAAGAGGGCAGCTGAGGTACAAAATCAATAGGCAGAGGCAGAGTCAGAAATCCAGGCAAGGTCAGACACGAAACTAAACACACACACTATCACTGGGGAACCAAAACTATATCTGGCGGCCTGCAAGCCAGGCTCCAATGTACTTGAAGGGCACGGCTACCTCCCATAGGCTGAAGCTCACAACCTGATGACCTCATCCGGACCGCCCCTAGAGCCAGGCCAGATGGAGATGCACGACTGGCTCCACCCATCCCACCTCTGACAGAAGAACGCAGGCTGCGCCTATCGGACACCTCTGCAGGGCCCTTTCCTCTGCCACCAACACCACCCAGAGGGGAAACACAGCGGCGCTCAGCGACAGAGGCAGACGTTGCGGGAGCAGTTCCATATGAGGACAAGGCCCTCCTATCACCGGCGCCACCAGCCGAAGGAATCCGGCTCCTCCCAGCGGCCGAGGCAGGAACACCAGCCACCGAGTCCAATGGCGATGTGACAAGTGGGGGACCACTGCTGCTGCAGAACCTCCGGGGATGATGGATAGCAGCTGGGATGGGATGGCTCTCCACAGGTAAAGCCAATCCCCGGGGCAGTGTGGAATGTCTATGTATAGGGTGCAGGGCAATGGGCGCAAATAACAGACAGACTCACTGTTTTGTAGTTCTCTCAGTCCTTTACTGGAGCATATGGTAAAAGCTGTTCACGGAGTCTTGAGAGCAACTTGGGGTTATTCTCACCCAACCGGGTCTTTTGGCTCCCTTACTGAACTTGTACTTTGGCTCCTGGAGTTGCATAAGCGAAGCTGCCGGCCCTGTCTCTTCCTGCGTGGTACACGTATGATAGGCAACTCTAGTCCTTCACTTATATCATGTTCCCGGGTGTCAGTGTTGCTGGAATCTATACGTTGCTGTGTCTCTGGTACAGTGCAGCTGGAGAATTTGGAATCCCCACTTTTCAGTGCTGACTGCCGGTATGTGTGACCCAGCACAGTCACGGACTCCGGTGTCCGATCTATGTGCCTTTCCTCTGGGGAGAGCACAGGGTTGCTCAGCCTCCTAGATATGTTTCTTCCGCCTTTCCTCAGTCCCTAGCCTAAGGCTGGTGATAGTCAGTGGACTTTGGGATGAGCTTGGCACAGCTCCTTTACACCCAGGTCTTTTTCACAGTCCTCCTAGGAACTGTACTCTTTACAGCCCTTTCTGGAACTGCACTGAACTTGTTCCTCTACAGACCAGAATATATAGGGGAGCGTACCCTGAACCCGGGCTTGGTCTCCCCCTTCTGGCCTAGAGGTGTTGGTGTTGTGTGTGTGTTGCCTGATGAGAATACCCTTTGTTGCTGTATGGTGACACCACTACCCAGGGGCAGTGATGACACCATGGCACATTGACCCAGGGTTGCCACAGAAACAAAGAGTGAAGAATGTAAAGGGGTCTGAATACCTTCCGTACTCACTGTAGGTAGGTCAGTAAAATGTTGATACACAAGATGTTTGGTTTCAGAGAGATTCAGTTTCAGATAGAGGATATGATGTTAAAGACATTCGACAGACAATCCATGATAATTTGTATGAAGGTACTTTCCATACCCACTGTATGTACAGTATATATATATGATATGTGAAGGCTTCTGCTGGACTAGAACATGGAGGCTGTTGCTATGATGTACATCTTCTAATATATAAAGTTGAGTGTATGTGTGTGTATGTATGTATCAAGCCCCGTCCACTCCATACAGCCCCAACCACTCCATATGACCATGCCCACTCCACATGGCCATGCCCTCTCATCATGGTCATGCCCACTTCATATCCTGCATCTCCACATATTCCCACCTCCTGCCCATTGCCTCGCCCTTGGGATTATGTGGAGTGGTGGAGCTAGGAAGGGGGGGCTATACATTGGGGCAACGTTATGAAAAGGGTGGGGCTAATGGGAGGGTGGAGCTATATGTAGGGACAGAGCCGTGAAGGGGCTACTGGGAGGGGGTGGGGCTATGATACATACAGTCATATGAAAAAGTTTGGGCGCCCCTCTTAATCTTACTAATTTTTTTTGGTTTCAAATTGGGTTTTTGCAACAGCTATTTCAGTGTGATATATGTAATAACTTGTGGACACAATAATATTTCAGGACTGAAATGAGGTTTATTGTACTAACCAAAAATATGAAATATGCATTATTTCAAAATTTGACAGGTGCAAAAGTATGGGCACCCTTCTGATTTTCATGATTTGAATACTCCTAACTACTTTTTACTGACTTACTGAAGCACTAAATTGGTTTGGTAACCTCATTGAGCTTTGTGCTTGAGAAAAGCTATTTCAGGTGTCCACTTGCAAGTTGTTCTCCTATTTGCATCTTCTCTGAGGAGTAGCATCATGGGCTCCTCAAAACAGCTCTCAAATGATCTGAAAAAAAAGATTGTTCAACATAGTTGTTCAGGGGAAGGATACAAAAAGTTGTCTCAGAGATTTAACCTGTCAGTTTCCACTGTGAGGAACATAGTAAGGAAATGGAAGACCACAGGGACAGTTCTTGTAAAGGCCAGAAGTGGCAGGCCAACAAAAATATCAGAAAGGCAGAGAAGAAGAATGGTGAGAACAGTCAAGAACAATCCACAGATCCCCTCCAAAGACCTGCAGCATCATCTTGCTGCAGATGGTGTCACTGTGCATCGGTCAACAATACAGCGCACACTGCACAAGGAGAAGCTGTATTGGAGAGTGATGCGAAAGAAGCCGTTTCTGCATGCACGCCACAAACAGAGTTGCCTGAGGTATACAAAAGCACATTTGGACAAGCCAGTTTCATTTTGGAAGAAGGTTCTGTGGACTGATGAAACAAAGATTGAGTTGTTTGGTCATACAACAAGGCATTATGCATGGCGCTACAAAAACACAGCATTCCAAGAAAAACACTTGCTACCCACTGTCAAATTTGGGGGAGGGTCCATCATGCTTTGGGGCTGTGTGGCCAATGACGGCACCGGGAATCTTGTTAAAGTTGAGGGTCGCATGGATTCCACTCAGTATCAGCAGATTCTTGAGAATAATGTTCAAGAATCAGTGTCAAAGTTGAAGTTACGCCGGGGATGGATCTTTCAGCAAGACAATGATCCAAAACACCGCTCCAAATCTACTCAGGCATTCATGCAGAGGAACAATTACAATGTTCTGAAATGGCCATCCCAGTCCCCAGACCTGAATATCATTGAACATCTGTGGGATGTTTTGAAGCGGGCTGTCCATGCTCGGTGACCATCAAACTTAACTGAACTGGAATTGTTTTGTAAAGAGGAATGGTCAAAAATACCTTCATCCAGGATCCAGGAACTCATTAACAGCTACAGGAAGAGACTAGAGGCTGTTATTTTTGCAAAAGGTGGATCTACTAAATATTAATGTCACTTTTCTGTTGAGGTGCCCATACTTTGGCACCTGTCAAATTTTGAAATAATGCATATTTCACATTTTCGGTTAGTACAATAAACCTCATTTCAGTCCTGAAATATTACTGTGTCCATCAGATATTACATATACCACACTGAAATAGCTGTTGCAAAAACCCAATGTTAAAACAAAAAAATGAGTAAGATTAAGAGGGGTGCCCAAACTTTTTCATATGACTGCACACACACAAACATTCATTACCATATATGGGCGATGTTGCCATATATGGGCGATATTACTATATATAAGCACTACGACCATTTAAGAGCATTACGCCTGGGCAACCCAGGTTTCTCTTTCCTTTTTATTCATACTGGTCTCAAATGCTTTATCCTTCATAAGCTTGCAGATGTCTGGACCAACAAAGATTCCCTCTTTCAACTTGGCTTCAGATAAACCTGGAAACTTCTTAGGGTACTTTCACATTAGCGTTTATTTGAAATCGCGGCAGATGCGGTGAACCTCTGGGGCCCAGCTCAAGCACCCCCCCCGGTCCTCAGTCTCAGTCGCTGCTGCTGAAGGGGCGGCGGTGCTAGTTGCCGCCAGCACCCCCCCCTCCCGGTCCGCAGTGGCTGCTGAAGGGACGGCAGTGCAGGTCGCTGCCAGCACAACACCCCTCCCTGGTCTGCAGTGGCTGCTGAAGGTGCTGGTCGCCGCCAGCACCCCTCCCCCGGTCCGCAGTGGCTGCTGAAGGGTCGGCAGTGCTGGTCGCCGCCAGCAACCAGCTTCCCCCCCCCCCCAGCTCAGGCGGCAGTGGGGCTTGGTGCTCCCCTGGCTGTACGGTGTTCCGGGTGCCGCTCTGTCCCAGCTGCCATACCCAATCAGAGGCCAACAATGGCTGGCCAATCAGATTCCCACGTGTGACTTCATGCGCCATTGATTGGCTTGCAACTGCTGTCCTCTGATTGGGCCGCACGGCAGCAGGAACAGAGCGCGGCACCTGGAACAGCATACAGCAGCAATGGTAGCTGCGAGATGCTGTGTGGTGGATAAAACATAGATTTGGCTGCGAGCCAGATGTGGCCATCAAAAAAGCCTCATCTGGCTCACGAGCCATAGGTTCCCTACCCCTGCCCTATAACCATCCTTCTGAGCAATAGGTGTATTTATCAGGCACCATTTCTGTGAATAGTGCAGACGTGATATTTTAATTAAAAACATTTCTTTGTGTTTTGTCTTGCACTTTAAAATCTCCTCTGTGTTTTTCTTTTTAGATCTGTGCCACTGCCATATCACTGTATACAGCCCTATATAACATTATTAAGGACAAATATATTGTGTGGAACTGGGTGGACCCTGCAAATTAACTCCGTCTATTGTAATCTTATGTTAATTTTTTCATTGGGTTGGGCTGTGTTGGGCACAGAGACCAATGCACATAGCCTGTGATATATCCTTCCTACCTGAGACACTGGTCTTTCCTCATGAATTCTGGTAAAAATTCCTTCATAGCCATAACATTGTTGTCCTTTTGTTTCTATGTAACTACCGTACGTGTATTCTTGTATGAATTTTTAATAAGTAATTCAATAATAATTATGTATTTTTTACAATTTCACCAGCTATGTACAAGAAGATTTTATACGCCGCTGTGAGTGAACCCTAAAGGTATGTCCAAATGATCAGTATTTGCAGCAGTTTTTACACAGCATGCTTTTTATAGAAATCCCATGCCCACTGTGCTTGTTTTCTCTGCAGCATCAGCTTAACCGCTGGTCGGCCTTCCGTGCCGCCGCTTGTCCGCAGCATGTGAATTTAGCACTGCAGAGTTGGAGGTGATCTTGGTGGGTGAATGCAGGGAAAAGCAGACATGCCTTGAATGTGACTAGCCCGGGTATGGGGACTCGGGTGTCTGGGCCCTCTGCTGCTGTGGGGTTGTCACTGGTGGCCTGCCCAGACCCGTGGCCCTGGTGGTCTACTTTAAAAAAGTGGATAGTTGTAATGGGGATAATAAAGTTTATAAAGTTCACGTGACGCCACCCGCAGCTTCTGGTGATTGAGCACCAGTGCCGCTCCAGACCTCCGGAGGGTGGTGCTGGTATAGTGCCTGGGATGGTACAGCTCCCTGCAGGTGGAGCTGACCCTCCGGGGCAGTGATGCACCATTGGTGTTGGAGGTGTTCATGAGGACAATGAGCAGAGCACTGTGTAGCAGAGGAATAAATGCACGGATACTCAGTGACTTTACACGGGTCATTTACTGGAACAGTGCAGATGTTGGTACAGTGCACAGTTGCAAAACAGTCTTTAGCCAGCCGGGTAGTCAGAGTGGGCGGCAGGGTCTCTGGAAGTCTCCTGTGGTATGCCTTCCTGTATCTAACCCATGTCCTGCTGCTGGTGCCTGTCCTGGGGTAGCCTGCTTAATACCAGGCCTCTTGAGGTGCTTTGAAGATCCTGGCTTCCCCTCTCTCTCTCCTCCTGCTCTAGGACTCGACCCCAGTGGGTTATTCTGGTGTGACTTATCCCGCAGACAGGGTGTCGGGGCCGGTAGATGGACCGCGACCTCCGGTGTTCTCGGTTCAGGGGATGAACTCCCTGACCGACATCGGAACCGGTGCTCTGGTAAGATGGACCAGGGTTGCCTCCCTGAGTATGGACGCTTGGGGGGTCCCCTCCTTCTGTCTGGGCTGCCTGTTCTTCCTCTCCAGGCTTCCTGTCTGGGAGTTCTCCTTTTCTCACTCGGAAGCTCTCATCTTTCCATCTTCCCTCAGTGACGACTAAAACTCACCACGTGTCCTCTTTCCTCCCCTAACTCCTCCCACCCTGGAGTATGAGCCCTTACCATCTGCCTAAATGGGTGTGTGGGAGTGCTGGGATGGGAGCCTCCCACAGACTTCTGCCTTCCACTGTGACAGGGGTTACCGCACGCTCATTTATGGATGCAGTACCCCAATTGTGACGCCTGACCAGGTGGGGCGCCACAAATGCAGATCATGGGCATGGGCAGCTGCGTTCATTTGCAGAGATCCCCGGCGTCCCCTCAGGAGCAGAGATACTGCGTCCAGGACACGGTGTCTCCGGATCGTGTGCACATACCCTAAAAGAAAGAAATTTAGTGTGAAAAGAAGAAAATGTTCAATATTACGACCTATTGTTATCAAATTGTGTGGATTCAAAATGCTCACTATACCCCTGGATAAAATCCTTGAGAGGTCTAGTTTCTAAAAATGTGGTAATTTGTGGGGGTTTCTGCTGTTTAGGCTCTCTTGGGGCCCTGTAAAGGCGAAATAGTGCCTGCAATCTATTTCAGCTTTTCCAAAATTCAAATATTCCTCTTTCCATTCCAAGCCCTCCCATTTGTCCAAAGAAAGGCTTCTGACCACATCATGCTCATAAGAAAGTAAGTGATTAACAAACTGTGGAGTTTTGTGAAAAAAAGAAAATATTCAATATGACGACTAGTGATGAGCGAGCACTAAAATGCTCGGGTGCTCAATGCTCGCGTCGAGCATCTCGAGATGCTCGAGATGCTCGGGTTGCTCGACCGAGCACCGAGCCCAATGTAAGTCAATTAGTGACAGGCTCCGCCCACGGACTTCCAGCTATAAAACGAGTGTTTCTGGGAAAGGGCGGGAGGGGGGGCTTTTTCAAATCGTCGCAGCATACAACACCTTGTTGTGCCCCCCAGAGGGACCCTAACAATCAATCTGCTCTCTGTGAGGTGCCAGCTCACTGTGTGCACTGAAGGGAGCTGTGTATTTGTGTCAGAGTGATAATTATTAGTGAAGAGTCCGAGCATCCCGCCGGTAGTTGGTGCTCGCCGGGAGGGCGGGAGGGGGGGCCAAGCATGCTCGCTCATCACTAATGACGACCGATTGTTATCATATTCTGTGAAATACTTGTGGGTTCAAAATGCTCACTATACCCCTAGATAGAATGTTTGAGGGCTCTAGTTTTCACAATGGGGTGATTTATGGGGTGGGTATTCTGTTTAGTTACTGTTGTGCCCCTGCGGATCAAGGTTGCCACAGAGGTACTGCACCCCTGTTAGGGATAGTATCTCACTCTCGGGTAAGAGGGGTACAGACCGGTACCGGGACACCCAGGCCACGCACTAGGAGCCACTGTAGTGGGGATGGGTGGAGAGGAAGTAGTTAGAGTGAAGCCAGGAAGAACACATGTAGATGGCGTGCAGGGCCGCAGCAACCATTAGCCAAGTTGAGCCTGTTGCTCAGGCGGCAAGGAGGCAGGGGAGCAGCAATGCTGCAGGGGGGCGACGCCCTACACATAGCGGCTTCCTGCCCGCTGCCTGCCGCCGCCGCCACTGACAGAGCACCACCCCCCTTTTTGCCTCGGCCAGCAGGGAGGCTTAGTTTAGTTCAGCCTAATTCACTAGTTCAGATCTAGAAAGGAGGAGAAACAGTTAAACAGCAGAGAGGAGAGACTGCTAGACAACAGCGAGAAGAACAGCGGGACAGTGAGAGTCGAGTTGGAGGGAAGCTAGTGAAAGAAAGCCTGTTACAGAAGGAGAAGAACTTGAGAGGACTGGAGCTAGTGGGAACTCGTCCTGAGGCCAGACTGAGGAGCAGACACAAGAACTAGGTGGCTCCAGGAGGAAGGCACTGGAAGTGAGCAATCCACCCATGGGACTCATATCCATTGCCAGGCACAGGCAAGTGGAGGGACCAGAGAAGAAAGGGGCACCGGGAACCCCAAGACTAGTGGAGAGGACAAACAAGGCTGAGCTAGCAACCCGGAGGCTGTGGAACTTCCATGGGGACACAGTGGACAACCGCACACATCTGCTGAAAAGGTGGCAACCATAGGGCTAAGGGGAGATACTGCAGGTTTACCCATAAGAAAAGCCCAAAGTCACTGGCTCAGAGCTCTGAGTGGCGAGGCGCAAGGTAGGAGGGAGAAGCAAGCGCATTGTGAGACGACTGAGAAAGGACAGAGAAGCGGTACCAGTTATGTACTATCCTACTATCCCAGAGTAGCTGGATCCCTGTCTCCGAGAACCCAGTACTCAGTGGGCTGTGACACAAAGACTGTGAGTAAAAGATCTGAAGATTGCGCTCTGTGTCTGTGAACTTTCTTAAAGCATCGAGAGCACCAGAAACACAACTACCAACTTACTCAGGTAGCCCTAGCTGCCCTGGAGGTCAGCCCTAGTGTACCTGTAGAGGGATTAAGAACATTGCTGTCTCCCTACCATCGGCCCCGAGGAGAACTGTCGTGCAGTGGCGGCCATCTATAGCCACAACCTGCGGGTGGCATCATGTAAAATTAACAAGTATCCCCAAGTCTGGTCATCCCTTCCCAAAATGAACCCTCCATGTCACATGACCTTCCCTAAGAGAGAGAGCCACCCTCACCGAACTATTAATGACACCGCCAGGGTTACAGAGTCGGGTCTTCGTTCCATGTGATTCCCGTGATGAAGCCTCAAAGCCTGGTTCCGAATATCCTAAGGCCCTGGAGGGGCATGTCATTACTTTAGGGGTCCTGCAAATCTGACATGGTGCTTGCAAACTATTTCAGCCAAATTTGTTTTCCAAATTTCAAATATCGCTCCTTCCCTTCTGAGACCTCTCATTTGTCAAAACAGAACTTTTTTATTACATGTGGGGTATCGCCAGGCTAATAAGAAAGAGGGTAACAAACTGTGGGGTCCACTTTTGGCGTTACCTCTCGTAAAGGTGAGACATTTGGTGTTAAAGCACCACTTTTATGAAAAAAAAAATTCAATATGATGACCTATTGTCAAATTCTATGAAGTACCATGGGGTTCAAAATGCTCACTGTACCCCTAGATATAATCCTTGAGGGGTCACACACAGCACAAATAAGGTAACACATAAAGATAGACACACACAGAGACAAACACACAGCAAAGTTTCTCACTGTCCCCGACAAGCTCACGGTGATGTCTTCCTCTCGAGCACCGGCAGGAGCTGTGTGTATTGTACTTCCAGGACCTTGGAAGGTCACATGGTGCAGGTCCTGGAAGTCACTTTGCTGGAAAAAAAACATCACAAACAGGCTGTGGGAATACACATCCGTTTGTGATGCTGTTTTGGGGGGTTTATAATGGGAGTAAATTGGGAAAATACAGCCCGAAAACGGGC
>JARQOC010000001.1:82363947-82413747 GCA_033576535.1 Allobates femoralis
TACATATAAATGGGCACAGTACGTAACAAACCCAAGGAGAAGTACTGACATATGTCAAAATTAGATGCAGGAGGAGTGTCAGTTATTATAAAGTATCACTAATCTAGGAGAAAAGCACAATGTACAAAAAGCTTACGAAAATGTATGAACAGTCAGAGAGAACAGTGCAAAATAGGCCCTCCAAGCGACTCTCGCACAGGAGCCCTGGATGGTGTCAAAAATAGGCACCGTCACCTCCAAACACATGGTTCCAATCTGCTTGAAATAGTCAGACTCAAGCAAAGTCACAACCTGATCACACCAGGGAACCCGGTGACCAGAAGAGGTATTATAAATGACAAAAACAAGAAGTGGTCAAAAGGACTACACTCGACGCTCAAGTGTCATCAGCTGCAGTTTTTCTTTTTCAATCATTCCTGTGTACTTTTGGATATGTGCTTTGGGTCATTGTCTTGCTGGAGGACCCATGATCTTCATCTCAAACCAAGTTTTCTTACACTGGGTGGGACATTTTGCTCTAAAATCCTTTGATAATTCTCTGATTTGATAATTTTTGGAATACAGTCAAGGCCTCCAGTACCAGGTACAAAAAAGCAACCCCACAGCATTAAGGATCCTCCACCATGTTTAACTGTTGGTAGGGTGTTCTTGTTTTTGTAAGCTTCATTGTGCCGTCTGTAAACAAACGGTTGCTTTGCATTTGTCAAACATGTCTATTTTCTTCTCGCCACGACAGCACCCACATGAGAGAGGGGATCCGCCCACCAGGACAGGAAACCTACAGATAAAAAGGGGCGGTCCCCCTCGCTCCCTCTGTTTGGTTTCCTGTCCTGAGGGGAACCTGCAGCAAAAAGGCTTACCTGGGTTCAATCAGCCTCTGTGCGGTATCTTTGCGAACGGCAGGGCCTGGAACTCCAGAAGCAGCGTCGGGAAGTCCGGTTTCCGGCTCTCCCCTCGTCTGACTGGGATGTCACGATGTCAGCGCTGGATTTCCACCCTGACTCGTGGGAGCGCGGTGCAGTCTGGACAAGCTGCATTCATCCATGGTGGTCTCCAGGGGCAGCCAGGGGGCCCAGAGGTATGTATGACGGGCTGGTTAGCTGGCTGTCTCCGGCGGTTGCAGTGCCTGCACTTCCTGGGGGGCTGTGGCTCTATGGCGCGGTCATTTTGCCGCCGTTCGCGGGGGATGGGGGCCGTGCCCGGTGGCGGGCGGGTCCGTGTCTCCCGGTGCTGGGGCGTGGTGTCGGCGCGGTGGAGTCCGGGCTCTCCTGGGGAGTGTGGGGAGTCTGCGGCCGCGGCGTTCGGCCGCCTTTCTAAATCGCTGCGCCGGCTTCCGGGCCGCGCCGGCGCCTGCGCAGTAGCCTGAAGCGCTTCTGACCCGGAAGTACTGCGGTTGTGCTTCCGGGCGGCCGGGGAGGTGGCCCCAGAGCGGGAGGTAATAGACAGTGCGGCAGCAGCGCCGCTGGTGTTCTGATCCCTATGATGTCGTCTCCTGGGGCAGGAGGGCTGCAGCAGCCTGACACTGATGTGCAGCCATCCAGCAAGACTCGTGGTGGCAGTGGGCGCAGCAAGGAGGCTGGGTCTGCGGACAGAAGTGACCGGACTAAGGCTGGTCATCCATCACAGGCTGGTCCTACACCTCCTGAGCCGGCTAAGAAGGGTAAAAAGCTGAAGCATAAAGAATGCGCTTTGTGTACGCAGCCTCTTCCCGAGACATATGTGAAGCGTCTGTGTCAGGCCTGTATTAATCAGACTTTGCAGGAGGAGTCCTCTGTTAAGACGGCGGACATTCGCTCTATGATCCGGGAGGAGTTGTTGTCCTTCAGCGAGGTGGCTCATTCTCGGCCGTGTTCCTCCAGGGCTAGGAAGCCTGTGTCCCCTAGTGTGTCCTCCCCAGAGGGCAGCCCGGTTAGGTCTCAGGGGGTCTTCCGGTCCCCGTCAGCCTCTCCTGCTTCTTCTTCCTCATCGGATGATGAGGGAAAGTCCTGTTTCCCCCTGGACGGTGTGGACAATCTTGTCAAGTCCATCCGCCACACGATGGAAGTGCCTGATTCGAGGGAATCTCGTTCAGCGCAGGATATCATGTTCACCGGCCTCTCGGAAAAAAAAGAGGCGTGCTATCCCGGTGGTGGCGGCCCTAAAAGATCTGGTTTATCGGGAATGGGATAAGCAGGACAGACGGGGGGGCTCTTCCTTCATCTTCCAAGCGGAGATATCCCTTCGATGATGGGGACTTAGCTACGTGGTCCAAGATTCCGAAGGTGGACGCTGCGGTCGCCTCCACGTCTAAGCGTTCCACCCTCCCGGTGGAGGATGCTGGGTTGCTGGCTGATCCGCTAGACCGAAAAGCCGAGATGTTGCTTAAGCGCACTTGGGAATCCTGCACAGGGGCCTTTAAACCCGCTATTTCAGCTACATGTACTGCCAGATCCCTGTTGGTCTGGGTGGATCAGCTTGAGGATCAGATTAGGTCAGGGTTCCCAGGGACCAGTTGCTGTCATCTCTTCCATTGATCCGTGGGGCCTCGGCTTATCTGGCGGATGTGTCTGCTGATTCCCTGCGCCTGGCAGCGCGGTCTGCGGGTCTGACCAACTCGGCTCGTCGGGCCCTATGGCTTAAAGGGTGGAAGGGCGATTCTCAATCCAAGTCCAAGTTATGTACGCTCCCCTTCCGTGGTGAGTACCTCTTTGGCCCTGACTTGGATGAGATTCTGGCTAAGGCAGCTGACCGTAAGAGGGGGTTCCCTAACCCTCCTGTTCCGTCTTATAGGAGAGCCTTCAGGAGACGTCCATTCGGCCAGAAGAGGTCGTATAGGGAGAACCGAGACCGTTGGGAACCCAAGGAGGGTAAACAACGGGGTGCCCTGTTTGGGGGTCCTCCTCCTTTAAACCTGGAAAGAAGTACCGTTAGGTCGGATCTCCCAGTGGGGGGTAGGTTGTCGGTTTTTTCTGATCGTTGGGCTGTTATCTCCTCTAGTCCCTGGATTCTGAGGTTGATTGCCTCCGGTCTTACTCTGGACTTTGCCCGTTTTCCTCCAGATTCGTTTGTCCTTACCTCCCCTCCGTTGCATCATCAGCGTGCCCTGGTCCTGGAAATTCAATCCCTGTTGTCCAAACGTGTTCTTGTTGAGGTTCCGGTAGGCCAGGAAGGAAAGGGGTTTTACTCCCCCTTGTTTCTGGTGTCTAAGCCAGATGGTTCCTTTCGGACCATAATTAATTTAAAGAAATTAAATTCCTTCCTGGCGGTCCGGTCCTTCAAAATGGAATCAATTAATTCCACGATCAAATTATTATTCCCTCGATGTTTCATGGCAGTACTGGACCTCAAGGATGCTTATTATCATGTCGCCATCCACGTCGATTACCAGCAGTTTCTGCGGGTAGCAGTCGTCTGGGAGGGACGGACTCGACATTTCCAATTTACGGCAATGCCTTTTGGTCTTTCAACGGCTCCTCGTGTCTTCACCAAACTAATGTCCGAGGTGATGGCTTTTTTGCGGCACCAGGACACGCTCATTGTGCCGTATTTGGATGACTTTTTGATAGTGGGTAACTCTTTCGGACAGTGTCAGGCCCGTGTGCTTCATGTCATCTCATCTTTGCAGGACTTGGGCTGGATCATCAACTGGGGGAAGTCCAGACTAACTCCCGTGACTCGTCAATCTTTTCTGGGTCTCCTTCTGGACTCTGTAAGTCAGCTCTGCCTCCTTCCAGATGACAAGATTTCTCATATCAGGACTAGGGTCAGCCAGGTTATTGCTCACCCTTCCCTGTCATTGCGGGAGGCCATGTCCCTGTTGGGTTCCCTTTCGTCTTGCATCCCGGCAGTTCAATGGGCGCAGTTTCATACGCGGCCATTGCATCAGGCGGTTTTGCTGGCGGAGGTTGCCTTGCAGGGTCGGCTTCAGGGTCGTCTTACCTTGCCTCCGGACGCTGTGGAATCTCTTACCTGGTGGGTCGACCCGCTTCACCTTTCAAGGGGGTTCCCTGGGTAGTTCGGCCTTCTAAGATCCTTCTGACTGATGCCAGTCCAGATGGGTGGGGGGCTCACCTGGGGACCGGGTTAGCTCAGGGTCAATGGTCGGCGGAGGACTCTTCAGATTCTTCCAACGTACGGGAGTTAAAGGCTATCCACCTTGCTCTCCTTCATTTTCTCCCACAGCTGCGGGGGTCGCACGTCCGGATCTTGTCAGACAACACCACGTCGGTGGCATATATCAACAAGCAGGGAGGTACTCGATCCCGGACGCTGCTGTCTATTGCAATGACTATCCTCAACCTGGCAGAGACCAACTTGTTGTCCCTTTCGGCCCTCCACATCCGGGGTGTCGACAACTCAACAGCGGACTTTCTGAGTCGCCAATACCCTCCATCAGGGCGAGTGGGCCCTCTGCCGTCGGACCTTCCAGAAGATAGTTGCCTTGTGGGGTCTTCCGGAAATAGATTTGTTTGCAACCAGGGCCAACAGGCAAGTCAGCCGGTTTGCCTCCCTGGATTTCACGGACGAGCCGGAGTTGTTGGATTCCCTCCAGTTCCCTTGGGCCTTTCGGCTGGCCTATGCGTTTCCTCCCATGAACTTGCTTCCAGTAGTCATCCGGAAGATCAGGGACGACGGGGCGAGGGTGATTCTCATTGCCCCATTTTGGCCCAAGAGGCCGTGGTTTTCCTGGCTCAGAGCCATGTCAGTGTCCGACCCGTGGCTACTTCCTTCTGTTCCAGGCCTGCTCTCTCAGGGTCCTTGCCGTCACCCTCAGATGCGGGGGCTCCACTTGACGGCTTGGAACTTGAAAGGAGCCTGTTAAGATTGCGTGGGTTTTCAGAACAGCTTATTTCCACCCTTCTCTTGAGTAGGAAGGAGGTTACAACAAGGATTTATGCTAGGGTCTGGCGGAAATTTCTTCAGTTCCATACTGCTCCTTTTACTCCACTTGTTCCCATCCCTTCTATTCTGGAGTTTCTTCAGAATGGTCGGGAGTTGGGGCTTTCAGTCAACACCCTTAAGGTCCATGTTTCGGCCTTGGGAGCATTGTATGGATCAGATGTGGCGGGTGACAGATGGGTGTCTCGGTTTATAGCGGCTTGTGAGCGTAGCACCCCGGTTCATGTTGCTCGGTTGGCCCCGTGGGATTTGGATCTGGTCCTTGACGCCCTGATGGGACCCCCCTTTGAACCCCTTGAGGCAGCCTCCCTTAGGTCCCTGTCTCTCAAGACGGCTCTGCTAGTGGCCCTTACCTCGGCTAGGCGGGTGGGTGATCTCCAGGCTTTGTCTATAGATCCTCCTTTTTTGTCCATCTTGCCTGATAGACTTGTCTTGAAGCCGGATCCTTCCTACCTCCCTAAGGTCGCTTCCCGGTTTCATCGGAGTCAGGAGATTTTTCTCCCTTCCTTTTTTCCTACTCCGGGTTCTCCTGAGGAACAACGGTTTCATACGCTAGATGTCAGGAGATTAGTGTTAAACTACCTTGATAGGACTAGGCCCTATCGACAGAGTAGGGCTCTGTTTGTGTCCTTTCAGGGTCCTCGTCGGGGGTTTGCTGTTACTAGAAACACGTTGTCTAGATGGATCCGGGATGCCATCTGCTTGGCCTACTCGGTGACGGGACGCAATCCTCCGGAAGGGGTGCGGGCGCATTCGACTAGGGCTATGGCTTCTTCGCGGGCCGAGCGCGCTGCGGTCTCTATTGAAGCTATTTGTAAGGCTGCCACTTGGTCATCCCCTTCTACCTTTTATTCCCACTATCGTTTGGATTTGTCTTCTGACTCTGACTTGGCTTTCGGGAGATCTGTCCTCAGCACGGTTGTCCCTCCCTAAATCTTGCTCTCTGCAATTCTCTCATGTGGGTGCTGTCGTGGCGAGAAGAAAAGACATGATTACTTACCGGTAATTGTGTTTTATGGAGTCCACGACAGCACCCACTCACTTCCCTCCCTTGTCACGTTAATTGGTGTGTGTGCACTTTTCTCCTTGGGCCTTGCCCGGGGTTTCTTGAGTTTGTACGTGTGATGTTTCTTTGAGATGTGTTATGCTTCTCTTAACTCTGCGGTTCCCCTCATACTCTGTAAACAAACTGAGGGAGCGAGGGGGACCGCCCCTTTTTATCTGTAGGTTTCCTGTCCTGGTGGGCGGATCCCCTCTCTCATGTGGGTGCTGTCGTGGACTCCATAAAACACAATTACCGGTAAGTAATCATGTCTTTTTGTTTCATCTGTACAAAGAACATTTACCCAGATTTGTCTAGGTACTCTTTGGCAAAGATCAGTCGATCCATTGTGTATCTTTTCTTTAGCAATCGTTTCTTCCTTGGCCTCCTTCCATAAAGCTCTGTTTGTTTTAGTGTGCGGCGTATTGTACTTGTTGAAACCATGACTCCAGACTGTTCCAGGTTAGCCCTCAGGTCTTTGGATGTTTGATGTGGTGTTTTCTCCACCATTTGCACCAACTTTTGAAGACATCTCTTGTTAATTTTATTCTTTCCCCCACGTCGAGGGAGGTTCTTGACAGTTCCATGTTTGGCAAACTTATTAATAACACTGTGCACTTTTGGAACTGGAATACCAAGGTATTTGGAGTTGGCCTTCTGTCTTGAGTTTGCTAATAATGGCAGTTCTGATGTCCTCAGACAGCTCTTTTGTCTCTACCATTGTGACAAAAGAACAGGGCCTAACTTGTCTTTATAAAACTCTGCATTCATCATTCATTGGCTAATTCATGTCACAAAGGGACCAACTATTTATCACTGGTGATTCTCATCTGTGATTTACCACAGGTGAGTCAAAATGTGTTCCCATACTAATTTAATGTAAATTGTGCCAATACCTGTCTCACAGCAAGGTCTACACTTTTTTGCTCTATACAAAAAATCTATTTTACTTAAATCATTTTTTTCAGGAGATATTCCATATTATGTACTTAAGATTCATGGGTGCCATTAACAATGAGTAGTACTGTAGAAGACTTCTTTAATGGAGTGCTGCCTAATTTTTGTCCTAATAAAGTAATATGTTTCTGTGAAACCACCCTCATAATTATTTTTTAAAAATAAGGAGATTTTAACCCTTCCCGGGTGTTTGTCTTATCGTCTCTTTTTCTATCTAGAATGGTAGAAATAAAATGTCAGCCACTATATACAGTGTCTTGGAAATCTATTCATACCCTGAGAACTTTTCCATATTTTTTCATGTTACATTGAAATGAGAGCAATGGGGATAGGGGAAAATTTGTGTAAGTGGGTTAAGAACTGGCTTAGTGATAGGAAACAAAGGGTGATCATTAATGGAATACCCTCAGAATGGGTCACAGTTAACAGTGGGGTACCACAGGGGTCAGTATTGGGTCCACTTCTTTTTAACATATTTATTAATGACCTTGTAGGGGGCATACAGAGTAGAATCTCAATATTTGCAGATGACACTAAACTCTGCAGGGCAATCAATACAGAGAGGACAATTTTATATTACAGGAGGATTTATGTAAACTAGAAGCTTGGGCTGCTAAATGGCAAATGAGCTTTAATGGGGATAAATGTAAGGTCATGCATTTGGGCATAGGAAACAATAGGTATAATTATGTGCTTAATTGTAAAACACTGGGCAAAACTATCACTGAAAAAGACCTGGGTGTATGGGTAGATGACAAACTCACATTTAGTGACCAGTGTCAGGCAGCTGCTACAAAGGCAAAAAAAAAAATGTGATGCATTAAAAGAGGCATAGATGCTCATGAGGAGAACATAATTTTACCTCTACACAAGTCACTAGTGCGACTACACTTAGAATACTGTGTACAATTCTGGTCTCCGATGTATAAGAAAGACATAGGTGAACTACAGCGGGTACAGAGAAGAGCGACAAAAGTTATTAGAGGACTGAGGGGTCTGCAATACCAAGACGGGTTATAAACATGGGGTAATTTAGCTGGGAAAAACGAAAGCTTAGGGGTGATCTTATAATAATGTAATCATTAAAAAGGTCTCTGTACTGTCTCCTCATATATTTATACATGAGGAGACAGTACAGAGACCTTTTTAATGATCTCTTTACTCTTAGGCCTGAGACAGGGACAAGGGGGCATCCTCTACGTCTGGAGGAAAGAAGGTTTAATCATAATCACAGACGTGGATTATTTACTGTAAGAGCAGTGAGACTATGGAACTCTCTGCCACATGATGTTGTAATGAGTGCGTCATTAACATTTAAGAATGGCCTGGATGCCTTTCTTGAAAACTATAATATTACCAGTTATATATACTAGATTCTTTGATAGGACGTTGATCCAGGGAATTAGTCTGATTGCCGTATCTGGAGTCAGAAAGGAATTTTTTTTCCCCAATGTGGAGCTTAGTGTTGCCACATGGTTTTTTTTTGCCTTCCTCTGGATCAACATGTTAGGCTATGGGTTGAATTAGTCTTCCTTCAACTTTAAAAACTATGTTACTACAGTCATATGAAAAAGTTTGGGCACCCCTCTTAATCTTACTCTTTTGTTATTAGTTTAAAATTGTTTTTTTGCAACAGCTATTTCAGTGTGATATATGTAATATCTGATGGACACAGTAATATTTCAGGCTTGAAATGAGGTTTATTGTACTAACCGAAAATGTGAAATATGCATTACTTCAAAAATTGACAGGTGCAAAAGTATGGGCACCTCAACAGAAAAGTGACATTAATATTTAGTAGATCCACCTTTTGCAAAAATAACAGCCTCTAGTCGCTTCCTGTAGCTGTTAATGAGTTCCTAGATCCTGGATGAAGGTATTTTTGACCATTCCTCTTTACAAAACAATTCCAGTTCAGTTAAGTTTGATGGTCGCTGAGCATGGACAGCCCGCTTCAAAACATCCCACAGATGTTCAATGATATTCAGGTCTGGGGACTGGGATGGCCATTCCAGAACATTGTAATTGTTCCTCTGCATGAATGCCTGAGTAGATTTGGAGCTGTGTTTTGGATCATTGTCTTGCTGAAAGATCCATCCTCGGCGTAACTTCAACTTTGACACTGATTCTAGAACATTATTCTCAAGAATCTGCTGATACTGAGTGGAATGCATGCGACCCTCAACTTTAACAAGATTCCCGGTGCCGTCATTGGCCACACAGCCCCAAAGCATGATGGACCCTCCCCCAAATTTGACACTGGGTAGCAAGTGTTTTTCTTGGAATGCTGTGGTTTTGTGGCGCCATGCATAACGCCTTGTTGTATGACCAAACAACTCAATCTTTGTTTCATCAGTCCACAGAACCTTCTTCCAAAATGAAACTGGCTTGTCCAAATGTGCTTTTGCATACCTCAGACGACTCTGTTTGTGGTGTGCATGCAGAAACGGCTTGTTTCGCATCACTCTCCCATACAGCTTCTCCTTGTGCAGTGTGCGCTGTATTGTTGACCGATGCACAGTGACACCATCTGTAGCAAGATGATGCTGCAGGTCTTTGGAGGTGGTCTGTGGATTGTTCTTGACTGTTCTCACCATTCTTCTTCTCTGCCTTTCTGATATTTTTGTTGGCCTGCCACTTCTGGCCTTTACAAGAACTGTCCCTGTGGTCTTCCATTTCCTTACTATGTTCCTCACAGTGGAATCTGACAGGTTAAATCTCTGAGACAACTTTTTGTATCCTTCCCCTAAACAACTATGTTGAACAATCTTTTTTTTTCAGATCATTTGAGAGCTGTTTTGAGGAGCCCATGGTGCCACTCCTCAGAGAAGATGCAACTAGGAGAACAACTTGCAAGTGGACACCTGAAATAGCTTTTCTCATGATTGGATACACCGGGCTATAAAGTACAAAGCTCAATGAGGTTAACAAACCAATTTAGTGCTTCAGTAAGTCAGTAAGAAGTAGTTAGGAGTATTCAAATCATGAAAATCAGAAGGGTACCCATACTTTGGCACCTGTCAAATGTTGAAATAATGCATATTTCACATTTTCGGTTAGTACAATAAACCTCATTTCAAACCTGAAATATTACTGTGTCCATCAGTTATTACATATATCACGCTGAAATAGCTGTTGCAAAAAAACAATTTTAAACTAAAAAAAAAAAGTAAGATTAAGAGGGGTGCTCAAACATTTTCATATGACTATGTTACTATGTTACATTCACGAACTTAAATGTATGTTATTGGGATTTTATGTAATATACGTACCATCACTAAGTATTTCTGGAGTGTAAAGGAAATGAGACATGATACATAGTTTTCTAAATATTTTAAAAATCTAAAACTGAAAATTTTGACGTGCATTTGTATCTGTATTCTGAGTCAATATTTTGTAGGATCACCTTTCACTACAATTACTGCTGTGAGGCACCCCTGCGTCTGTCCGCATGTAATGCCATGTCTGATGGAAATTGGGGTCCCTCTGCTAGATGTCTGAAGCAAGCACACACTGCCTGATCTCTAACCAAGAAGCTGAGCACTGAAGGCCTGGGTTGGGCAGTGTCTCAGCCTCTGGTTAGAGGGAGGGGTTATTTAGGGTGTAGTAAGACAGAGTAGGAGAAGAAGAGGTCCAGTGAGTAGGCAGCAGAGCTGCTCTGAAGGGACCAGCTGCAGGCACGTTATCAGTCCCTAGGCCATCCAGGCATAGAGGGCCCGGTATCAGAACTGGATGCTGGTGAGTTTTATGCTCACTAGCAGCTTTAGTGAAGAACTCCAGGGCATCAATAGTACAAAGTATGAGGGAACTACTATAGGCATGGATACCCACAGGATCCTCATTACCAACTTGACAGGAGGTCGTCCACAGGAACTTATAGGGAATACTGGACTGCTAAAGGCACCAAGAAACCTACAGCTATATGGACTAAATTCTAACCCAGCTGCTGAGTACCATGGCCCTTTCAACTGACACATTTGGCATCACAAACAGGATGAAAAGCGCTGAAATGGGGTCCTGTGTGCCTTAAAAATTGTTAATACTAATGACGTTTCCACTTTGTAAAAATCGCGGCTGGTTCTAATGTTGTGGCACCCTATGCACGCACAGTTACAAGAAAAGACTCTCATCGTGGGTGGGTCCCCTCAAAAGCACGCCATCAGTAGCCTTGCCCCTGATACAGACTTTTCCCTGCAGTGTCCCATCCCCCCAGAAAAAAGTGCCACCCCTCTCAACTAAAAGCTTATTAAAAAGACTGTGCCCGCCTCCAAGTGGAGAGATAGTATGCCGCTATCTTGCCAGCAATGGACAGCATGTGAGACATACTGATCCTGTCATGTCGATGCTCATCCCAAATGCTGGAGCAACCGCTGTTGCTGCTGAGGTGCTGCAGGAGGTGGGTCACAGACTTGCAACTGCCAAAACCAAAGGAGATCACGCCACCTGCATCAGTGCTCCAAGGTTTTATTGAGGGAGCAGGGCCTACCACTAAGGACCACCAAGACACCACTGCAGCCTCACCACAGACTGATTTCTTGAGTACCTCTATCCGGCCATGGATTTGGAGCAACCACCTCGCCAAGCCACCCCCAATTCAAGTGGGATTGCTGTGCCCACTGTTGTACTCTCTACTGCATTGCTCAAGCACGCCTTTGGAGGCATCATATCAGTGAGATATTTTCTGGCTCAAACCCAGCAGGACACCTCTAAGTAAATCAGCCCCAAAGAAAATCTGAACACTAAAGTTTTGATGGTTGCCCTGATGAAAATAGAGATAGTTCCCTAATCCCCTTGTGTGTACCTTGGTAGGCTGTGTAGCCATGTGTGACTGAAAGAGTTCCCCAAATCCCTGAAGGCCTGATCTTAAGACCCATTTTGTTTCTATTTTTATTTTATTTTGCACCTGTTGTGCTCTTTTCTGCTGTTTTTCTACAGACACAACGTGTGAGAATGTGAATTATTGCACTTAAGGCAAACCAGTAGAGTCCTTTTTAAAAGACTGTTCCCTTCCATTATGAACTGCCCCTTCCACACTGTTCCGGGTCCTTACCAAGAAGGAACGGAGGAGTCCCTATTTTGCATTACTAGATGTTGTATAGACTCAGTGCTTTATAGGGTGTATTTTATGCTCAACAGGTGAAAATCTGCTGTGGCCTTGAGCCACTTAAAACAGCCAGTGCATCAAAGATACCAGCTTTATGGTCTGTGTGCCCCGCAGCTGCACTCAGATACTACTACATTCAGGAAGTGGTTTGGGCTGTGATCCACAACCATGCTGTTATACAAATTGAAAATGTTTTATTAATATTTAATGAAAAAAAAAATGCTTTGCTAATAACACAGTTTTTTTTGTTTAAATAGGAGGAATGTGGCACCCCTGCATCTGGCCATCACAAAATGGTATTGCTACAGCATCCATGTAATGCCATGTCTGATATGAATTTAGATCCCTCTGCTGGATGTGCGAAGCGAACACACACAGCCGGATCTCTAACAAGAAGGAAAGGCAAGTGCAATGGTCGCTAGGGTCGGGGTACTCGGTAGCCAGGCCAGCAATCTTTTGGGGAGTCACGGTGGCGGTTGTCCAGCTCCAAAGGGCCCTGACTAAGCATGTAAAGAGAATATTTAGAGGGGATAATAAAGTCTTTTGTGACATCACCCTTGGAATCATGTCAGGGATGACCAGCGCTGCTTGTGTAGGTTCCCAGAGGATAGGTGTTATGGCAGCTTGGATAGAAACACTCCCCACAGGCAGAGCGATCCTCTGGGATTTTGTATGAAAGTCTATGGGGATGATGGTGGTGGTAGTCATGGTGCAGGAAGGCGCAGAATGATTGGACAGACACAGGGGATGTAGTTCTTACTAGATTCTTTACTTGCAGCTTATTTCAAAGCAGACCCAGCCTGGTACTGTACTCTTCCATCTTTTGGCTTGGCCAGCCCTCAGGTAGTCCAGGAAAACTCTGCTGAAACACCCTTTTGTAAGCCTTTCTTTGCTGCCCTTTCTGCGCTGATCTTCCTCCTTCTCCTGTTCTGCGCCTTCGTGCTACGAATCCCAGGGCAGGTGACTGCAGGCCCTATCGAGCGACAGTCAACATGTCCTCTTGAACCTCTATAGTCACTGTGCCTGGGAGTGTATGTGGCGCCCCACTGGTCGGGACGCCATGGAGGGGTACAGCACCCAAATAAGAGTGTGTAGAATTCCTGTGACCAAGGGAATTGGGATGGTGCATAAAGGATCCTCACAACACCCATTCATACACATCCTAGTGTAAAGGGCCGTGGATGAACGCACTGTAGGGAAGACCCAGTTCTGTGGGAGGAGTTAGGTGGGTAGAAAAGTGTATGGGTGGGAGGACAGCGAGTAAAGAACAGTTGGGGAGAGAGGACGATGCAGGAAGGTCGTTGTGACAGGAGGGAGACCCTAGGGGCTCCAGGTCTTGAGCCTCAATGCGGACCTGGTACTACTACCGACCAGAGGAGTCTGGTCCTGGGCAGAGGACCGGCTCTGTACACAGTGTGAGTGTTCATCCCTGAGCCGTTAAACTGGAGACCTAAGCTTCTGTAAAAAGTTGCGGCCAAAGACCAGGCGCATCCCTTGAAAAGGCATACCGAACTAGGGCCACGGGGACCTAAAGGGGTGATATGCAGTGTTAGTTTTTCACCACACATATAGTTTTTTTCATGTAACCTAAAATGCTTTACTTTGCTTGCATCTGACCCGACCACCTTTTTCCACATGCTAGCTGTGTCTTCTTCATGGCTTATTGACAACTTTAAACCAAACTTCTTGCTTTCAAAATTTTTTATTTTCTCACCACTCTTCTATGAAAGCCAGATTTGTGGAGCATTCAAATAATTGTTGTCCTGTGGACAAATTCTCCCACCTGAGCTGTAGATCTCTGCAGCTTCTCTAGAGTGACTAGGAGTCTCTTGGCTGCTTCTCTAATTAGTGGGACATGGTCATTCAGAATTTTTAAAGGGGTATTAGACAACAGGGGAATGATCACAAATGCATGCCACAATTGTCAAAATTATACTTTCAAAATATTTACAAAATCAAATTAAAAAAATGTAAAAAAATCAAATTAAATTTCCTTTAAACTTCAGAAATAATTGTGGTATATCACATAAAATCCCCCAAAAATACGTTAAAGTTTGAGGTTGTAACATGGAAAAACGTGGCAAAGTTAATCAGTATGAATACTTTTTCAAGACATTGTAGATCCAGAAATTGGGGCCCTTCTTTTTAGTCCTAGTTTTTATGGTGTTTACAAAAGGGGGTGTCTCTCAGTATTTTCTGGGGTTTGTCTTTTTTTTTGACAATAAATTTTTATTGAGATTTATTCAAACAAACAAGTATAACTTGTACCACGTATACAACAAGGAACAAAGAAACCTGAGCAGCAGGTAAACATTTGCAGCAACAAGCCATATGCAAAAAAAGTCGTAGCCAGGTACCTGTACCAATACATTAAAATGACATATAACCTACTGGGGGGGGGGGGGAAGGGGTATACGGGAAGGGGTTGGGGAAGAAAAGGGAAGAGGGGGGGGGGTAAATGGGGAAGGGTGAAAAGTGTGAAAAGGCCTCAGAGAAATATCACACAAATAACGTTCGCCATTCCATAGCATCATAGGTGAAATGATTCAGCAATTATGCAGTGTAGTGCTAAAATTAAACAGTGGTAGGAAGAGATTAAGCCCATCTACAGTTGCCAGGGGAGAGTGTTGAATGGTGAAGAGATCCACGGATCCCACCACATGGCCAGCCTCCTCCTTCCCTTCACGTCATGAGCCAAAGTTGCTTCATACAGAAGGTGTAAGTTGACACGTGCAACTAGTTCATCTTTGTCAGGTATGGAAGAAGATTTCCAATATTTCGTGATGCACTGCCTAGCAGCCACCAGAATATTAGTTAATATCGGTCGGAGGGGAGAGGGCCAGTCTGCCAGATCAATGCCTAAAAGAGCTAATTGGGGTGTGAGGGTACAGTCAACTCCCGTTACAGATGTGATCAGAGACGCCACAGAAGCCCAAAAGCTCTGAAGGCGTGGGCAGTGCCACCATACATGTTGGATAGTCCCGGGTTGTCCACAGCCCTTCCAACAAAGGGAAGAAGCCGCAGACAAGCCAGAAGCAAACTTTGCAATCCTGATAGGTGAAAGATACCAGTCCAACTGAAGCTTTTTTGCTTGCTCCAGATGGTTGATGCAGGTTGAGTACTTGGCCGCATGTACCGCAGCTAATCGCCATTGATCCAGAGAGGACGAGAAGTCCAAACGCTCTTCCCACTTAAACATGTAGGGAAGTTTGGCACTATTCCTCTCGCCTACCAGAGCCCTGTAAACCGTAGCAACCCCTCTGTCCGTGACAGTCCGAGGTTTAAAAAATCTCTGTAGAGTGTCTTGAAAATGTATAGCAGTTATGTCAGGGAGTTGGACACGGCTAAGGTAGTGGCGTAGCTGTAGATAGCGAAAAAACGTGTGATGGGGAGGTCAAACTTGGAGGCTAGTGTCGTAAAGTCCGTCAGTCCATGTTGGTCCCAGGCCTGCTCCAAAGTTGTCAAACCACAAGCCTTCCAGTGTGCAAGGGAGAGGGACTCGACCGAACACTCCACCGCCGTCAAGGAGATGTATCTGTATAAGAAGGGGAAGTAAGTTCTCCCCATGCGGGACCAGATCTTCAGAAGGGCAACCATTGAGCGGAGATACGTAGAGGAAACTGTCAGCTGCAGAAGATTAACTTCAAGAAGAAGTCTAGTTGATGCCCGTAAGGCGAGAGAGGATTCAATCTGTACCCACAGAGGGCCCCCGGAGTCATCCCACCAGAGCTTTGCTGCTACAATATGGACAGCTATGTGATAAGAGTGAATGTCCGGCACTCCCACACCCCCCTGGGAGTGAGGAAGGGTCAGAACATGAAAATGGACCCTCGGGGGTTTGTGGTTCCATATGAATCTAGATAAACACGTCTGGAAGGCGTTAATACACCTTTTTGGGAACGTAAGGGGCAAACATCTGAGTATGTAGAGTATTTTAGGTAGATAAACCATTTTGACAACCTGAATCCTCGCCATCCAGGACAGGAAAATACCATTCTGAGCTGATAGATCATGCTTGATATCTGCCAGCAATGCATCACAGTTAGTCTGAACAATTTTAGACGTCTGCGTGAGGCGTACACCTAAGTAGGTTATACCCTCAGCAGCCCACTGAAAGGGAAATCTATCTAGAAGCTCTGCTCGCATTTGTGGGGTGAAGTTGACAGGATAGATGTGGGGTCTGTCTTTAGGTTGCTCTTTATAGACCATAAAAATTTGCATTAAATCGAAAGGTTAATATTGCTGGAACAGTATTGAGGAGTAAAAATACAACTGATTACTCTTGGGAGCAGCGGACATAAAAATTAGAGAAAAAAACGATGACTTGATTTGGTTATGGCTCTGTGTTAAGGCTTTCTGAGTTTTAAAGCATTATAGATAAGGAAAAGATAAGCGTACAAAAATCATACCACTGGCTGGCAATGAATTTGGTTGGCTGTCCCCAAAGTCATGCCCTTTGTGGTTTCAGAGCTTTTCCTGTAATGATCTATTCAGCTCAGATATGCAAATTGTTGAAAAGTAACAAAATGCAAAAAGCAAGTAACTGAAAGGACCCAGCTTTAAAGTGAACCCATCATTTCCCCAGATGCTATTTACCTGCCGATATGGGGTTAATCTGCAAGTAAATAGTGTTGCAATGCCATCCGACCGCTGTACTGAAAGTGGGGATACTAGGAGAAAATTAACGTTTATAGGCTTGTACTGGACTAAATGGGAGTAGGTGATACCCAAGTGAGCAGGATTAATCCACTTAACCCCCTAACATGAGCAATAGTTGGTGCAATATATTTGATTTACTATATACAGACAGAAGCAGCATCTCATCATTCATTCAACTAACGAGCTAGTTTTTTTTTATATAGAAGTATGTATTTGCATGCGGCTGAACAGTGGGCTCCAGAAGTCAATGTTACTGGTCGAACCTTGCCACTCCAGCCCTACACTTAACATATATCCTCCCTCATACAGATGTGCAACTGCCGTCATCTGTCAGAACATAGTGAGCGGTGGCTGTAAGCATGCTCTCCATGTTAAAAGCTATGCAGTAGTTTAAATGGGAGTTAATTCCCTTTGACACATTCAGTGCTAGTATCAGAAGATTCAACTGTCTATGGGTTTAAGGCTCTCTCCATGCCCAGGTGAGCTGCTGCTGCTGCTGGGTATTCCAGCTGAAGTAGTTGTCCACTCCTTAAGCCTTTAAATAGTTCCCTCTTCCACCAGCAGATGTTGCTAATAGAATTTTAGTCTCCGCTAGACCGTGAGCTGAGAAGATGTGTGTGTACTTTGTGCTTAAGTCTTCTTGGAGTTTTCCTTATTTTGTTGGAATTGCTGTGCTTCCTGTTTTGTGGGTGGAGGTGAAGGGGTCTTAGCCTAGGGCTGATCAGGAGCAAAGAGCAAGGGTGGTGGCCCAGATGTCCTCAACTTCAAAGGTAATTCTGGGAATAGGGCTAGCCAGGGACCGCAGTCCAAGGGTCAGACTAGTTACCCTGATCGCCTATATGTCCATCACACCATCCTGCTTCCTTATCCCCTTTATCGTTATACTGCCCCGTGGCAATGCCTTTGCCACTTTGACAGTCGGCTCTGCACTGTCGAGCTGTCAATCAAAGTGATGGGGTGTGGTTACAGCTGCCACTCACTGTATACTGAGAGGTGTGATATTGATACTCCATGTGAAACCTGCAGACAATCAGTGGCACTATTGTGCTGCTGTGCTCTCACTTCCCTTAGACATGTAAGCTACGTTCCCACAGACACCATCTTAAAGGGAGTCTGTCAGGTCATTTTTCATTATGATACTAATAATAACCTTGAATAGTGCTCAGATAGACCTTTCAGAATATGTAAAAATCATTACTGTACCCTTTGTAGTTCTCTTCTTATAAGCACCTTCACACCCAGCAGGCAGCTAGTGCACTAGTCTGGCTCATTACTTTCACTCCTGAGTAGTCCGCAGTATGGAAATGTAATTTAAATAACCAGGCTTGCCCAAGCTATTATTCTGGCCCTCCCCTCTGTGCTGGTTATACTGAAAATCTCAGGCTTCTGCAGGCTCTTTTGTAGGGGGAGGGAGAGATAGGAGAGGGGGAGGTGTTTTGTGCTACACTGTGTGCTGTCTGTGAGAGATTTCTATCTTTTTATATGAAGGTTAGTTTTCCTGCATACATGTAATGTGTGTATCTGCTGAGCAAATTATTAAATGTTCATATAAACACAAAGAAATATCTCAGTGAGCACACACTACACATATGCCTCAGATACACACAATGAAAATATCAGAGGTGCAGCTGCTAAAAGCACACACCTCTTCCCTTTCTCCTCTGCAGTGAGTGCCTGGAGAGCTGCACACACAGGATACAGACCCCCATGTAAGTGATTTTCACAGCTTTGGTTGTGTGCTTACAGAGGAGGGCAGTGATGTCACTACATAAATATTCATTTCCTGGGGGGCTGGGCTGCAGAGAACTAAGTGATCACTCACTGTTATTGACAGATAGAATGAATCTTTTATTTTGCAGTTTATGGAGGATAGGGGGGAGTATAAATAAAAGAAACAATGAATAGAAAGAGCTTCACCAGAGGAATTAGAAAATGATAGCAGTTACATATGGATTTTTGACCTGACAGATTCCCTTTAAGCAAATACAGTGCCTTGAAAAAGTATTCATACCCCTTGAGTTTTTCCATACTTTTTCAAGTTACACCCACAAACTTAAAGCGCTATATTCATGTCCAACATCCTATCCCAATTTATAGCAGGTGTAATATTAATAATATTAGCAAATACCTCCAATTAGAAATGTAGTATAGTTCTCCTGATTAGCTATGTCTCTTATGTCATGTACAGGGCATTGCAGTAGCCTAGGTATCCATGGTTACATTTCAAAACGTTTTTATTGAAATTTTTTTTTCTCTTGGTAGGGGGTACAGAAGGGAAGAAGGTGAGGGAATAGCGTTAAATAAACAATACATTTGTAATACACAGGAAAACAATGATTGTAACTTCTGGGTATGAGATTATAATCTATGTATACAGATAAAAGAGTGGGATCTTTATGTGGGAGAGAAGTAAACATTTCTTGATGTCCATGAAATAGTATGTAGTTGTCCAGGAGTATAAGGGAAGGAGGGGGTGGGGAAGTAATACACTTAGGAGCACTCTAAGTGTAGGGCTAACTAGAATGTTCATATAGGATTGTGAAGATTTAATAAAGGCAAAGGGGATTAACTATGTACAGTCAGGTTAAAGAAGAAAAACAATAATAAAATAAAGTAAAATAAATAAAAATAAAAAAAAAAAAAAAAAAAAAAAAAAAAAAAAACTTGAAAAAAACTTGTAATGCCGGTTGGGAATTAGGTTGGGACATTCTGGTATGAAAACAAATGAGTAAATTAAGCAAAATGTAGGAGAGAGTATAAGCAATTATGCATACTGTAAGATGTAACGTTCCTAAGAATAGATAAGCACATATGGTTGATTCTGGGTTTGATATCCAATAGTATATGTGTGTGATGGGGAGTACAGAGTATTGTTCATTGTATTGGAGGGGCCTGGGTAATTAGGTTAGTAGGATACATTTTTAGCCAGGGTCCCCATCTTTCAGAGTATTTCAGGAGTGAGTTATTCCGTAGAGCATGATTATATTCAAAAACACTGTGTGTCGAGATCCTTTCCACTACATCAGCAACAGTGGGTGGTTCTGGCGATCTCCAGCGTGAGGCTATAAGGATTTTGGCTGTTGAGATAATGTGTGAAATGATGAATCTCAGTTTCAACGGGAAGGTGTCAATTCCCAGAGATAGCAAGACTAATCTAGGGGAAAGTGTAATTTTTTGACCAGTAGTCTTCTGTGTTAAAAGAGTTATGGTAGACCAAAAATGTTTAAGTTTTGGGCAAGACCAGAAAATGTGAGATAAGGACCCAATTGCTTGGCAATCCCTCCAACATTCTATTGAATTTGAGGGGTCTATGGAGTGTAATCTGGCCGGTGTCCAATACCAGCGCGCTATGATTTTGTACATAGTCTCTTGGAGTGTGATGCAAGTGGTATTGGCATAGACGGTTTTCAGGGCAATAGAAAGATCTTTTGATTCTATTTGTATTTGAAGCTCATCTTCCCATGCAGCTATATACGATGGTTTTGATGGATCTAAGTCACCATTCAAGATTTTATAAAAATAGTTAGTTTTCCATCTTGTTTTTATATCAGGGACGTCGATAAGGTCCGATATATTTTGCGGGAGTGAGAGGGACAGCTTGTTTGCAGATAGGTAATTGTAGATTAACCTCCAAATGGTTCGATCATGCAGGGTGAGCGAATATTTGATTTGTAAAAGGTGAAAGGGGAGAAGGTCTCCATTTAAAAGTATATCTGTAATAAATTTTATCCCTTTGTTGGTCCAGTCAGATGAGTTAAGGTTTGGGATGATGTAATCAAGGATTTGTAAGGGGAGTTTATTCGGAATAGTTAAGCGGTAGTATTTTATTGATTTTTTCATAAATAGTTTCCATGTTAAGATTGTGGACCTTAAAGTGGGATGTTTGGGGAGAGAGATAGAGGTCGTAAGTAAGGAGGCAAATAATAATGAGTTTAGGTTTTTGTTGTTATTGAGGTCTTTTTCAATTGTTAACCACGAGTGGTTTGGATTTTCCAAGAACCATCCTTTGGAGAGAGAGAGAGTAGTTGCCTGTTGATAGTTGTGGAGGTTTGGAACCCCCAGACCCCCCCTTAGTTTGTGTTTCTCCAGTGATGTTTTAGCAATTCTGGGTTTTTTATCACCCCACACAAACCTCCACAGCTGGTTTTGTAATTTACTTAGCCAGAGTTTCGGAATGTGGAGCGAAATCGTTCTCACTGCATACAGAAATTTTGGCAAGAGGAGCATCTTAAATGCCACAATTCTCCCGTCCAGGAAAGCTCTATTTTAGAGAGATTGGAGTAGTCAGATTGGTAGGTTTTCATTAAGTTGGAAAGGTTAACATTGACAATTGAGGATAGTGGGTTACTTAGTTTAATACCTAGATAGTCTAAGTTACATGATGTCCAAGTGTAATCGAATTCTTTTTTCAAGTATTTCAGAAGGGTATTATCCATATTGAAGGTCAGAATTTGTGATTTGGCTCTATTTACCTTGTAAAGTGACACACTGGCAAACTCATCAATAACTGAGGAAATATGTCTGAGGGATTTAAGAGGGTTAGAGATGGAAATGAGAATATCGTCTGCAAACAATGTTATTTTATGGTGTGAGTTGTTAAGTTGTATTCCTTTTATGTTTTGATTAATTCTAATCTGTTCAGCAAATGGCTCAATAAAAAGAGCAAATAATGTGGGAGAAAGGGGGCACCCTTGCCTGGTTCCATTCGACAAGTAGAATTTGTTAGATAGTGCATTGTTGGAGTAAACTTTAGCAGACGGAGAGGAATACATAGCTTTAATAGCATTCAGTATATTACCAGTAAATCCAAATTTGGTTAGGGTGGCGAACATAAATCTCCAGTGCACACGGTCGAAAGCCTTTTCGGCATCCAACGCCAGTAGTGCAGCTGGAGTCTTTGAATATTCTATCAAGTGAGTTAGATTTATGGCTTTCCTGGTGGCATCTGTGGTGTTGCGGCCGGTGATAAAACCTACTTGGTCTGTATGAATTAACTTGTCAATGATTTTTTGGATCCTGGTTGCTGTTGTTTTGGCCAATAGTTTAGTGTCGCTGTTGATAAGTGAAATGGGCCTATAGTTTTTAACGTCGTCGGGACTACCTTTACCTTTTGGTATTAGAATTATGGTGGCTTCTAACATTTCCTGGGGAAGATATGCGTCTGTGGCATATTGGTTAGCTAATTTAGTGATAAATGGGGATAAAATGTCGCCAAATGTTTTGTAAAATTCATTTTGAAACCCGTCTGGGCCCGGGGATTTTTCATTTTTTAAATTGTTAATTACATTTTGGATTTCTGAGATTGTGTAGGGCAAATTAAGCATATCTAGGTCCTGCTTGTTGAGGGTTGGGAGTTGTGATTTTTCTAAGTATTTAGCTATGTCTTGGTCTGAAGGGTTGGGGTTTAGTGGGTCCGAATTTAAATTATACAAATTTGTATAAAACTCTGCAAACGCGTTGGCGATGTCCTTAGGATGTTTACAGTCGTGACCCTTTGAATTTTTAACAGTAGTTATTCTGGATTTTAAGGAATATTGCTTGATTCTTGCAGCAAATAATCTAGTAGGTTTGTTGTCAGAGTGGTAGAACTTGGTTTTTGTTTTTTGTGTGAGGTTGTCATATTCAGAAGACAACAGTGATTTTAGCTTTACTCTTTGTTCTAAAATTTCGTCAAATAGTGATAGAGATGGGTCGTTAATTTGTAGGGATTCTAATTGGTGAATTTTATCAATGGTTTGCTGGGTGTTATTTCTGATAAGTTTCTTATGTCGGGCGTTTAACTGGATTAATTTACCTCTTAAAACCGCCTTGAAGGCCATCCACAGAGTATAAATAGAGGTGGTGTTTGTATTATTTTCAGTAAAGTAGTTTCCTATGGTCTCCTCTAATTCCTTTTTGTAAGAGGGATGATTGAAAAGGTAGGCATTGTTCTTCCACATGAAATCTTGGTGCTCTTTAGAGCCCAGGGAGACATCAAAAAGGATAGGGGCATGGTCAGACCAGGTTCTTTGACCTATTGAGATTTTTGTGTGCTTCGGGAGTGAGAAGATGTTTGTTAGGACAAGGTCAATTCTGGCAAAGGATCTGTGTGCCTTGGAGAAGTGCGTATATTCAATTGATGATGTGTTCAAACACCTGAAAACATCATAGAGATCATGTTTCAGTAGCCAGGGATCAAGGTTTTGCGATAGTATACGTGATTTATTTGAAGAATCTATGGCTCCATTAGGTACTAGGTTGAAGTCCCCGAAAAGGATCAGGTCCCCTTTTTTGTGTGTGGTAATGATTCTCATTATCTTGTTAAGAAAGGTAATCTGACCTGAGTTCGGAGCATAAATGTTGGCTAGGGTACATAATAAATTATTGAGTTTACATATAAGGATGATGTATCGTCCATTGGGGTCAGAAATTATTTCTATTTCTTCAAATGATACCGAGTTCTTTATGAGGAGAGCCACTCCCCATTTCTTTTTTTGGTTGGAAGCGAAGAATTTGTGGGGATAATTTTTGTTATTAAGAGGTGAGGCATTTGAGGCTAAAAATTTTGTTTCTTGGATGCCAACAACATCCACCTTTTGTTCTTTAATTAGTTTCCACAATAGGTATCTACGTTGGGGCGAATTCAGGCCATTAGCATTTTGTGAAAGGAATTTAAGTGTCATATTTATTAGGGAGTTTAGGTCTAATAGTTCTTAGGATAAGTTTTGGGCGCGAGTATAAGGAGAATACAGAATGCATTACGGTTATAACGATAATTAGGACTTCAGATCGAAGAGTTAGGAAAGGAGCAAAGGGGATAAACATGTTTAGTTATTAATATTAAAATAACAATAGAAAATGCAAATATCTACAAGGATATCGAGAGAAGTTGGATGTCTTATAACTTCTCTTTGGGGCTAATGTTTTAGCCTTGTCTACTAGTAACCCAAGTGGTCTTATATGACCCAAGTCAAGTAGTGGAGATATTAAGTTCTTTGAGTTTTTTTTATGCCATCTTCCATGTCGGAAATGTTAATGGCTTTCGTTTGGTAAGTAAATACAACTCTTGTCGGGTTGAATCCCCAGTGATAGGGGATTTGATTTTGGCATAGGGTATTCGTGATTTTTCCCAGGGATTTTCTTTGTAGTAGGGTAGCTTTAGAGAGATCTGCAAAAACTCGGATCTTCTCAAAAGGCTTTGGTGGAGCTTTATGTTTTTTCAAGTAATAGGTGAACCTGTCTTTTGTGTGGAAAAAGTGAAATTTTGTTATTACATCCCGGGGGACGTCTGGTTTGAGAGAGGATGGTTTGGGGAGCCTATGTGCTCTGACCAAGGTTAGGTCTAGATTAGAAAGGTCAGGTACCGCCTGTCTTACCATGTCTTTAATGAACAATTGTAGCTGATCATTTTTGACAGATTCTGGGATGCCTCTGAACTTAAGGTTCAAACGTCTGTCCCTGTCTTCCAGGTCAGTTAGTTTTTCTCTGATAGCTCTCATCTCTGTTTTGATCGAGGATTGATCCTTAATGATAGTTTTGTTTGTTTTAGTTAGTTGTGCGATTTCTGATTCGTTCTTTTCTGTTCTAGCCATAATGGACCCTATGGTACTTTCTAAAGAATCAAATCTCTTGTTCATGTCCTCTTTGAATGAGGAGAATAGAGAGGTGAAAAAATCTTTATCTACGGGTCCGTCTGGAACATTAAATGTAGAGGTATTAGATTGGCTCTTGAGTTTGTCTGACTCTTGTCTCGGATTTTTTTTAATGGGACTCTGGTTGGGGAATCATCGTTTTCTACTTCTGAGTCTATGTCTGAGGTTATACATTTGTCTTTGGAGCTAGAGTTGGAATCAAGTTCCTTTCTTTTATGGCTGATTGAGGTGTTGTCATGTAGAATGGGGTTATCTACGGATGGTTGCCAATCCTCAGACCAGGGATCACTTCTCTCAGGTTTATTTGGAGATCTTGATCTGTTTCTAATCTCCTGTTTGTTTTTTTCAGTGTCTTGTTGGGGAGGACTGTTTTTACCTGTGGCTTTACATTTCCCCCTTGAGCTTGACATTTTGATGGTAGTGGGGATAGTGCAAGGGATGGGCAGATATGTACTCCAAATGGGAGTCTAAGTAATTACTGATTAAAGTGAGAGTATTGGATCTTTTTAGATCAGTGGAGACAAAGTAATCTTCTGTCTACTGGTCACTTGAGTTAACTCTCCAGTTTATGGCAGGATTAACCAAGAAATACAATAGGGAAGTGAGGTAAATGACAATCACAAATTGCTGCCAGAGCAGCGTAAGTATGTATGTAATGAGGTAACACTTGTGTATCTATATGATTATCAATGGATACAACAGGTATATGTTGTTTGTAAGTGTACTAGTGAGGTAGGATTAGAAGAAAATGGTTATTTGGAATTTAAATCCATATGTATATATAATTAGTGGTAAATCCAGGAGTTGATACACCGAGAATCAATGCTGGCCAGACACTGGAGTACCACTCCTCAATACTGGAGTAATATGACAGAAAATGCAGTAAATAACTTATACTTGTACTTCGTTGGTAAGAAGATATGTAGATCCGTGTGCCTTCAGAGAGTGTTGTGAGCCCAGCGACTCAACTTACTAGAAGGGTCTCTGAAGGCTTGTTAAAGTCAGCAATAGTTCTCCAATATCAAAATGGTTGATTTACTTCCAAAGGTGTCGTGAGCCCAAACGGCTCAACTTGCTTGAAGAGTGTCTGGAGTCCACTAAAAAGGAAGAATGGGGGGGGCCGACACTTGAAGAAAAAAATAGGTGAACAGTCAAATTTTAGGAGAAATGATGGTTCAAAAAAGGAGTTTGTAGTGGAGTAGGTGAGTAGTAATGAGGCTACAATGAGCCAAAAAGAAAAAGTTACCTCTGCCGAGGAAGTGAGGTTGTATAACCTCAAAGTTCAACTAGCTAGCAAAAATGGTCATATTGCCTGTCAGACATGGGATAGAGCAGCATTCAGCAACCATCAGCTATATACAATGACAGTAGAGGCTATCAGTATGAAAATACACAGGCGGTTATTTCCACTTTCAGATGTATTTGGGAAGACAAGGATGATGCAGACTTCCTGCTTTATACTTGAATGTAAAGTCAGGAAAGTGGAGATTGCCAGAGGAGCAGCAAATAAGGGAGGTGGTGTTATTTAGAACAGTTTCAATTTCACAGAGGCTGCCCACCTCCCCCCTCTATAGTCTGTTGTATAAGGGTGCTTTCACATCTGCGTTTTTCGTAATTCGCGGCAGATGCGGTGAAAAAACCGCATCTGCCGCGTTTACCGCATAACCGTTCCACTTGCGGCGCGGTGCTGCGGTTTTTTTCGCGGCCGCACCTGCCGCAAGTGCAAAACCGCACTTGCCGCATCTGCCGCAAGTCCCCCTATACATTGCATAGAAAAAACCGCAACCGCGCCGCAAGTGGAACGGTTATGCGGTAAAAGCGGCAGATGCGGTTTTTTCACCGCATCTGCCGCGAATTACGAAAAACGCAGATGTGAAAGCACCCTAAGACAAGCGTAAGATGGTCAATACTCTTCCTGTAAGAGCTCATGTGGTGGCTACAGTGCTTATAGAGGAAAATATGCAGGGTAGTGCAGCCAGCAGCTTATAAGTATCAATAAAGTTTGTGTTATTTAGACACACAAGGCTTAGTCCTGGAATAATGAGTGTTGTAGTCTTCACAGATTGAATAAAGGAGACAGGTGGGTGGGAGGTTAAGAATCAAGAAGAGCACACTGCTGTAATTAACCTTGCTTTGGCTCTCTCCTCCCTGAGTAGTGTTTGTTGTAATCAGCAGGACACCTGCAGCTGTAGCTGGACTGAGCAGAGAGGGAAGATTTGCAGTGTGTAGTTTCTGAACGCAGTCAATAACTGTCTCCTGGATGAAGATTTGATAAGTAGGAGCAGAGTATCGCTGGCTGTTTACATATAAAGGTTTGCAGTGGAGGAGATTAAAACTTCTCACTATGTCTCCAGCAGGCAGCAGCCTCCTTACTCACAGTTTAAGAGAGGGATAAAGGCAGTCCAACGTTCCAAATGATGTACAGGTACCTTGTGGTGGTTTTTAGCAAATCCAAATCAGGAACAATCTTTCACAGTCTCCTGGGTGATTTCTTTCCTTCTCCTCTAGCAGTCCATGCTAGATGAAGGGGGACAGGGAGACCACACGGCTGCAGCTGTAATGGTGGCTTCAGCTCCCACTGTTCAGATGAAGGAGAGCTCAATCCAGGGCAATCCTGGGATCTAGGCGACAGGGACCAGACCAAAGGGGTCCAGATGAGATCCTTGGGTCTTCTATTTGCAGTATTTGGGCAAATGATCCACTAAGGGGCCATTAACCCGTCGGATTAGGGTTATCAGCAGAGGAGCTCAATTAAGCTGCATCCATCCACCTCAGGCTCCAGGCCACGCCCATCCATGGTTACAACCACTGCTGTCACTATGTGAGTGGTCGTAACCATGGATACCTAAGCTGCTGTAATGCCCTGCATATGAGGTAAGGGACATAGCTAATCAGGAGAACTATACTACATTTCTAATTGAAGATATCTGCTAATATTATTGTTACACCTACTACATATTGGGATAGGATCTTGGAGCTGGGAATATCCCTTTAAATGTATTGTATTGAGATTTTATATGATGTACCGGAAAAAAGTAGCAAGTATTTGTGAAGTGTAAAGGAAAGGATACATGATTTTCTAATTATTTTCAAAAATAAAAACCTGACAATTGTGACTTGTATTTGCATTCAGCCCCCTGCAGTCTGATACACCCAAACAAAATCCTGAGTAACCAATTGTTACCTAATTAGTCAATTGAGCCCACCTGTGTGTAATTTAATCTCTGTATAACAGCAGCTCTTCTGTGAAGGCCTCAGAAGTTTGTTTGAGAGCATTACTGATCAAACAGGATCATGAAAACCAAGGAATACACCAGACAGGTCAGGGATAAAGTTGTGGAGAAGAGTAAAGCAGGGTTAGGTTAAAAAAAAAAATTCCAAGCTCAGAACATTTCATGGAGCGCTGTTCAATCCATCAACCAATAATGGAAGGAGTATTGCACAACTGAAAACCTACCAAGACATGGCCATCCATCGAAACTGACATCCCAAACAAGGAGAACAATAATTAGAGAAGCAGCAAAGAGGCTCATGGTAACCCTGGAGAAGTTGCAGTGATCCACAGCTCAGCTGGAGAATCTGTCCACAGGACGACTATTGTGACCCCTGGTGGGTGTAGACTGAACCATTGGTTGAGTTTACCATGGAAGGGTGTAATTAAGTGACTACCTGTTATCCACTAGAGCTCCAGATGATGAGGATAGGCTGGGTCACAGGTAGTCACCATGTACCACTTGCAGGGCAGTCCCAGGTTTCTCAGCAACTGATTGATCAGTCAAGGTAGGGTATAGAGGGCACAGGCAGAGACGTAGTCAAACAGTCCAAGGTCGGGCAAGCAGCACAGGGTCAGAATACAGAGCCGATGTCAGTAACAGAGAGGTCAGGTGAAAACGAGAAGAACTAGCTGAGTCAAAAAACTGTGGAGGTGAAACTGAACAGTAAACAGAGCACTGGAGGTGAACTGACAAAAACCTAAAAGGCAAAGTGTGGAGGAAGAAGCTGCCTAATAAGCCTACTTTTGGCGATGGATGGGCCAGAGAAGCAACGCAGCCTCACATTTGATGGTTGGAGACTCTCCTGCAACAGGAGGATGTAGCAGAGTTGCATGTGCTGCAAGGGGCAGATGACAAGACAAATTGATAAATGGAGGAGCAGAGCTGTGACCGCGGTGAGTAGGATGGCAGTTACAGGCCGCTCAAGTCACAGGCGTGACAACTATTATTCATATACTTCCCAAATCTGGAATAAATGGAAGAGTAGCAAGAATATAGCCACATTTGAAAGCAAGCCATAACAAGTCCTGCTTGGAGTTTGGAAAAAAAGCCAGGTAGGGGACACAGCTTCAATGTGCTCTGGTCAGATGAGACCAAGTAGAAGCTTTTTTTGTTTGATGCAAAATGCTATGTGCGGCAGAAAACTAATACTACACATTAGCATGAAAACATCATTCCCACTGCCAAACATGGTGGTGGCAGCATCATGCTGTGGGGATACTTTTCTTCAACAGGGTCAGGGAAGCTGGTCAGAGTTGATGGGATGATGGAAGGAGCTAAACATAGGGTAATCCTGGTGGAAAACCTGTTAGGTTTACAGCCAGAGCCACAATGGATGGTTTAGATTAAAGTATATTCATGAATGTGACTAGCTCTGTCATAATCCAGACCTAAATCCTATTGAGAATCTGTGGTAAGACTTAATAATTGCTGTTCACAGATGTTCTCCATACAATCTCACTGATCTACAGCTATTGTAGTTTGCAAAGAAGAATGGACAAAAACTTCAGTCTCTGGATTTGCAAAGCTGGTAAAGACATACCTTAAAAGACTTGCAGCAGTAATTGCAGCTAAAGGTGATCCTACATTCAATTGACTCAGGGAGGCTAAATACAAATGCACGTCACAATTTTCAGATTTATATTTTTAAAATATTTAGAAAACCTTGCATCATTATCCTTCACGTTTCAGAAATACTTGCCAATACTTAGCTTTAGTATATCACATAAAATCCCAATAAAATACATTTAAATTAGTGAGTGTAACATGAAAAAAATGAGAAAAAGTTCAAGGATGATGAATACCTTTTCACTGCAGCCTCCATTCGGCTCCATGCATTTGACTTTTTGTAAAACCATGCAAAACTAAGTGAACTTTTGAAGTTGTAGATCTTATAATTGACCCCCAGTATATTGTCTGTTAGCAATGTGACACCAAACCCTGAAAAAATATTGTCAGAAATACCCAGAAAAGTCTTAGAGGTTTTAAGGCTAATTAAATTAAACCAGAAGAAAAAGAAGAAGTCTGTATAGGTGACAAACAGCCTGGTGACTGCTCTCAAACTTTTTTTTTTTCATTTCATAGCAGTTCATGTGACTTTGGTTTCCGTTATTTCCTTCCGCAAGAACTAAAATAACCTCTAAAAGGAAGAAATGTGCAGTTCTGCTTCAGAGTGTGCCAAGCCGACCGCATGTGCACCTCGCTATTCAACTGAGTGGCCAAGCCCCCTGTAACACTCTACAGATACCCACAATGGCTCTTGCTCACCTCCAGATCGGCCAATGTTAGGTCATGTTGTTCTTTCTTTGCTGATCTTTGCATGGCTGGAGCAGTGGGATCTCTCTTCATCGTCGCTGCACGGATCTCTACTGACGAGTTTCATACTAATGGTGTAGGTTTATTTTGTGGAATTCACTGATGAGTTCCGATTCTACATCCCAAGGTCATTCAATGCAATGACACCACTTCTTCTTTCATTCCTGTGGCCCCGAGCAGCTCAAGTGGAACCCAAGATGGTGTGCTCTCACTTATGTGCGGTAAGTGACTCTCCTATTGTGCCTTTTGGGGTTTGGCAGCCCACAAGCAAATGAATGAATCAATGAATGAATCAAAGGAGTTGCACTATTAAAACCATACGTACAGACAACATATTATACCATGAGATTTGGGTCACTGCAGGTCAGAAGATAATAGAGGAGTAACCGCCAGGTTGTGATATGTTGTACTTGTACTCACCTTAGTTACAGTATGGCTTCCATCCGCTTGTTCCAATATCATTGGAGATGGGATTATATGCCATTTGGACATGTTTAGATAGGTTATTTTGCTTTAAAAATACATATAAAAATGGCTTACAAAAAACTGTAATGACATTTTCATTGATAATTTAGTTTTGTTGCTTCAGACAGATTAAACAGTCTATAGAAATCTATAGAGCTCCAACTCTAGCATGCAAGAGAGTCCGCGCACACTGAATGACAATGACCCTCTCGCAGCCGAGCCTGAGCCGAGTTTCATTAGTATATAGCATCAGATAGTCTTGTATCGGATACCAAACGCTAATGTAAACGAGGCCTAAGAGCATTGCTCCACCCGGTCCATGCATTACATAGACGGCTATTCACCTGAATGGCGGCCACTGCAGGGACATTTTTTTTGTCTGACCACAGCACACCAAACTTTATTTAAAACAAAGTCCCCCCTTACCAGTAGTGAGACTTTTCCTTTTCAGATCCCCGATAGCTTGACAGGTCACCATAAGCTTCAATTCCAGCTATATTGGCTTTACTAGAAACTGAAGGGGTTTTTGTTTTTAAATAACATTTAATCATTTTGTAAAACAGAATATGTGGAGATTTACTGTTAAACAATATATATGATCTTGAGAATTTATTTTATGGGAAATTCTTGGCCAGTTCTCACTAGCCTGCATGCCCATATGGCTATCTGTGAGCTTACCATCAGGACGTTGGCAGAGGTGGTCACAGACAGCTCCTGCTAGGCTTCATCTTACTGCTGCTTTGTGTACATTTTGTATCAATATTTTTGACCCAGTTCACACTGTTCTTATGACCTTGTATCAGAGAAGTTGCCATTCATTTTGTCAGCTATAAAAGTGCAGCATGCAGCTTTATTTTTGCTGTCAAAATTACAGAAACCTTTCTGAAACTCTGTAAATACCATTGTATGTCAATGTAGTCTGTTATGGTCTGTGTAAACATGATGCAGTTGACACGCCCCACCAAGACCATGGGGTACTCGGAACCGCATCAGACAGTTCTTTGGAAAAGGTCACGGGGTCGTGACCTGGTTCCGTGGCCCTGGCTGTGTCAATAAATAGGGTAAAGTTTATATGGGAAATTAAATTGTGACACCACCCACGGGTTTCGGCAATTGGGATGGATGGCCGACGCTGCACTTCAGATCCTCTGGGGCTGTTAGTATTGCAGCTAAGATGGTGTAGCTCTCCACAGGTAGAGCTGTAGGCCCCAGGGCAGTGACACACTGTATATATTGCAATGGCAGTGACACGGGAAATAACTTAGAGGGCACAACATGGTGCAGTCTTTAAAGTTTACTCACAGTTGTTACGCGGCTCCAGGTTTTCCAACCACCTACGGGGTGCTGTGTTCTCCGGGTCAGGGTTCCAGACAACCCTCGGGTAATTTGGTGACACTCTATCTGAACCCCATTCTTAGGTTCCTTTCTCGAGTCAACTCTGTGCTGTTTCTCGCACTCCTGCCCCATGCCTCACACTCAGTGTCCCAATCCAGCAGCCCCGGGTCCTGACGGGCGACGTCCTTCCCATCCCCTTGACCCTCTGCGGCTACCTTTCCGGAGAATGAGTGTGAAATTTGACTGTGGCACTTGAAGATAACTAGTAAACCGGGGTCCGAGGTAAGTCCTTCAGTCACTCCACTAGTCTGGGGCCGGTCCCCCTCCGCGGCCCGGTCCCTCCACCCAGATCCGATCACGGTTGGCGTGGATACGGATGCCACTGGTGGATCGCTCACCTCCCATGCCCCTGGAACCCCTTCGGTCCCTCCAGAGCCTATCACCGGCTCCTCCGTCAGTCTGTTCCCTTCACTATCCTGGGATGAGCTCCTCCAGCTCCAGTCCACAGGAGCTCGGTCACACACGTCTGCCCATGACCGCGTCGCCTCTCCAACTCTCTCTAACGTTCTCCCTCTGCGTCTACCTATGTCAGTCACGTCATGTACATCCTCTTGCCTGCTTCCCACTTCCTGGTGCTCACCTTTCCTACTTCCTCCACCCACATTCTCTACCTGTTTCTCTTACCAGCCTGTGATGGGGCCCTCCCTCCACAGGGTCCGCCTGAACCCCAGGATCTGGGTGGTGTTGTGTTATGCGTGGGTGTCTGGATGCCGGATAGTATCCCCTTCTTACCTGAGAGTGGGATACCACACCTCTGGCTGAGGTGCAGTATTTCTGTGGTGACTGGATCCTCAGGGGCACCACACATTCAACACCAGTGTGAACAAGGACCTAACAGCTCAGATATGACTTGAAAAAGAGGAAGGCATTGACGGGACTAGATGTGAAGGAAGGGATCTGTGGAGGCCTTAGGGGTTCTATGACTTCTGGCGATAGCCTCTGCTGTGTCTAATATGAAAGGAAAGGGAGACTTTGCTGTGAGTACAAGGGATAGTAGAGCTCTCGTAATCCTGGGAGGAGAGAGGGAGCACTATTTGTTAATAGGATGGAGGGAAAATATAGTGATTACTCTGAAAGGTATGTGGCACCCCAGAGTCCGGTTACCACAATGGCATTGCCTCCCTCGGGGGGTAATGCCGTTCTTGGAAGCATGCAGAAGTCTTCAGATCAGGTAAGCCCACAGCATGCAACAGTTTTCCTGACTCCAGTCCTGCAGGGGGAGCTTTGAACCTGGTTTCAGGGGAGCTTCCCTATAAATTCTGGTCTGGAAAGGAAATTAGTTAGAAAGTCTAAGGGGAAGAACAGGACAGACGTCCTGGGTACTGGAGCAGTGTCAGACTCATCCCAGGACAGGAGTGAGCATGAGGGACCTGTCGGCGAGGGTCAAGGAAAGGGCCTGGTTAGTGGAACTAGTGATAAGCTCACCCCAGAGCAGAGCACCAGAAATGAACACTGGAGTCCGAGGCTGTGAGAGTACAAACGGCCCAGTAGCAAATACCGGAGGATGGTAGATTCCAAGTCTCCGGGCCACAGTAAAGTACAGCAGCGCACTAAAGCCCAGGATCTCCGCCAGAGGAGAGGTGCCAGAGAAGGGCTCGAGCTGCCTGCCATACAGGTGAGAGACTTTACGCAGGAAGAGTGGGTCGCAGCTAGCTAGAGGCAGCCAGGAGCAGCCAAGAGTAGCGCAACAGGAAGGCCTCAGAACTCACCGGGTGAGGAGATCTCCAACTTGCTTCCAGGCCACTCATATTCACAACATCTCTTGTGGGCCGTACCCTGGACTAAATCTGCTACTTCTACCAGTAGGATAATGTAGACTATGTACGGTGTGTCTGTCGGTTATTCTGCGCCCTCAGTCTTGTACCCCCAACGGCCTACCACCGCCATAGACTTTACCGGTTGCCCTGGGGGACCACTCCACCCGTGGGGAGCGATACCACCACAGCTGCACTCCCATCATCCCCAGAGGTCCCGCACCACAGCATCAGCCACTAATAGCCAAATACCACAGGTGGCGTCATGACAACTAATTTTAAACCTGTTTCCCCATTTTATTGACCGCTCCTGGGCCACAGACCGGGTTACGCCACCGTGACATCCCATTCCCTGATGACATCGTCAGACCTGGCTCCGAGTACCACACGGCTCCCACGGGCTGTGCCAGGTAGAGTGGGAACAGTGCTCTTCAGGAGAGGTTACACAGTGATGTGATTACTGTTTTGGGAATACAGTTGTACAAATACTAATTGGGCTACATTCACACTTGTTTGACATTCAGTTTTTCTGTTCCATTTTAGGGACAGACAGTAATTATTAGGTTCCTTGTACTTCTATTTCCATCAGTCATGCAATAGATCTATTTTTTTACATTAATTCTAATTGTTTGCTCCTAAATAGAGATGAGAGAACCTTTCAAGGTTTAGTGCGGATCGCGGAACTTCTCATTGGTGAGCAAACATTTTCGAGTTCAAGTGCCTTACATTTGCAAAGCACTGCAGCATCGCCGTAGTTAGCTACAGTTGATGCTTGGCGCAGTGTGAGCCACTTGCAGTGTTTGATCAGCCCGCACTTGGGGTAAGAGCACAGTTTTTGGGTGTAGTGTGTGTCCAAAATTAATTTAAAAAGAAACCCCGCCCTTCTACCCCTGGAAATGTTTCACTAATGGCTGGCTGTATGTGGGCGGAGAGCTCAACTGCCAATCAGTGACTTCCATTGAGGTTAGGGTCAAGGTCGGGGTCATGAACAGTGCAACAAAAAGTTTGCAGCACCGCTCGAAACTGAACATTAAAAGGTTTGCTCATCTCTACTACTAAAAATGGAACAGAAATGCAGAATGTTAAAAGGCAAGTGTTAATGTAGCCTGCAGCTTATAAACTTGCTTCCAATTTTGAAACAAAAAATGTGAGCTGGAACTAAAATGGAATAATGCAGTAGGTGCCTGTTCACATTGGCCTCAAAACAGCAACACCGACAGAAAATATATAGTGAGCAAAATAGCCTAAAATAAATGAAAATAAATTGCAAGTGCAAAAACATAATAAAATAGGGTACTTAGTGATATTATTTGATCAAAAAATGCACAAGCCGTCCCGCCACAACAAGGTGACCCCATCAGTATGGTCCCTACCTAACGATATTAAAAACTTTACCAGTTGTTCATAACAGAATTCTGACAAGGATAAGGTAGGACCCAGGTCCCAATGAAAAACACCAAGCAATAGGTCTTTAATATCGTTAGGTAGGGACCGTCCCAATTGGGTCACCTTGTACCAGTGGGACGACTTGTGCATTTTTTTATCAAATAATGTCACTAAGTATCCTATTTTATTATCTTTTAGCCCTTGCAATTTATTTTCATTTATTTTGGGGTATTTTGCTCACTATATATATTCTGTTGGTTTTGCTGTTTTGAGGCCAATGTAAACAGGCACCTACTGCATTTCACCATTTCGTTCCAGCTCACATTTTTGTTTCCTTATTTTTTTTTTTGCAGTCATTGCAAACTTGGGTGTGTCCTACCTTGAAGAGCAGGCCATTATTTAGTGTGCACAGCTCCCCATTGCTTGGTGTTTCCAAGGTCCTACTTGACCCTTGTCAGAATTATGTTACCAACAACTGGTAAGGTTTTTAATATTGTTAGGTACCGTAGGGACCATCCCGATGGGGTCACTTTTTCACTGTGGGACGGCTTGCAGAGTTTTTGATCAAATAATATCACTAAGTACCCTATTTATTACCTTTTTGCACTTGCAATTTATTTTAGGGTATTTTGCTCACTATATGTCTTCTGTTGGTTTTGTTGCTTCCAATAATGCAATATTCTGTAATGCACAGTATTGTAGCAGTTAACTTTCCTTTATTGATTAGCACATGGTTCTTGTAATGTCTAAAATGCTGCAGAATACAACCTACCAAAGTCTGTGCAGACCCTGACCAGCCAGGAGATCCTTGGAGATTTTAGCTCAGAAACCTTAGCATTTTTCAATTGCACAAGATTACCATAAACCTATTCTTGTAAACATAAGTTGTGTCCTAAAACAAATAGTTCAGACATGTTGCCCTGAAAAACTTTGCGACTATACTAAACGTGTATTTATCACTGCCCGCATCATGGATCCCATGAAAATGTTTTGGTAAAAGAATACATCATTGTATGTGTCAGTTCTCTTTAGACGTTTCATTGTATAGCTCTGTTGGAGGCTCATGTTCAAAGTAAGCACTTTGGGCCAATACACAAATTCAATTAAATAAAGCATTACAAAGTACCCAATAACATCAATGGTGACTTGGAGATCCATATATCCTACCAGAGACCCGCTCACATTGTGTCCAAAGTGATAAGTTGACTTTTGCGAGACCTGCATTGCTTCTATGGGTCATTTTAACATGACTCTCTGCCACATCCTGCACTCTTAGAAAGTGGTATTTTGTCTTTATGTACTGCTCAATTAATAAGTATAACAATCAAAGAATGCAAAGAACCGAAGACGATTTACAGTGCCTTGTGAAAGTATTTGTCCCCCTTGAACTTTTCAAACTTTTGCCACATTTCCGGCTTCAGACATAAAGATATAAATTATAATATTTTTGTTAAGAATCAACAACAAGTGGGACACAATCGTGAAGTGGAACGAAATTTATTGGATATTTTAAACTTTTTTAACAAATAAAAAACTGAAAAGTGCAATCTTATTCGTCCCCTTTGAGTTAATACTTTGTAGCGCCACCTTTTGCTGCGATTACAGCTGCAAGTTGCTTGGGGTATGTCTCTATCAGTTTTGCACATCAAGAGACTGAAATTCTTGCCCATTCTTCCTTGCAAAACAGCTGGAGCTCAGTGAGGTTGGATGGAGAGCGTTTGTGAACAGCAGTTTTCAGCTCTTTCCAGAGATTCTTGATTGGATTGAGGTCTGGACTGTGACTTGGCCATTCTAACACCTGGATACATTTATTTTTGAACCATTCCATTGTAGATTTTGCTTTATGTTTGGGATCATTGTCTTGTTGGAAGATAAATCTCCGTCCCAGTCTCAGGTCTTTTGCAGACTCCAACAGGTTTTCTTCCAAAATGGTCCTGTAGTTGGCTCCGTCCATCTTCCCATCAATTTTAACCATCTTCCCTGTCCCTGCTGAAGAAAAGTAGGCCCAAATCATGATACTGCCACCACCATGTTTGACAGTGGGGATGGTGTTTTGAGGGTGATGAGCTGTGTTGCTTTTACGCCAAACATATCGTTTTGCATTGTGGCCAAAAAGTTCAATTTTGGTTTCATCTGACCACAGCACCTTATTCCACATGTGTGGTGTCTCCCAAGTGGCTTTTGGCAAACTTCAAACAAGACTTTTTATGGATATCTTTGAGAAATGGCTTTCTTCTTGACACTCTTCCATAAAGGCCAGATTTGTGAAGTGTACGACAGATTGTTGTCCTATGGACAGACTCTCCCACCTCAGCTGTAGATCTCTGCAGTTCATCCAGAGTGATCATGTGCCTTGTGGCTGCATCTCTGATCAGTCTTCCCCTTGTTCGAGATGAAAGTTTAAAGGGACGGCCGGGTCTTGGTAGATTTGCAGTGGTCTGATACGCCTTCCATTTCAATATGATTGCTTGCACTGTGCACTGCTTGAGATGTTTAAAACTTGTGAATTTTTTTTGTATCTAAATCTGGCTTTAAACTTTGCCACAACAGTATCTCAGACCTGCCTGGTGTGTTCATTGGTCTTCATGATGTTCTCTTCACTTGAAACAGACCCCTGAGACTATCACAGAACAGGTGCATTTATACAGAGACTTGATTACACACAGGTGGATTCTATTTATCATTACCAGTCATTTAGGACAACATTGGATCATTCAGAGATCCTCACTGAACTTCAGGAGTGAATTTGATGCACTGAAAGTAAAGGGGCCGAATAATATTGCACGCCCCACTTTTCAGTTTTTTATTTGTTACAAAAGTTTAAAATATCCAATAAATTTCGTTCCACTTCATGATTGTGTCCCACTTGTTATTTAATTTTCACAAAAAAATTTGAATTTGTATCTTTATGTTTGAAACCAGAAATGTGGCAAAAGGTTGAAAAGTTCAAGGGGGCCAAATACATTCACAAGGCACTGTATACAGTTGTGGCCAAAAGTATTGACACCCCTGCAATTCTGTCAGATAATACTCAGTTTCTTCCTGAAAATGATTGCAATCACAAATTCTTTGGTATTATTATCTTCATTTAATTTGTCTTCAATGAAAAAACACAAAGAATTGTCCTAAAGCCAAATTGGATATAATTCCACACCAAACATAAAAAAGGGGGTGGACAAAAGTATTGGCACTGTTAGAAAAATCATGTGATGCTTCTCTAATTTGTGTAATTAACAGCACCTGTAACTTACCTACCTGTGGCACCTAACAGGTGTTGGCAATAACTAAATCACACTTGCAGGCAGTTGACATGGATTAAAGTTGACTCAACCTCTGTCCTGTGTCCTTGTGTGTACCACATTGAGCATGGAGAAAAGAAAGAAGACCAAAGAACTGTCTGAGGACTTGAGAAATCAAATTGTGAGGATACATGAGCAATCTCAAGGCTACAAGTCCATCTCCAAAGACCTGAATGTTCCTGTGTCTACGTGCGCAGTGTCATCAAGAAGTTTAAAGCCCATGGCACTGTGGCTAACCTCCCTAGATGAGAAAAGAAAAATTGACGAGAGATTGCAACGCAAGATTGTGCCGATGGTGGATGAAGAACCTCGATTAACATCCAAACAAGTTCAAGCTGCCCTGCAGTCCAAGGGTACAACAGTGTCAACCCGTACTATCCGTCGGTGTCTGAATGAAAAGAGACTGTATGGTAGGAGACCCAGGAAGACCCCACTTCTTACCCCAAGACATAAAAAAGCCAGGCTGGAGTTTGCCAAAACTTACCTGAGAAAGCCTAAAATGTTTTGGAAGAATGTTCTCTGGTCAGATGAGGCTACGTTCTCATGCGGCGTATTTTGCCGTGTATTTGGCAGTGATGATTTTTTTTTTCAACCGCTTCCGGTAACCATCAATGAGTTTCCTACAATGCTCTGCTGGAATTTTAGTCCATTCTTCTTTGGCAAACTGCTCCAGGTCCCTGATATTTGAAGGGTGCCTTCTCCACACTGCCATTTTTAGATCTCTCCACAGGTGTTCTATGGGATTCAGGTCTGGACTCATTGCTGGCCACCTTAGAAGTCTCCAGTGCTTTCTCTCAAACCATTTTCTAGTGCTTTTTGAAGTGTGTTTTGGGTCATTGTCCTGCTGGAAGACCCATGACCTCTGAGGGAGACCCAGCTTTCTCACACTGGGCCCTACATTATGCTGCAAAATTTGTTGGTAGTCTTCAAACTTCATAATGCCATGGCTGCAAGTGTGATTTAGTTATTGCCAACACCTGTTAGGTGTCACAGGTAAGTTACAGGTGCTGTTAATTACACAAATTAGAGAAGCATCACATGATTTTTCTAACAGTGCCAATACTTTTGTCCACCCCCTTTTTTATGTTTGGTGTGGAATTATATCCAATTTGGCTTTAGGACAATTCTTTTTGTGTTTTTTCATTGAAGACAAATTAAATGAAGATAATAATACCAAAGAATTTGTGATTGCAATCATTTTCAGGAAGAAACTGAGTATTATCTGACAGAATTGCAGGGGTGTCAATACTTTTGGCCACAACTGTATGTACATGTACAGAAATTTAGGAAAGGAGTTATGTGAATGAGAATAATCGTTCAAGTAAATATGTCAAGGTCAGTAATTCCATAGACTAATCAGAAATAGACTAAAGAAAAAAGCACAAAAAACAACAATAAAATATGTCGGCAAAATAAATCAAACTGGATGTAGATAAAATACTTTATTAATGAAATACATGGGGTGGAGGTAGAGGTGTACATAGAAATCATGGGGCCCCATAGCAGGTGTTCTATTTATCCTTACACCCAAAAAAAGAAAAATAATAAATAAATTGATCAATATTTAGCTGTGTCACATAAAAACACATCTCACAACCTAAAACCACTATAAAGTAATTTTACTTCTATTGAAGCCCCTGGATTTTTCTTTCACTGCATAAAGTACAATGCCAATAAAAGTGCCAAACACTGTATGATACCCCGCAATGAATTCTTCCACAGTACCCTCCACGCGTACAATATGATGACCCTTCTATACTCCCAAACTCTCCCCACAACACTATGGTGGCCCCCCACACAGTATGATCCCCTGTAACCCCCCACACAGCCCTCCATGCAGTATAATGGCCCCACACCTCTTCACACTGTATAATGACCCCCAATAGGCGGAGCGGATTTCCCACGTTTTTTGCCAGAATTTTGCTGCTTTTTTTTTGCCATATTTTTGACAATTCTGCAGTACAGCACTCTTCCTTCAAAGTGTATGAGAAGTTAGAAGTGTTGTGTACATGCTGCGAATTTTCCCAAGGCGGAAATGGCACGCATTTTCCCATGGAAAATGCTGCAGCATGTCAATTCCTTCAGTGTGTCTTGCCACAATTTTCACCCATACAGCTCAATGTTAGCTCCAAAATATGCAGCAGATACGTAGCACTGTTCACACAGTTAGTATTTAGGGTGGATTTTGTGCATATTTTGCACTGATGACATGGGGTTCTGCTGTATTTTTGGTCACCAGCCCAGTACAGCCCATACAGTAGGCAGGTATAGACTGCCACAGTGCCACCCACCCCTAGCTGCCTGCTTTTACCTGGCTGGTAATCAAAAATACAGGGGAGCCCTTTATTTTTTTAATTGTTTCTTAAAATAATTTAGAAAAAAATGACATGGGGCTTCACCAGCCAGGTAAAACTAGGCAACTGGGGGCTTGAATCCTCTGCGTGGGGAGACCAAATTGCAGCCCACAGCCTCCTAAGGCTGGCTTCACACCACGGCAGCGTCCAATCCGGGGCTGTCAGGGATGAACCTGACAGCCCTGGACCGGATCAGCACACAGAACCGGAGGGCTAATATGCCCTCTGGTCCGGTATGCAGCCAGACGCAGCTGCCGCTGCTGATGAATCAGGATCGCGGGGAGCTAGCCGTGGTCCTGAAATAACAGTGGCATGCTGCCGCAGGTGTCCGGTTCCCGGATCCTCCGGTACCCTTGGCCTGAACCTGTCCCAGTCATCGCTCCCATGTTTCCAGTGCCATGTGACTTATGTTTGGCTCACCATAGAGTCTGCTATGCCTGCACCTGTCTGTACAGAGCCAGCTATGCCTGCACCTGCCTGCATAGAGTCTGCTTCATCTGCATCTGTCCCTTACGGCCTGATGCTGGTCACAGCCACTAAGACACTTCACCTGCGTGCCTGCATCTTCCACCATATACATTGACTTAAAAAAGAGTATTTCTTGCATCAAAGTAAGAAAATATTATTATTATTATTTATTTATGGAGCACCATTGATTCCATGATGCAGTACATGAGAAGGAGTTACATACAAACAAGTTAAAAATACAATGAACAAACTAACAGTGAATGATTCGTACAGTGTGGAGAGAGGACCCTGCCCTTGCCGGCTTACATTCTATAGAGCAATGAGGAGGGAAACAGTAGGTTGGGTCTGCTCGGGTAGTGGTGGAGCACCGGTTCCGATGGTAGTGGTTGTGAGGTAGCGTACACCTGGGGGTTTGCTTGGCAGCATACATGACACCAACAAACACGTTTAACATAACATAACATAACAGTAGTTTATCATTTTTTTTGTGGCATTAACATGCTTATTACTCAAATATCTTATGGTACCTTTACACGCCGCTACCGAAAGGTATAAACCGGCAGGTGTCGGAGACAATTGTACCTTTTACCTTCAAAACACCGGGAAGTGGCGGCGTGTAATTCAGGTTGTACCTTCCTGTCTCTTTGGATACCTGTCTTTCAGCCGTGCTGAAAAACAAGCAGGTATAACCCCTATGGTGGCGGCGTGTAATCGGGGCACTGGCACGGTATTTGAGTTACCTGGGGCGTGCTTGAGCGTCATGTATACCACGCCCCATCAGCTATCATTGGTGGGGACTATTGTGTACCCATTGGCTGTCCCTGCATAGGGCGGCATATTTAACGAGCTGACCAGTCACAATACACATTTGCTATAGCGTCATGTATTAGCCAGCCTTCCTGTGCTGGCTGGCCAATCATGATGTTATTGCATTGTCCAATCACCGTACGAGCGTCGCGTAATACACTACTCTGTCACGCCTATGTACTTACGGCGCACAATATGTACGCCCATATTCCCTTGTTGTAGCGGCGTGTAAATCAGGGAAGGTACTCCACAGAAGGTAACCCACGGCACCCGTCGGCACTTCTGGGGAACGAAAATACCTTCTGTGGAGCACCTTGTGGCGGCGTGTATTTGCGGCATCAGGTACCGTTAGCAACCGTTGAAAACACGCGCGTGCATGTGCGGTGCCTACTTGTTGCTACCCACGGTGGCATCGTGTAAAGGTACCATCACAGTTTACAGCTCCTACACTAATCACATGATAACAGTAATCACCTATCTAAGTAAGTACACTTAACAGATGTTCACATTTGTTATGTACAGCGGAACACTGATCACTAGTCCATAGAACCCTAAGGCGTCCCTTACCGACCTCGTTTGGTTCTAATGGCAGCTATGCCCGCCTGGCATTCATATATTGTACGTGTCCTGACCTTATCGAACACCAGAGACCATGGCAGTCTCTCTCACACTGGTCTTTGTCTATGACGCCGGTCAGAACCAGGACCATCCCCGAGGACTCCTCAGCCCTTGTTTTCCAGGTCGCCAGCCACTTCCAAGTCTGCCATCCCAGGCCCAGACCTCTCAGACAGTGGCTGCACCAAGCACGCCATCGCGAGCTCCTCCAGGCTCAGCCAGTCTTCCCAACTGCAGGTCCTGCAAACCCTCAGTCTCAGCCTCAGGAGGGCACCTCTAAACTGAGAGGTGACCCAGACAATAAAGGGGACACTCCAGGACTGGTTGGAGCTGGCTGGAGAGTCCAGGTCAATACTGGTAAACCGGAACCGAGGCGGTTTGTTAAGGTTCATCCCAAACTGCTGACCGGCCTTACCAAGAATGTGCCACAGCACCCATCAAAGTAGTCCAATCTCTGTCCCATAGCTGGGTTCAAGACGCTGACAAGTAAGAAAGACTTTAAGCAACAGACCCGGGGACCAGAAATCAAAGAGTGGAAATGTAAGGAGACAAAAGAGCCCATAAAGGAACAGGGCTAAGAAAGAATTTGAGAGGCACCTCTGACAGACTGTGTGGTAAACCCCAAAGCCTGTGGCAACAAATTCCCTGGCAAACTAGACTGTACCGTGTACCTATTGATCCATCTGGTACCAGTAAAGAACTGTTTGGGCTAACTTGGTGTCTCTGCATCAATTATTCGTCATCTGGGAGGCTCCTACAGCACCACAGAGCCAAGGACTACTACTCCCCTCATCCACCCCGCTGCCCTGAGGTAAAGCGCAGCCTGTGGGGAGCTTTACTACCCAAAACTGCATCACCATGACCTCAGCGGCCGACTGCAGCGCTGGTAACTACATTACCTGGTTCCACAGGTGGCGTCACGTATAATAATCCCCCATTCCAAATAGTTTTCCCCTCAGCCATTGAGTGTCCAGGGCACAGGACTGGGACCCGACCAGCCGTGATCCCCACTGAAGTAGCAACCTGTCCCGATATCCGAGTACTCCCTACCCTGTTGATCGACTCACAATATTCTTTTATTGCTTTTTATTCACATTTTTCAGACATAGAGTGAAAAAAAACAGCAATTTTTATTGTTTTTATAGTTTTTATGTGTAGTTAATTGTGCGGTAACAGTGATAAGACCAATTTATTCTTTGGGTTAGTATGATTATAGCAATAACAGATTTATATAATTTTTTATGATTTATGTTACAGTTACACACTAAAGACTATATTTTGCAAAAATAAATATGTTTTTGCATCTCCATATTCTGGTAGCTGTAACATTTTTTTTTTGCTGAATGAGCCATATCAGGGCTTGTTTTTTGTTGGACGGCTTGCAGTTTTCATTTATGCCATTTTTTTTTATATATGACTTTTTGATTGTTTTTTATTCACTTTTTTGTGTGTCAGTCTGGTGAAAAAGTGACATTGTTAGCATGTTTTTTATTTTTATGTATGTGATTCACCGCACAGAGTAAATAATGTGACAGTCTTATTGATGGAGTCATTGCAGCTGCAGTAATATCGAATATGTGTACTTTTTTATTTCTGTTTTAATGCAAACATTGTATTTTTAGAGGTAAAATGTGTTTTTGTGATATGTGTGCACTTTTTTGTGTGTCTTCTTTTACTTGTTTACATGTTTTATTTCATTTATTTTACTTTTTCATTTAGTAGTACTGCAGGATATGAACGTTTTATACTTTGATCACTGGTCTCATGCATTGCAAGGCTTGTGTCCTGGAATGCCGCAGACCTGTCAGTGACTCACACATATTTCATAACCTCTGAAGAACTGAAAGAGGGAAAAATGATGTGGTGTGCAAATTTTGACCACATTACAAGCCACAATCCAAGCCACACCTATTTATTATTTTGTTCTAGACTGGCTGGAGGAGATGTAAAGGGGCTGTGGTAATGAGGGACATTCAGTAGATGCCCAAGACCAGAGTGTATAGACCCAAATACAGAACTGTCCCTCTGTATCCAGGACGGTTAGGACTAGAGATGAGTGGGTCGATTCTCAGGACTCTGGTCCGGAATCTAGCTAAGGCTGCCTTCACACTGAATGATTTGTGATCAGTGTCTATCCGTTTTAAAACTGATAGCCACGGATCCGTTTTGGCCTCCCATGTGTCCCTGTGGGCACGGATTGGTCCTAAGGCTCCCCTCACATCGTGTTTTTTGCCTGTCCGTGTGGATCCTGGAATTTCAAGGACCATGTGGACAGGCACGGATCTGTGCAAACAGATGCCACTGATGCCCCCAGATCCTTGTTTTTCTTGGATCCGACATCAGTGTGCAGAGAATAGAGGTGGGAGGATCTGTACACATGCTCAGTACAGCAAAATGGATCAATTACACGGACCCGTGTTTTTACGGATCCGTGCGGATCCAAGCTCCATAGATCCCCATGTTATTTGAATCAGACAGTGTCGGATACGATTCTGTCCGCTTTTTTGAAGGCGAAATCAGAGCAGTCTCCAATTCTGGGTACTTGAGAAAAGCAGACACAATTGGATCACTGATAAAACTTGCACACACGAATGGCCGTAAAGGACCAATCCGTGTCCATAGGGAGCCAAATCGGATCTGTGGCTATCTATTTTACAATGGATAACCACAGATCCCCAAAAGACGCGATGTGAAGGGGGCCTAAGTGGTCATCCGTGTGTGTCAGTTTTGTCACTGATCCGTTTGTGGCAGTTTTTTTCATGTACCCAGAATCGGAGACTGTTCCGATTTTGGGCTGCCTTGAAAATCACTGACACCAATGGACAGACACGGATTTGTAGCTGTCCATGTCTAATAACATAGAGCTCTATGGAGGACGGATCCATACGGATCTATGAAAAAAACGGATCCCTAAACCGTTTTGCTGTACTAAGCATACTCAGAAGCAAGGTACAGCTCCTCCCACCCCTGTCTGCTAACGGATGTCGGATCCTTTAAAAACACGGTCCAGATATTTCAGGACTTAGAGGCACCACAAGGAAAGGGGGGAGGGCTGAAAGGGGCACATACTTTGATTTTACTGGCAAAACGTTTGTTATTGACATATTGGATTAGACCTGACGTACCTGGGAAATCAGAAGTGATAACGGGCCTAACCAATGCGTTAGAGATAGATAGGAGAGAAGCTCTACGTGATAAAGAACACTTCACCAAAGCGTTCATAGGAAAATGGAGGGGATTTATGGAATCTCAATTACCAGTTGAAAAGATCAGACAATTGATATTACCGTTACAAGGAACCTCATGGTATCTATTGGAAGAACTAGGGGGAACTCTAGGTAAACTGAAATTGTGAGGGATTACCAAAGGAAGTAAACCAGAAATGTAATCCTGAAAGCATGATGTTTGATACCTGTATCCAGCCGGCGAGTATAGTAGGTTGAGAACTTGATGTCTGATATATCACCTTTTGAAGAGAATCCGACAGTGTATAAATGATGATGTACCCACATATGATATTGTATTAATGTAATAATATATGTTTATTGTATGTAATGTCTTATTTTTGGAAAATACCAATAAAAAGAGGTTTAAAAAAAAAAAAAAACACGGTCCATGGACATCAGCTGCCATCGTTTGAACAGATCAGTGCCTGTCCGTGTGATCCGTGAAATTCAATGATCCACACAGATGTGAAAATTATGCAGTGTGAAGGCAGCCTCAGTAGTATCAGGAGGCTGAGCAGGAGGCCAGTGAATCCCTTAGGCTAGGGTCACACTTAAAAGGCACAATCTGGTAACCGCACCCATTACCAGATGCGGTTTTACCATGTGCCTTCATACTATCATTTGATAGTAAAATTGCAACCCTCGTTCCGGATCTGGATGCATTAATACATCCGGTTTTGGAATGTATGTTTTTGCAATTTTAAAAACTGCATCCGGATCCGGTACCCCAAGGTACATTTATGTGCCTTGGGGTACCGGATCCGGTTCCCATAGACTCCCATTATAAAAAACAGATCCGGTTTTGGAACCGGCGCGATAGACGCAGCCTGCATGATTTTTCCCGCAGGCTCCAAAACCGGATCCGGTAACCAGATTACAAATAGTGCAATCCGATTTTAAAATGGAAGCCTATGGGTTGTGGTGTGAACCGGACAGACCCGGATCCGATTTAGGCCCTATTGTATCCCCATGGTGCTGGATGGGGCCGGATGCCAGCTATTTGCCATCTTGTTTGTTGTCTGTCCAGGATCCGACTGTTTTTGGTTTTTGTCCCGGACACAAAATAAGACCATGCAGCATTTTTTGTGTCCGGAGCAAAAATTGCACAAAACCGGATCCTCCCGGATTCGGCGCCCAAAGCATGGGAGTCTATGGGTGCCGGATCCGACATAAAATCGGACTGGTTCCCGGATGCCTGTGCTGAAAGAGCGGCGGCTGTTAAAAGCAGCCGCTGCTGAATTTCAGCACCTGGAGAGCACCTGAAATTTCAGCACCGCGGCTAGCTCCCCTCCAGCCTTTATGCTGAAATTGCAGAACTGGACAGCGGCAGCCGCTGATTCCGGCAGAAAACAGGATCGGAAGGCATATTTGCCCTCAGGGTTCTGTTTTGCCCGTGGCTGTCAGGTTCTGTCCGGTACATCCTGCAAAACACTGGACAGAACCTGACAGTGAAGAACCGTGGTGTGAAGCCGGCCTAAACTGTGCAGTTTTGGCACTTTTGTTTCAATAAGCTTCTATGTGGAGCCTGAAATAAATGCAGGTAAATAAAACATAACACATAATTGATAGGCCCGGAATCAAAGCTTTTCTATGGTATTAAAAAATCATTAAAATGTGTATTTACATCTGCCCAAAAATGCATCAAACAAGGAGGAATACACAGAAAATGAAAGCACCAAACATGCAATAATCCGATTGTTATAGTGTTGTATGGTGTGGACACCTGCAGAAAAATAGCAGTAGGAAAAACGCAGTATTTATGCCATGTGAGAACATAGAGTTACAGTTCTAAACAATGTTATTATTGCAATTGTTTTAATTAGTTTTTAGTAATTTGATAGGTTGAAAACATCTCTTTTGTTCTCCCTATAGAATACAGAGACATAGAGGTACACTGATATGTACAATGTATCTTTATGTACCTGTATAATCTGCTGTGAAGTCAGAGACTGCTCTTTCCAGCAGGACAATGACCCCAAACATCCTTCAAGAACCATCCAGAAATTGATGGAAATAAAGTGCTGGAGAGTTCTGAAGTGGCCAACAATGAGTCCGAATCCAAGGCCTCAGGTCCATTTGCGTTAACAACGGACGAGTGCAATCCGATAACACATCAGACTGCATTCACACTATTGTTAAGCAATGAAGCAGTGTCCATCTGTGAGTTTTTTCTCAAAATCGCAGCATGCTGCGTTTGGCAGCGAGTCTTGGATCACACGCACCCATACAAGTCTGTGGGTGTGTGTGTGAAACACAAGACTGCACTTCGATGTCATCCGAGTGCAGTACAATATACACTGAGACTGGTAATGGAGGAGGTGAGGAAATTAAGCTCTCCATCTTCTCCTCACCCTTGATCCGATTGCGAGAGATTCGGATTACAGTAGAATGACATTTGACTCACGCTCGCAGCAGAGCCTAAGCCAAGTGTCAAATCTTTACAAAAAAAGGACATATATGCCTCACCATGCATTCAATCCATCCTGCTGCTCACATCTTTTGGGCTCAGACCCACAATGCTGTGACTTTGGGCCAGTATACATGAAGAAAAAGTGGGAGGAGTCTCCAATAAAAAATTCTTACTTTATTTATGCAATAAATAATTCATCAGTTTAAGTAATCTGTACCATGATTGGCTGCTGCATGTTTTTAAGCTTGTACCACGATGCATTCTGTTATCACTGACTAAGGGCATAAGCCAGAAACGCGTCAAGATTGCATCTCTGTTATCATAGACTTTTATATTTTTTTAAGATTTTACATAAATAAAGTAAGAATTTTTCACTGGAGACTCCTCCCACTTTTCTTCATGTAAGCCAAATGTCATTAGCATTTCGCATCCGGTGCTCTCACATCAGATGTGTTACCCTAGCTCAGGGATCTCAAACTCCAGGTCTCACGGGCCACAAACAGGTCATGTTTTCAGGATTTCCTCCATATTGCACAGGGGTTGGAATCCTCACCGGTGCAGGTGATTCCGTTATCATCTGTGCAATACTAATGAAATCCTGAAAACATGCACTGTTTGTGGCCCTTGACACCTGGAGATTGAGATCCTTGTGCTAGTGGGAACGAGGCTTAAATCCCATTAAAATGAGAGACCTGGAGCGGTTTACAAAAAAAAGACTAGTCCAAAATTCCAGGTGAGAGGTGTAAGAAGCTTGTTGCTGGTGATCAGAAGCCATTGATTGCAGCTATTTATTCCAAAGTTCAACCAAACATTAAGTTGAGGGTGTCAACAATTTTGCCAATCCCATTTTTGTTTTTTATTAAATTATGTCCAGTTTGCCTTTTGTTCTCTGTTTGTTCCAATACATAGAAGGGAAATAAACATTTGTATAACAAAACATGGGTAATTGCAATACTTATGTTAGAGAAATACTGTATTTTTGGGATTAAAAGACACACTTTTCCCCCCCAAAATTGGAGGAAAATGGGGGTGCGTCTTACAATCCGGCTACAGCTCCCTGGGTGAAGTACAGCAGCGATGGTGGAGCGTGGTCACAGGAGGCAGGGTTCCAATTGGCAGGGTCAGCAATGCTGTGGGCCCAGGGTTTGGAGGAGGAAACGTCACGGTGGCACGAGGTGGGCGCCATTAATATGCTGGCGGTGGACGCGATGCCTCTGGTGTGATGGACTTCAGGAAAATGGCTACACAGGTGGCACATATGCAGATGGAGATCTCTGCTTTCTGTAATCTCTATCTGCACATGCGCCAATTTCCATGACATCCTTCACATCCAATGCCAGCAAATCAATGGTGCCCGCATTGCACCACTGCGACACCCCCTCCCCTGAACCCTGGGCTCACAGCATTGCCAACGCTACCGATTGGGACCCTGCCTTCTGTGACCCTACTATCCTGCACCTCTCCTGGTGTGCTATGTATAGATTGTATATGTAAGGGCCCTTTCACATCAGCGTTTTTTTCAAATCGCAGCAGATGCGGTGAAAAAAACGCATCTGCCGTGATTAACGCATACCGGCTGCACTTGCGGCACGGTTGCGGCGCGGTTGCGGTAAACGCCATACTAGGTATAGGCGGACTTGCGGCAGGTGCAGCAAGTGCGGTTTTGGCACTTGCGGCAGGTGCGGCTGCGAAAAAAACGCATCTGCCGTGATTAACGCATACCGGCTGCACTTGCGGCACGGTTGCGGCGCGGTTGCGGTA
>JARQOC010000001.1:82413847-82476347 GCA_033576535.1 Allobates femoralis
GGATGTTCCCTGCGGTAGGGGTTTATAAGCGGAGGAGGCGGTGTCTACAAACTTGTAGTACCTAGTGTGACCTCCGGAGGGCAGTGCCCTAAACCCATTGTCTGGGTCTCCCATTGATGATTAAAGAAAAAAGAATTTACGGTACGTAAACAAAATTCTCTTTTTTTAAGATTCAGGTAACATGATAAAGTGACTGACAATATAGGGAATAAATGTAAGTCATTACATGTCTCACACTGAGAACGCATGCTTTTAATTTAAAATAATCTCTGAAGGCAGATTCTCATGGAGATCAGTATCCGGCCCATAGATCTTAACAGCTCATTTACATATGAAAAAAGGGGATTTTCTAATATAAGACATTGTATTGCAGATATCAAGGTATTCTTTTATTACCTGTATGACCATATGGACGGCTTAACTGATTTAGATTACGATTTGTTCCATCATAGTTAAGAATACGTTTATCAAACAATACAGGCGCCCATGATCTGGCATATATGTTTCAGGAACTTTTGCCTATGGCCAACAGGAATTTCTATTAGTTGCTTTTGTGCACTCATATGCATCACATTGTGGAGCAGGTTTCCTGGATAGCTTCACCATTTAGGCCATGTTGAAAAATATGCTAATTTTGTAAGCAAAGTAGGCCACATGTCTTTGATAAAGCTCAGTAAATGATCAATACCACAAGTGGTGAGAGGAATCAGGAGTACTAGACTTATAGGTGCATCTCGATAAATTAGAATATCATCAAAAATATTACTTATTTCAGTAATTCAATACATAAAGTGAAATGCATATATTTTATAGTCATTACAAACAGTGATCTATTTCAAGTGTTTATTTCTGTTTATGTTGATGATTATGGCTTACAGCCAGTGAAAACCCATAATTCATTATCTCAAAAAAATTAGAATAATTAACACAAAACACGAGCATAGGCTTACTAGGTGTTTAAAATGGTCCCTTAGACTGGTTCAGTAGGCTACACAATCATGAGGAAGACTGCTGACTTGACAGATGACCAGAAGGTAGTCATTGACACACTCCACAAGGAGGGTAAGCCACAGAAGGTCATTGCTAAAGACGCTGGCTGTTCAGAGTGCTGTATCCAAGCATATTAGTGGAAAGTTGAGTGGAAGGAAAGAGTGTAGTAGAAAATGGTGCACAAGTAAGCGGGATAACCGCAGCCTTGAAAGGATTGTTAAGAAAAGGCCATTAAGAATAGGGGGGGAGATTCACAAGGAGTGGACACTGCTGGAGTCAGTGCTTCAAGAGCCACCACACATAGACGTATCCAAGGACATCATCTACAACTGTCACATTCCTTGTGTCCATCCACTCATGATCAATAGACAGCACAAGAAGCGTCTTCCCTGGGCCAAGGAGAAAAAGAACTGGACTGTTGCTCAGTGGTCCAAGGTGTTGTTTTCAGATGAAAGTACATCTTGTATTTCATTTGGAAATCGTGGTCCCAGAGTCTGGAGGAAGAGAGGAGAGGCCACAATCCAAGCTGCTGGAGGTCTAGTGTGAAGTTTCCACAATCATTGATGGTTTGGGGAGCCATGTCATCTGCTGGTGTAGGTCCACTGTGGTTTATCAAGGTCAGTGTCAGTACTGTCATCTACCAGGACATTTTAGAGCCCTCCATGCTTCCCTCTGCCGACAAGCTTTTTGGAGATGGAGATTTCATTTTCCAGCCGAACTTGGCTCCTGTCCACACTGACAAAAGTACCAATACCTGGTTTACTAACCACAGGATCACTGTGCTTGATTGGCCAGCAAATTCACCTGACCTAAAACCCATAGATAATCTATGGGGTGTTGTCAAGACACCATACCCACACAGGTCTGCTATCAAAGCAACCTGGGCTTCCATAACACCTCAGCAGTGCCACAGGCTGATCACCTCCATGCCACGCCGCATTGATGCAGTAATTAATGTAAAAGGAGGAAAACAAGTATTGAGTGCATTTACTGTACATACTTTTCAGTGGACCAACATTACTTCAAAATCATTATTTCAGTTTTCATATATAATCTAATTTTCTGTGGTAATGCGTTTTCATTGGCTGTAAGTCATAATCAACATTTACAGAAATAAACACTTGAAATGGATTACACTGTGTAATGGCTCTTATTTAATATGTTTCACTTTTTGTATTGAATTACTGAACTAAATTATCTTTATGATGTTGTTCTAATTTATTGAAATGCACCTGTATATTAGTAAGCGTACCCACTGCAAGCCTTGGCAGCATTTAAATAACTGGCGGTCAGAGCGGAGTAAGATAAAGTGCAAAAAAATTAAGTTGTGGTGTAAATATCTTTTGTGCATTCTCTCACATATATGTAACCTGTACACATACAAATAGGCCTCATTTCATAAGTGCTTTTACAAGGGTACTGTTGCAAAATTCTTTGAAAATTTGTACAAATATTGCAACTTTTGATGTTTTCATGTCAGTGGGTGCAGCATGGGAGGAATGGGCTTGGTGAAGCCAACAAGATAAATTCATCAAAGGTTGTGGCATAACTTCGAACACGAATGTTACTTCAGCCTTTAACCTGTTAACTATCCCGCAGGCGGCTCCTTCTGAGAAACGTGGGGGCGCTGTGATCAGGTGAGTGATGGTGACGGCGCCTGCTGTCCCACAGGTGTCTCTGGCGGGTCTAGGCGGTGGGAGCGGTGCGGGCTCGCGCTGCCGCACTTCCGGGTTCTGGCCGGTGCGCATGTGCAGTGGCTCTCTGCGCTCCAACCTGGAATTGATGTCATATCCGCTTCCGGGGTTACTGGGGAGGTGGCCACAGGGAGGATGTGTTAAGATAGGCGTGCAGGCACCTTTTTGCTGCGGGCATGTCCTCTCCAGGGGCTTCAAGGGGCACCCTCTGGGTGAAGAGGTGCACATCAGCAAGATCAAGTCCAGTGGGCTCTCCAGGGATGAGAGCTCCACGGACAGGAATGAGAGGACCAGGATGGCTCCATCTCCCACTCAGACTGGACCTCCACCTCCGGGACCGGTACATGGGGTTTGCTGCATTCCTGGGTGAGTACGGGCTCGGCCTATTTTTCTGATGTCCTCCTTGTCTGTGTCCCTTCTTTAGGTTAAGAAGGTGAAACACCAGCAATGTGCTCGGTGTCACCAACTTCTCCCTGATACTTATACGAAACGCCTGTGCCAATCTTGTATTGTCACGACCGTGCGAGAGGAGTCCTCTGTGACCGATATCCGGGCCATGATTCGGGAGGAATTGCAGTGTTTCTCGCAGCAGAGTCATTGTAAGAGACATAAGAAGAATTCTCAACCAGATTTGTCCCTTGTTGTGTCTAAGGCTGAGAGCAGTCAGGTTAGCACGGATTCTTCTGATTCTTCCTCTTCATCATCATCTGAGGAGGAGGGCAGGTCCTGTTTTCCATTGGATAGCATGGATAATTTGGTCAAATCTTTCCACGTTACGATGGGGATTTCTGACTCTAAAATGGTTAAGTCGTCACAGGATATTATGTTTGCTGGCCTTTCCCAGAAAAAGCGCCGTTCCTTTCCAGTCAGTTCTGCACTGAAGGATGTCATTCAGTGGGAGTGGGACAAACATGAGCGCAGAGGGTCGCTTCCTTCATCCTCCAAGAGGCGTTATCCATTTGAGGATGAGGAATTTTTGGCATGGTCTACAACTCCAAAAGTGGACGCAGCAGTTGCCTTGGCTTCGAAGCATTCATCCCTCCCTCTTGTGATTCTGGACTGCTCTCTGATCCATTGGATCGTAAGGCAGATATGCTCCTCAAACTTTCCTGGGAGTCCTGCACGGGGGCCTTTAAACCAGCCGTGTCGGCCACATGTATGGCAAGGTCCATGTTGGTCTGGATTGATCAGTTGGAGGATCAACTCAAAAGTGTTTTTTCTAGAGATAAATTGCTTTCCTCTCTTCCACTGATCAGGGGTGGCGCTGCTTATCTGGCGGATGCCTCTCCTGATTCCTTGCGGTTAGCAGCTAGATCGGCGGGCCTTTCTAATTTGGTTCGTTGTGCTTTATGGCTTAAAGGGTGGAAGGGGGATGCACAGGCCAAGTTCCAGTTATGTGCATTGCCATGTCAGTGTGAATGCCTGTTTGGCAAATCCTTAGATGATCTCCTTGCCAAGGCGGCAGAAAGGAAGTCTGGCTTCCCTAATGCTTCTCTTCCGTCCTACAGGAGGGCATTCAAGCACAGGTCTTTCGGTTAGAAGAAGCCCTATAAGAAACGTAACAGATGGGACAACAACGCAGCAACGGCCAAAGGTGTGCCCTCTTTGGTTCCTCTTCCTGTGGGGGACAGGTTAAGTGTTTTTTCCATAAGATGGCAGGCTATTACTTCTAGCCTTTGGATCCTGTCTATTGTGTCTTCGGGTCTGAAGTTAGATTTTGAGGTTTTTCCTCCGGGTTTTTTTGAGCACGCTTCCCCTCCGTCCCCTTTGCAGCAGCAGGCACTGGAGTTGGAGGTTCGAAGTTTGTTAGAGAAAGTCTTGTTGGAGGTCCCTGAGGGTCAGGAGGGAAGGGGAGATTACTCCCCTTTTTTCCTTGTCCCTAAACCTAATGGTTCCTTCTGGACTATTAAATCTGCCATTAAGGTCTTGTTTCCTAGGTGTTGTATGGCGGTTCTGGATTTGAAAGATGCGTATTACCATCTGCCGATTCATCCCGACCATCAGAAGTTCCTCCGGGTGGCCATTATGTTAAACGGTCGGCTCCAGCATTTTCAGTTTGCAGCAATGCAGTTTGGCCTCGCCATGGCCCCACGTATATTCACCAAAGTGATGTCAGAGGTGATGTTTTTTTTGCGTCATTAAAATATTCTTATTATACCGTATCTTGATGATTTTTTGATAGTGGGCAATTCTGCTTCTCAGTGCAGAGATCACCTGTCACGGACCATTTCTTTTTTGCAGAGTTTGGGCTGGTTGATCAATTGGGATAAGTCTCAGATGGTTCCTCTGACTTGTCAATCCTTCTTGGGTCTGCACCTTGATTCTGTTAGTCAGCTGTGCTTTTTGCCGGATGACAAGAAGCAGGTGATACTCGCCAAGGTAGGTTTTGCGGTTAGCCATCCTCGCATGTCCTTGAGATTAGCTATGTCCTTGTTGGGGTCCTTGACCTCTTGTATTCCGGCGGTGTTATGGGCTCAGTTCCACACCAGATGTCTTCAGCAGGAGATTCTCTGCGCTGAGGAGATGTTGCAGGGGTCCCTGGACAGCTCCTTTTCCCTTTCTTCATAGGTCTTTGCTTCCCTTCCCTGGTGGTTGTCTCCAGGTAACCTCTCTAGGGGTGTTTCGTGGGTGGTTTCCCCATTCCAGGTAGTGGTTACGGATGCTAGTCCGGACGGGTGGGGTGCCCATCTGCGGTCACTGTGGGCCCAAGGTCAGTGGTCTGTTCAGGAAGCGGCAGATTCTTCTAATGTCGGGGAACTTAAAGCAATACTTCAGGCTTTGCTTCACTTTCACTTTCTCCCACAGTTGAAGTACCAGCACGTCAGAGTTATGACAGACAATTTGACTTGTGTCGCGTATATCAATCATCAAGGAGGTACGCGATCTCAGCCGCTGATGTCTACTGCATCAACGATTCTCCTTCTGGCTGAACGTCATCTTCTGTCCCTCACAGCCCTTCATATCAAAGGAACAAACAATTCCATGACGAATTTCCTGAGTCGGCATACTCTGCGTCAGTGCGAATGGACATTGAGAAAACGGGTGTTCCGGCAGATTGTGCACCTGTGGGGTCTCCCGGACATCGATCTGTTCGCCACCAGGGCAAGTCGAGAAGTTTGCCTCTCTCAATATCAGGGACCGTCCTGATGTGGTGGACTCTCTCCAGGCCTCTTGGACGTTCCATCTCGCATATGCCTTCCCTCCGCTGTCCATTCTTCCATTAGTAATCAGGAACATCAGGGAGGAGAGAGTGAGGGTCATTCTCATTGCTCCTTTCTGGCCCAGGAGACCTTGGTTTTCCTGGCCCGGGCCATGTCCCTGTCGGATCCATGGATACTGCCGTCAACCCCGACTCTGCTGTCTCAGGGTCCACTTTGTCGCCCTCGAGTGCCCGGTCTACACTTGACGGTGTGGAATTTGAGAGGCAGTTATTAAGATCCAGGGGTTTTCAGAAGGTCTGGTCACTACCCTTCTCCTGAGTAGGAAGCCCTCTACTACTAATATACTGTATGCTGTAGGGTTTGGCGTAAGTTTTTGTCTTTTCACACGGCCCCTTTTTCTGAGATGGTCCCGACCAGGGCCGGCTCCAGGTTTCTGTGGGTCCCGGGCGAAAAAGTCTCAGTGGGCCCCCTTTAGTACATATCGCGGACTATAATATATATATATTGACGCACACTTACCGCAAGCCCCATAGACAATGCATGGGGCTTGCCGCAAATGTGTAGCAAGTGCAGCCGCTAGGCGGAAAATGCGGCAGATGCGGGGGTTTTTACCGCAACTGCCGCATTTTTCAAAAAACGCCTATGTGAAATCAGCCTTACAGGAACAGTGACTGCTGAAACCAGCAAGAGCTGTTTCTGACAGTGAGCATATTATACGTTGTTAGGAGCGGGCTAAGGTGCTTTTGTGTTCCCTTGCGCTTTTTAAAAGTCCCCTGCAAATGCAACATGTTGCATTTTTGTGCGTCTGAGGATTCTTGGTATATACGCAAGCATCCTGAAGCGCACAAATAATGCAAGCAGCTCAATAGAGCCACAATGCAATATGGGTGGCACCGCAGCCAAGCGGAGTGTCTGGCCATCCGGATCTCTCTTTCTCCTCACCTCTCTTCTCGCTGCTCTGGTCTCCTCCGGTCGCTCTGCACATATCAGCACAGTGATGACAACATCGTGCCCCTCCATGCTGAGCTGCAGAATGCAGACAGCGGCAGAAGAGACTCTGGAGAAGAATGCTGCTGGCAAAGGCGGCTGAGACTATAGGAGCGGGAGCGGAATCCGCGGGGGGCTACCACTGGTACACATACCTCGTATGCACGCGGCTCTGCTCCATACACCTCGTACGCACGCAGCTACGCTCAACACACCTCATACAGATACAGCTCCGCTCCGTACACATGCAGTTCCGTTCCGTACACCTCGTACACATGCAGTTCCGCTCCGGACACTTTGTAAGCATTCGGTTCTGCTCTGTACACCTCGTACACACACGGCTCTGCTCCGTACACCTCGTACACTCTGAGCTTCGCTCCGTTATCCTTGCACACTCTCAGCTCCGCTCTGTACGCTTCGTACACACGACTTCACTCCGTATACCTCATACACACTCGGCTCCGCTCCGTACACCTCACACACTCAGCTTCGCTCCATACACCTCGTACACACTCGGCTCCCCTTTGTACACCTCATACACACGGCTCTGCTCCGTACACCTCGTACACACTCGGCTCTGCTCCGTACACCTCGTACACACTCGGCTCTGCTCCATACACCTCGTAAACACTCGACTCTGCTCCGTACACCTGGTACACACTCGGCTCTGCTCCGTACACCTCGTACACACTCGGCTCTGCTCCGTACACCTCGTACACACTCGGCTCTGCTCCGTACACCTCGTACACACACGGCTACGCTCCGTACACCTAGTACCCACATGGCTCCGCTCCATACACCTAGTACACACTCACCTCTGCTACATTCACACTGTAAATCCCTCCTGACCCCACACATAAACTTCCCCTAATTGAGCATCATGGACATGGTGGCCAGCACAGCAGAATCCTGCATACACAGAGGAGCTGATCATGTGAGCCCTGACTCCTCCCCTCCATGTGACATCATCACAGGTCCTGTCAGCACTCAGCACAGAATGTGCAGCTCTGTCGGCTCCCAATGAGGGAGACCTCCGGAGCTGCAGGAGGCTGCACATGACCTCCATACAAATGAGCCCCCCAGCTGCCCCCTGGATATGGCCCTGGCTATGGGGGCAGTGCTCAGGGGCCCCTGAGGCTAGGGTCACACTTGTGTTGTGACCCAGTCAGGTCCTGTAAGCACTCAGCACAGAATGTGCAGCTCTGTCGGCTCCCACAGAGGGAGACCTCCGGAGCTGCAGGAGGATGCACATGACCTCCATACAAATGAGCCCCCCAGCTGCCCCCTGGATATGGCCCTGGCTGTGGGGGCAGTGCTCAGGGGCCCCTGAGGCTAGGGTCACACTTGTGTTGTGACCCTAGCCTGACACAAGTATTTTTGGCTGCAGCGCATAGCGTTTAATGCTATGCCCTGGAGCCCATAGAAACCTGATGTTTACCTTGCCAAAGCATTAAACGCTCTGCGCTGCAGCAGACAATACTTGCTTCAGGCTAGGGTCACAACACAAGTGTTACCCTAGCCTCAGGGGCCCGGTGGGCCCCCTCCAAGCATCCCGGCACTTGCCCGGGTGCGCCGGGTGCTGACGCCGGGCCTGGTCCCGACCCAGGCTATCCTGGAATTTCTCCAATGGGGTAGGGACTTGGGCTTGTCAGTTAGTACTCTTAAGGTTCAGGTGTCTGCTTTGGGCGCCTTGTATGGGGCTAATGTTGCAGGGGATAGATGGATTGCTATTTTATTTTTGCTTGTGAACACAGCGCTCCAGTTCACATTGCCAGTGTGCCTCCTTGGGACCTGAACTTTGTTCTGGAGGCGCTTACTAGTTCCCCATTTGAACCATTAGACTCTTCCTCTCTGAAGGTTCTTTCCCTTAAAGGGAACCTGTCACCTGATTTTAAGCTCCTACACTATCTCTAGCTGTCCCTACACCTTCCTAGCAGCTCCCTATCTATCCCTTTATTATCTAAAGGGTCCCTATTAAACATGTGTAAATTAAGTATAAACTTACTGCAGTCCCCGTGGTTGGGGACTGGGTAGGCGGGCCCAGGCTTTCATCAGCACACCTTTGTGGTGTAATGCACGCCCCGCTGGGCGGCATTATTCTGTGTCCTCTCTGCCCTCTTATTTGGAATCTCCCGCCCTCTTTGTAGTTCTAAGCACCGGCCGGGCGTCACATCCGGCGCGGTGCATTATGGGGCCGGTCACGTGATAGGCCCTAGTGCATTATGGGCTTGATCATGTGATCGGCCCGGCTTCAATAAGCGCATTGCGCATGCGCGGAGCCGGGCCGATCATGTGATCAAGCCCATAATGCACTGGGGCCGGTCACGTGACCGGCCCCATAATGCACCGCGCCGGATGTGACGCCCGGCCGGTGCTTAGAACTACAAAGAGGGCGGGAGATTCCAAATAAGAGGGCAGAGAGGACACAGAATAATGCTGCCCAGTGGGGCGTGCATTACACCACAAAGTTGTGCTGATGGAAGCGTGGGCCCACCTACCCAGTCCCTCAACCACGGGGACTGCAGTAAGTTTATACTTATTTTACACATGTTTACTAGTGACACTTTAGATAAGAAAGGGATAGATAGGGAGCTGCTAGGAAGGTGTAGGGACAGCTAGAGATAGTGTAGGGACTTAAAATCAGGTGACAGATTCCCTTTAAGACAGCCTTGTTAGTTCCCCTTACCTCTGCACGCCATGTTAGTGACATTCAGGCACTCTCCATAGACCCTCCATTCTTCTCCTTCTTTCCTGATCGGTTAGTGCTCAAACCTGATCCCTCTTACCTGCCAAAGGTAGTCTCTAGGTTTCACCACAGTCAGGAGATCGTTCTGCCCTTCTTTTTTTCCTGACCCCGTTACCCCTGCCGAACAGAAATTTTATACTCTCGATGTTAGACGAGCCGTCCTCTCCTTGATAGAACTCTGGCAGTGAGGAAGTGTAGGGCTCTGTTTGTCTCCTTCCAGGGCCAGAAGAAGGGGTCTGGAGTCTCTAAGAGTATCTTGTCCCGATGGATCAGAGACGCTATTTGCTTGGCTTATCAGGCTGCGGGTGAGCCTCCTCAGGACAGGGTTCGGGCCCATTCCACTAGGGCGATGGCTTCCTCCTGGGCTGAACGGGGATAGACACGTCTATTGAGTTGATATGTAAGGAGGCAACCTGGTCCTCACCTTCTACTCTCTATGATCACTATAGACTCAACTTAGCATCTGTTTCTGATTTGGTGTTCGGGAGGTCTGTCCTCCGCACAGTGGTCCCACCTTGAGTATTGATCTCTGAAAGTCTCTCTGTGGGTGCTGTCGTGGCGATGGGAAAAGACCAGGTTACTTACCGGTAGTCTGGTTTTATGGAGCCACGACAGCACCCACTCACTTTTCCCCCTTGTTGCTTTTCCACGGCTTGGCCTTCTGTTTGTCACGTGTGTGGTGGTGATGTTCTTTTATGGATTGTCTGATTTGACCTTGTACTAATTAGCAGTACCTCTTAGTCTCTGTAACACAACTGAGGAGGTGAGGGGGACTGCCCCTTTTTATCTGTAGGTTTCCTGTCCCCTCTCTCTGTGGGTGCTGTCGTGGCTCCATAAAACCAGACTACCGGTAAGTAACCTGGTCTTTCATTTTTACGGATCAGTTTGTGAAGCACCTGGGAGATCATAGTGCTCACTATGCATCTAGATAAGTTCCTTGGGGTGTCTAATTTACAAAATGGGGTCACTTGTGGGGGAGCCCCAATGTTTAGGCACATAGGGGCTCTCCGTACCTAACAATTGGAATTGTAAGCGGACACCATGTTGTGTATTTTGTGTACTTTTTTTTCACAAAAAATTTCTTTTGGACTCAATTTTTTCATTTTCACATGAGCAACAGGATAAAATGCATCCTAAAATGTATTGGGCAATTTCTCCTGAGTACACCGATACCTCATATGTGGTCATAAACCACTGTTTGGGCGCACGGCAGGGCTCAAAAGGGAAGGAGCTCAATTTGACTTTTTGAATGGAAAATTAGCTCCAAAAGTCAAATTGCGCTCCTTTCCTTCTGAGCCCTGCCGTGCGCCCAAACAGTGGTTTATGACCACATATGAGGTATTGGTGTACTCAGGAGAAATTGCCCAACAAATTTTTGGATGCATTTTATCCTGTTGCCCATGTGAAAATGAAAAAATTGAGTCCAAAAGAAATTTTTTGTAAAAAAAAAAAAAATGAAGTGAGGCTAAAAGAACAATTTTATTGGAAAAATTAAAATGTAAATTTTTTTTCCATTTTGCTTTAGTTCCAGAGAAGCACCTGAAGGGTTTATAATCTTCTTGAATGTAGTTTTGAGTAGCTTGAGGGGTGCAGTTTTGGAATGGTGTCACTTTTGGGTGTTTTCTGTCATGTACGCCCCTCAAAGGGACTTCAAATGTGATGTGGTCACTAAAAAATGGTTTTGTAAATTTTGCTGGAAAAATGAGAAATTGCTGATGAACTTTGAACCCTTATAACTTCCCAAGCCCAACATTTTTTTTTTCCAAAATTGTGCTGATGTGAAGTAGACATGTGGGAAATGTTATGTATTAACTATTTTGTGTGACATATTTCTCTGGTTTAACAGAATAAAAATTAAAAATTTGAAAATTGCAAAATTTTTTAAAATTTTCACCAAATTTTTTTATTTTTTCACAAATAAACGCAAAAATTATCGACCTAAATTTACCACTAACATGAAGCCCAATATGTCACGAAAAAAACAATCTCAGAATCGCCAGGATCCGTTGAAGCGTTCCAGAGTTATTACCTCATAAAGGGACACTGTTCAGAATTACAAAAAACGGTCTGGTCATTAAGGTGAAAATTGGCTCCGTCACTAAGGGGTTAACTGGAGTAAAGTTTCTAGCAAGGTGCATGCCGGTGATGTGCTCGATTGAGCTAATGGATCTATGATAAACAGGAATCACAATGTGCAGGTTCCCATAACTATTGTCCATAATGTTTGTATTAGAAGTGGCTCAGAAAACCTCTTGTAATGTTACCAGCTATATACAGGTGCATCTCCATGAATTAGTATCTCAAAAAGTTAATTTATTTCAGTTATTCAATAAAGTGAAATGCATATATTATATAGAGTCATTACACACAGAGTGATCTATTTTAAGTATTAATTTCTGTAAATATTAATGATTATGGCTTACAGCCAATGAAAACCCAAAGATTTTATCATTATCTCAGAAAATTAAAGTAGGGAGGAGGAAGGGTTAAAAATCTTGCTGCCGTATTCCACAAGACATCAAAGGGTGAATATTATATTGATTTATTAGTCAACGCGTTTCAGGGCTCCCAGAATCATGGGAATGTGATACTGATTTGTTCTTAGGAAGAGACCAATTGATTGAGAGTAATTGATTTCTGTAATTTGGCTTAAAGCGTCATCATTCATCTTCTTCTATTTAAGTTAGAATTGCTATGAAGTGCTGCACACACCTGCACTGGTTCCCACATGTGTCCTTGGCTCAGCTAGTAGCATTGAGCCACGTTTACCATTACTAGACCTGTATAAGTACAGAGTCACTTCTTCCCAAGTCTCTCTCTCTGACACCCCTTCCTACCACCATGGCCGGACTGAACATAGTAGTAGGCTTCTTTGTCTCAGTCATCGCCTTATCTCAACTTATTCGTTGGATAAGTAAGAAGCTGCTGCCAGCCCGGATTTATGGATGCACTGTCAGTGAGTTTGCCAGTTCTCTGCAGCTATGTGCCTGCTATATGGAAGTCCGCATGCTGGGAGAGATTGGCATGTGGGGTGGTGGCTTTGGCCCAGATGTGGTGTCTACACTTCTCTTTCTGCTGTATTTAATGCATGGATTTACTTTTGATGGGGCATCGGCCAACTCATGCGTCTCTCTTCAGGAGTACTTGCTGAAGGATAGCCCATTAGTAGACACCATACTTAAGTTAGCGGCTCACTTTGGAGGAATGGGGGCTGCCAAGTTCTTAACCAGCCTTTACTGGAGACTGGAGTTGACCGAATTTCACACAATCCAAATGATGATGATGGATGATTGCAGCTCCTCTTTACAAACCACATTGGCACAGGGAATTTTCGTGGAAGCACTGAGCGCCTTCTGTTATCACATAGTGCTACTTCGCTTCCAAAGCACACGGTTGATTTACAGGTCACCAGTACTTGCTCTGACTGTTACTTTACTGGCGTATGCAGGTAAGTCATCATCCACTTATTTACTTATTTAATTTGGTTAGTTCACATGTGTGGTATTGGATTTTATCATTTTAACAACCCTATAGAGATGCTATAGTCTGAGCTGTACCTGGCTATACGCTGATGTAAAGGTCCCTTGTAGCCATTATATCAGTGGTGGCAGAACCAGACAATTTCAGCAGGATCACCCGACCATGTAACGTGAATGTGAGTCTTCAGGCTCTCCCCTGACAGATGAGGCGTATCATATGAATATGGCCTAATGCTTGACCAACATTTTTTGGCTACTTTTTTACATGTCATTGCCTTTTTAAAAAATCATTGACATTTTGCCATTTTCATACTGACCACTGAGGACATTTTAGACTCAAATTTCAGTTTGTTTTTTTTAACTTGAGTGCTTTTTAGAAGTCTCATTAGTATCACAAGCAGGATTATAATAACTAACACCTCTACACGAACCCAAAAACATGATCCATCAATCACGATTGATGTCACAGCTTGCTGTTCACCATCCTTTCACAATTACTGTGTACTTAGAAGATGCTTCAGTGCAAATGATAGGGTCTGGTTCAGTCTAATGCTGCTAAAGTACACGTGAATACCAAACATTTTGGGTAAAAAAAAAAAAAAAAAAGTAATTTTTTTGATGACACATTCCCTTACGGGCCCCTGTAGCCTATCTAGCATGAGCTGGCTGTGTGTCTATTTGTCGAAGAGTTAAAAAAACACTAGTGGCTTATATCAAATTCTGGTAAACTAATATAACTGCACAAAATTTAGAAAAAAACATTGCTGACATGCTAAAACAAAACCCAAAAAATGAGTGTCCAATATAGCCACCTTTCTTCATGATGACACTCAACAGCTTCCATCCATAGATTCTGTCAGTTGCTTGATCTGTTTACCATCAACATTGCGTGCAGCAGCCACCACAACCTTCCAGACACTGTTCCCAGAGGTGTACTGTTTTCCCTCCCTGTAGATCTCACTTTTTAGGAGGGACTACAGGTTCTCTACGGCAGGGGTCCCCAACGTTTTTTGCTCCGGGGACCGGCGTCAAGAAAGATAATCTCCCCGAGGCCCGGCGGGGGGTGGGGAAGGGGGCGTTATAGGGGTGGGGCTTTGATCTTATGGGGTGGGGCAATGTAGAAGGGGTGGGGTTTACTATCCTGTTTCCCCAAAAGATGCACTACATCTTATTTGCGGGGAATGTCTTATTTCTCCATCTCCTTGCAGCCCTAGCCTCCTCCTTTGGCAGTCCACAGCCTCCTCCTCTTGCAGCCCCCACCGTCCTCTTCCTCTTGAAGCCCCCACTGTCCTCCTCCTCTTGCAGCCTCCACCGTCGTCCTCCACTAGCAGCCCCACCGTCCTCCTCCACTAGCCGCCTCCACCGTCCTCCTCCACTAGCAGCCTCCACTGTCCTCCTCTTACAGCACCCACTGTCCTCCTCTTGCTGCCCCCACTGTCCTCCTCCTCTTGTAGCCTCCACCGTCCTCCTTCTCTTGCAGCCTCCACTGTCCTCCACTAGCAGCCGCCACCATCCTCCTCCTCTTGCAGTCCCCACTGTCCTCCTCTTGCCGCCCCCACTGTCCTACTCCTCTTGTAGCTTCCACCTTCCTCCTTCTTCTCTTGCAGCCTCCACTGTCCTCCTCCACTAGCAGCCTCCTCTGTCCTCCTCCACTAGCAGCCTCCACCGCCCTCCTCCACTAGCAGCCTCCACCGTCCTCCTCCTCTTGCAGTCCCCACTGTCCTCCTCTTGCCGCCCCCACTGTCCTCCTCCTCTTGTAGCCTCCACCTTCCTCCTTCTCTTGCAGCCTCCACTGTCCTCCTCCACTAGCAGCCTCCTCTGTCCTCCTCCACCGTCCTCCTTCTCTTGCAGCCCCCACTGTCCTCCTACTCTTGTAGCCTCCACTGTCCTCCTCCACTTGCAGCCCCCACTACCTCCATGCAGCCCCCAATATTGTGCCCCCCATCATCATACCCATGCAACACACACACACACTCACATTCACACACTGCTCACCGGTCTGCCCCCCACCTGCAACATTGCGGTGCCTCAGCTCTCTTCCTCATCTGTGGGCGAAGATGTACGAGTGAAGCAGCCGGGCCAATCACAGCGCAGCAACCACTAGCCAATCAGGGTCCGGCTGCTGCGCCGTGATTGGCCGACTGCTTCGCTGGTACATCTACGCCCACATCTGAGGAATAGAGAAGAGGCGCTCTAATGCTGCAGGTGGGCGGTGACATTTCATTCAGGGAGGCGGGCCGGGCACGCAGCATCCACCGTTCCGAGCCTCCACAGAGCACACGGTTTGTAGTGCTCTGCGGCGCCGCGGCCCGGCACAGAGACCCCCACGGCCCGGTCCCGGTCCGCGGCCCGGTGGTTGGGGACCCCTGCTCTACGGGGTTCAGATCAGGTGAACAAGGGGCCATGTCATTATTTTTTTTTCTTTAAGGGTATGTGCCCACATAGTGGTTTAGTGACGTTCAAACCGTCAGTAAACCGGTGGAAATTTGCAGGAGCCTAAAGTTCTGAGCTCTGAAGTCTCCAGCTGTTTCCCAGCGGTTTCCCAGCGGTTTTTTCAGTGTGTGCACAGCGTTTTACAGTCGGTTTTTCCGGCGGTTTTTCCAGCGGTTTTCTATGGAGGATTTTGTTCATGAAAATGATCAAAAACCGCTGAGAAGAATTGACATGTTGTATGCTCCTAAACCGCTAAGAAACCGCTCAACCTCTGGCAGATCCGCTCACATAAACCCACTATGTGTGCAGAGCGTTTTCTAAATTACATAAGGTTACTTGTAAGTCCTAACGCTGCTTAGGATTTATATAAATTTAAATAAAACCTATGCTAAACCGCTGGCGGTTTTCGCTGCTAAACCGACGTTAAACCACTATGTGGGCACATATCCTTAGACCTTTACTGGCCAGCCACACTGTAGAGTAGTTGGATGCATGTGATGAGCATTGTCCTGCATGAAAATCATGTTTTTCTTGACCGATACCAACTTCTTCCTGTACCACTGCTTGAAGAGGTTGTCTTCCAGAAACTGGCAGTAGGTCCGGGATTTGAGCTTCTCTCCATCCTCAACCCGAAAAGGTCCCACAAGTTCATCTTTGATGATACCAGCCCATACCAGTACCCCACCTCCACCTTGCTGGCGTCTGAGTCGGAGTGGAGCTCTCTGCCCTTTACTGATCCAGCCTCTGGCCCATCCATCTGGCCCATCAAGAGTCACTCTCATTTCATCAGTCCATAAAACCTTTGAAAAATCAGTCTTAAGATATTTCTTGGCCTAGCCTTGACGTTTTATCTTATGTTTCTTGTTCAAAGGTGGTTGTTTTTCAGCCTTCCATACCTTGGCCATGTCCCTGAGTATGGCACACCTTGTGCTTTTTGATACTCCAGTAATGTTGCAGCTCTGAAATATGGCAAAACTAGTGGCAAATGGCATCTTGCAAGCTTCACGCTTTATTTTTCTCAATTCATGTTCAGTCATTTAGCGCCTTTTTTGCCCAACATGCTTCTTGCGGCCTTGTTGGCTGTTTGCCATGAATCGCTTTATTGTTTGGTGATCACGCTTCAAAAGTTTGGCAATTTCAAGACTGCTGCATCCCTCTGCAAGACATCTCACAATTTTGGACTTTTCAGAGCCCGTCAAATCTCTCTTCTGACCCATTTTGCCCAAAGAAAGGCAAAATAAGGCATAATAATTATGCACACCTTATATAGGGTGTTGATGTCATTACACCACACCCCTCCTCATTACAGATTTACCTGATTTACTTAATTGCTAGTTGGTTCTCAAGCCTATACAACTTGGAGTAGGACAACATGTATAAAAAGTATCATGTGATCAAAAAACTCATTTGCCTAATAATTCTGCACGCAATGTATACACACACTTACCATACATATGTTATAGCACCCAACCGTTCCCAATTCAGCAGGAGTGTCACAATCTGGAGGAGTTGTCCTGCTGTCCGGTGAGGTCAGGGTTGTATCCTGACATTCACTCATTGCTGGTGTTCATTGCCCCTCCATTGTTCCTCCTTCTCCCTGAATTCTGAGGGCGGGGATCGGCATCTCTCTGCTCTATTTATGCTTGGTCATTTAAGTAAATAATTTTCTCTTCCTGCATTACCGTGAATTGAAACCCCAACCTCTAAAACCTATAAGGCTGCACTGTAGAGACTGGAAGATTTTTCTATACTTACCGTAAGTGCATGGAAATCTGCATCAGTACAGGCTCAATGCACTGGTGTATAGAGATCCATCTTTACATACCAGTGCATTTCTTTTTTTTTTTTTTTTTTATGAATACAAAATAATGAAAAACTACAATAATGAAATTTTTAATTCACTTTTTTTTTTAAGTAAACATCATGACTCTGCAAATATCAGACATAGTGAACCAATTATAATTAAAATGATCTTAAAATGGTGTAAAAAATGGTGATTGGTGTTTTTTTCTCCATTAAACCCATAAAAATGTACCACATATAAATTCTAATGCTGAGGCCATGTTCACACCTTAGCGTTAATGCTACAGTTTTTTTTTGCTGTTTTAATTGTTCAAGCAAAGTAGATGTGATTTCATGAAAACTGCTACACGCTGAGCTTCTAAAGACGCTGTTGAACTGCGGGTTTGGTGGGTTTTTATTCTCTATTGGCTCCTATGGGATATATTGTTATGAACAAAATGTATTTTCCAAACCAAGTTGTGTTTTTAAGTACAGAATAAAAACTTTTCTGTACTGTAAGAAAACACATTAAAATCACGGCTTCGACTCTGCACCAAAACTGTATCAAATAATTGGATAAAAGCACGAAAAAGCTGCAAAAGCGCAATACTCCAAACAGATTGTAATTGAGTAGTTTGGTGCGAAATCTGCAGATAAAAGCAGCATCTACTCTGTGTGTGAATATGGCTTCACAGATGGGGTTGGCAAAATAAATGTTAAAAAAAAAAACTACATCTCATCTCAGGGAAAAAAAAAGCAAGATCTCAAATAGTGAAGTTTCCATACAGTTAAAAAGGTTATAGCCAAATTTTGTTCATATGCCACAGTTTTGGAACTTTTGATGCAAAATGTCCCATCTGGGCATTCCCTTAAAGGGACTTTATCACCCCAAAACTCAAATTGAACTATTTACTACTATGCACTGTAGATTTGTGTTTTTGTTTGATATATATTTGATATATAGTTTCATTAGATTTGTAAATGAGGGGCTTCAGTGCACCATTCTGCCCTTCAATATATCCTCCATACCTCACCATATGCCCATGTTGGAGGTCTGTCTGCGTTAAATCCCCAGCCCTGCACATTCTGACACTGCCGGGCCGGAGAGCACGCACATGTTAGTGTTTGCAGGACTGTTAGTGTAACGTGGCGCAGGTAGGTAGTCATGGGCGAAGTCTGTGTTCTCTTGTGCCCTGGCCTGTTATATTTAAAATGGGATCCTGGCAGCGTGTGTGGACCCATGTCTTGTCCTCATAAAGGAGCTGATTTGCCAATATGGGTAAACTTAGCTCCTAGCTCTATGATGCATAGGGAACTCCTGCCTGCGGCACTCACTTTGTTTCATGTCTCTATTTCAGCCTGTCCCGCTATCTTTATAAGTTATAAATGGGGCCATACTACTAGACATCCTGTCCCAGAACCTGTTTCTAATTGGTCACCTAGTCCTTTGGTCAATTTTCTGACCCGGCTCCAATGGATCACTCTGTAAGTCGATCACTCTCTCTAAGATCTTGCTATCCAATGCCTTGGTCTCCTTTCACTCTATGAACACCCATGTTATGTGGCCTTGTCAACTTGTTAGACCTTATGTCTGTCTCTCTTTCTACTGGGCCCTATCTGATGTTGTGCCAGGAAACTGCCACAGTCAGGGATGGTCCCAAAAGTTAACTCTATCTTACCCTATGTTCAAATAACACATGTTGCAACACTATTAACGCATGACACAGTTCACATTACACAAATAATAAAATGTAACAACATTGGTGCTTTCAAGAGTGAATGTGGGCAATATGTCCATCTCTTTAGATGATCATCCCTTGCCTATGTGTAGGATCCACTTGCTCCACACATTATTATTATTTATTTATATAGTGCCATTATGTTCCATGGCGCTTTACATGCTAAAAAGGGCAGACTAGGACAAGTAAAATAGTAACAATACAAGTAACAATAAATGTGGACAATTCGGTTGTACAGAATCAAGAGGGGAGAAATCCTGTCCACAAAGGCTCACAGTCTACGAGGGGAGGGTGGGGATACAGTCATGAGGCGGTGTGGTGGACCGAGTCTTATTGCAGGTGGTAGGCTTGGCGGAACAGGTGGGTCTTCAGGCTTCTTTTGAAGGTTCCCAGGGTAGGAGAATGTCTGATGTGTTGGGGCAGTGAGTTCCAGAGTCTGGGTGAAGCACGGGAGAAATCCTGTATGCGGTTGTGCGAAGAAGAGATGAGGGGGGAGTAGAGGAGAAGCTCTTGGGAGGATCGCAGGTTGCGTAAGGGTAGGTATCGGGAGAACATGTCAGATGTATGGAGGGGACAGGTTGTGAATGGCTTTGTATGTCATGGTTAATGTTTTAAGCCGGGATCTCTGGGAAGTAGGGAGCCGGTGAAGGGCTTGGCAGAGGGGGGAGACAGGGGAGTAGCGGGGAGACAGATGGATTAGGCGGGCAGCGGAGTTCAAGATAGATTGGAGAGGTGCAAGGGAGGTATTGGGGAGGCCGGTGAGCAGGAGGTTGCAGTAATCGAGACGGGAGATGATGAGAGAGTGAATAAGGGTTTTAGCAGTGTCGTGGTCAAGGAAAGTGCGAATTCTATAGATGTTTTTGAGCTGGAGTCGGCAGGAGGTGGCGAGGGCCTGGATGTGGGGCTTGAAGGAGAGGGAAGAGTCAAGGATAACCCCGAGGCACTTGGCATGGGGGACTGGAGAGAGAGAGCAGTCGTTGACGACGATGGATAGGTCAGGTAGTGAGGGGGAGCGTCTTGGGAGAAATACTATGAACTCGGTTTTGTCCATGTTCAGCTTAAGGAAGCGAGCAGAGAAGAAGGATGAGATGGCGGACAGGCAGTGTGGAATTTTAGATAGAAGGGAGTCGATGTCAGGACCAGACAGGTAGATTTGGGTGTCGTCGGCGTAGAGGTGATATTGGAGGCCATGGGACTCAATGAGTTGCCCTAGGCCGAGAGTGTAGATTGAGAATAGTAATGGTCCAAGAACCGAGCCCTGGGGGACGCCAACAGATGGGGGGTAGGGCAAGGAGGATGTGTGGGAGTGGGTGACGCTGAAGGTGCAGTCCGTTAAGTATGAGGAGATCCAAGAGAGGGTAAGGTCCGTGATGCCAAGAGATTCCAGGATCTGTAGTAGTAGGGAGTGGTCAACAGTGTCGAAGGCGGCTGACAGGTCGAGGAGGAGGAGAACAGGGTAGTGGCGCTTGCTTTTGGCAGTCAGTAGGTCATTTGTGACTTTGGTCAAGGCTGTTTCAGTGGAGTGGAGGGGTCGGAAGCCAGATTGCAGGCGGTCAAAGAGGGAGCAGGAGGAGAGGTGAGAGGAGAGCTCAGAGTGGACATGCTGTTCAAGTAGTTTAGAGGCGAAAGGGAGGAGAGATATAGGGCGGTAGTTGGAGACAGTTGTGGGATCAAGGGAGGGTTTTTTGAGGATGGGTGTGATCCAGGCGTGTTTGAAGGTTGAGGGGAAGGTGCCAGTGGTAAGTGATAGGTTGAAAAGATGAGTTAGGGCTGGGATGATAACGGAGGTGAGGTTGAAAATGAGGTGGGATGGGAGTGGGTCATGGGCGCTGGTGGTGAGGTGTGATTTTGACAGGAGGGAGGAGAGCTGGTCTTCAGTTATAGGGGGGAAGCAGTTGATGGAAGTAGAGGGCCGTATAGGTGAAAGGGGAGTCTGTGGGGACAGTGGATCAAAGCTGTCTCTGATTCTGTCAATCTTTTCTTTGAAGAAGGACGCAAAGTCTTCTGCAGAGATAAGGGGAGAGGGAGGGGGAGCAGGCGGGCGGAGTAAGGAATTGAAGGTTTTGAAAAGTTGCTTGGGATTGTGGGACAGGGAGGTTATTAGGGATAAGAAGAAGGTTTGTTTGGCGGTGGCAAGAGCAGCCTTGAAGGCGATGAGGGACTGTTTGAACAGCGCAAAATGCTCAGTAGAACGTGATTTTTTTTTACATCGCCTCTCGGTGACCCTGGATGCCCGTCTCAGGTCTTTAGTGAGGGTGGTTTGCCAGGGTTGCCTATTAGTGCGTGGAGCATGGTGTGTGAGGGGGGCTGCTAGGTCGAGCGCCTTGCTTAATGTGGTGTTGTAGAGGGTGGTGGCAGTGTCTGTGTCACGTATAGATGTTATTTTGGCGAGAGGGAGAAGGGATTCTGAGAGTGAGTGTAGATCAATGTGTTTTAGGTTTCTGCGGGGATGATCAAGTTTGCGGAGAGGAGGTGATGTAGTAGGAGAGGTGAGGGAGGAGAAGGTCAGCAGATTGTGGTCAGACAGGGGGAGGGTTGAGTTTGTGAGATTAGTAAGGGAGCAAAGACGGGTAAAGATGAGATCCAGCGTGTGGCCATCTTTGTGGGTGGCAGAGGAGGACCATTGGGAGAGCCCGAAGGAGGAGGTCAGGGAAAGGAGTTGAGAGGCGGTTTGGTGAGCAGTGTCAATGGGGATATTGAAATCGCCCATAATGATGGTGGGGATGTCAGTAGAGAGGAAATGAAGTAGCCAGGTGGTAAAGTGGTCGAGGAAGGTGGGGATGGATCCAGGGGGGCGGTAGATGACGGCTAGCTGGAGGTTACAGGGGGAGACACATGGTCATAATGCAATGGGTGGCTGATGCTGACAGGAGAGGAAGAGCAGAATGCACAGAATGTGTGTGCCCACTTTCACCCCCTCTCCTCTCAGCATTCGCAGCCCATTGCTGTGGGATCCTTTGGGCAGCAATCGGCCATTATGGTGTGTGCTCACAATCAGAAACTGCAGCGTTTTGGACACAGTGTATTGCCGCTGCGTTCAAAATGCTGCCTTGTACAGTATAAGCACAGTGGATGGGATTTCAAGAAATCCCATGGTCACTGCGCTTCTCCCCTCAGCAGTGGACTTTCCGAACTTCTGCATCTCTGCTACATGTTAATTTCATGCTGCGGAGTTGGACAAGATAACCATCGGATGCACGCAGGTAGAAGCTGTCCTCCCCTGAACGCAGATCGTGAGTACTTAGTGCCTGCAGTCTCCCTGCCTCCATCCACGGGTTACTGCAGGTCTGGAGGCACTGCTTCAAACACGCAGTGCCTCTGGATTGTGTGCACACAGCCTTAAACTCAGGCGAGGGAGATGAAAACAAGCAAACTAACATTGCCGGGGCTGAGCGTATGCACACACAATAACAGTCTATATGACACGTTGCCTTCTCATCTCCCTCTCCTATAAACATCAGTCCCCTGCTGCTGTGTGATACTATGTGCAGTGAGGGGCTGCTCCACACAGGATATGGATGAGGATGTGCCTGCACTGACACTGTGTGCTCTCCTCCTGCAGTGTCAGTGCATGCAGGGCTGGGGATTTAGATCAGGCAGTACTCAAAAGTGATTGTTTACTAGTTTGTGATTTTTGTTTTTAAAAATTATATTACAAAAATAGTTACTGTAATTGTTCTTGGACCATTATTTTATTTGTATATTTATAGAAAGAAATCTTCGTATTTCACTTTTATTTTTAACCTGTAATGTGCTGGTATAGAGATGTATCTTTATGTACCCGTACTATATACCTGAAGCATAAGACTCATAATGCCATCTAGAAAACACCATTCTGAAGACCCTTTTATATTTAACAGCGCAGCCTATAGCTCACTGTTGTTTCCTCCTTCCATACTAAAGGTCCTAATTTTGAGTTCCTTAAAATACTGTCTATAAAAAAAGCAAAAAATAATTGAAAATATCAAAGCTTCAACAGAGCACAGAAAGATGCTTTACTTGACTTTTCATGCAGGAGTCTCCTTTACTGTGGGTTCAAATTGAAACAACGCATTTCTGGATGGACCTAAGTGGTGGAACATGCCTAAAGAAGGGGACAAGATCAATGCTTTAAAGGGGTCACATTACCTGTTCATGGCTGAGATAGGAGTATCTGTATATGTATGGCTGTAACTACAGTAAATAGCCAAGCCTCTATTGGAGGTATTGAAACAGTATAGCTCACACCACTTGGATATTCCCATCTTTTTCATGAATGGCTGACATGGGAATACCCCTTTAACTGGTCAAAGAATTCTTCTCCCATAATCACAACTTTATGCTTCCAGAATTTACTTCTCACTTTATTCCTCCCTTAGGTGGTCAGTACACGGCCGCTTACTTTAACCCGGTGCTGGCCTATGCCTTGACCTTCAGCTGTCCTGGGAAGACATTGCAGGAGTACTATATTGTTTATTTTGCTGGTGCTTTAATTGGTGAGTACAGGTTTTAATTTTTTTGTGTGATTACAAAGTTAGAAAAAAATGCCAGATGTGTTTTTTTATACAAATTTTTTATTTAATTACTCATTGGGCCTTGAGGTATACCCTTTATTAAGATTCTAGTACACTGTGGACATTAGTAAACAGACCACTGAACCGCCAGAGATACTACACTTTATTCCACAGATCTCAAAGACAAAGACCAGTAAGGCTGGATTCACACTGCTGTTTTTTGGAATCTGGGGTCATGCAGGAAAAGCCTGCATGCCCCTGGTGCAACCATACCCTGTGCGGGAGCATCCAGTTGCATAGTTGACATGGATCAAATGAGTGGTTCTGCACATGCACAGTTCAGGGCACATGAACCGGAAATCCAGATGCAGCGGGATCTGCAGTCCGGATGAATCAGTGTCTCATAGACCCCATTCAGATTTAACCTGTGGTGCCATGGATGCAGGGGTTAATTTTTTTTTTTTTCACGGATACCAAATCACAACAAGATGTAGATTTTGTCTCCATCAAAAATCTGTGGACACCTACATCCAGCCGGATCCAAGGTAAAATGTACACAATTGGATGCACCCGTGTCTCCAGCCCTATTGAAAGTCAATGGTGCCGAAAACTGATGCAGGTGCATCCAGTTGAGGCTGGATTCACACGGATGACGAAAAACGGCAGTGTGAAATCAGCCTACATGGGCTTTTCATGGATGGACTCTTGATTGCTAGTGTTAGAGGGAAACCTACTGGACCAACAAAAATGAACATATTCTTTGGACATGTTTGGCTAGGTATACATCAGGTTTTTACATAGGTGGGGGAAATGCATCCAATGTCTACATCTAATAGGCCCAGAAAATTCTCATAGCCAGATGTGATTCAAAATAGTATTTGTTTGGCATTCATTTGACCAGTGTACTGACTTCAAAGTCAAAGTTGACAACCCTCATAAATATAATTGTGTGCAAAAATGAAGCTCAATAGCAGATTTATGCTTGTGTTCCCAGTGGTGGGCCTCCAAAGGCAGCAGACCATGCCACTTATATGAGACCCATGAGTTGACTTGGCTCGGTGTCTAATGTCCCTGCCCAACATCCCCCCTTCTCCTAACATCCATTGTATATGTATGGCAGAAGACTAGAGGAGCTGCATGGTTCTGGTTAATGCACAAGTCCATATTGGGCAGGTGCTGACTATTTTACACAGCAGGCACTCCCTGGTAACAGCTGCAACTGGAGATAAACTGTGGCAATCAGTGCTATCCACTTAATGAGATGCTGTGGTGAGACCCCAGGGGAGGGGGTAATATGTGATCCCATCAGGCTCCCCATGAAACCATTGCAGGAACCTGTCTTTTCCTGTTATCATGGCATACAGGGGTCTATCGAAAAGCCAATTTAGACTTTAGTATTCGACACAAGGTTTTCTATGGATTGTGTATACCTATACAATCACTATTATTATTATTATTATTATGTTATTTTCAAACTTATTAAACTGTTTTTTTTTATTTTCTGTGAATATTAAACTTGAGATGATTTATGAGCGAGGATTTCTGCCTCCACGATAGACCAGGTATTGTGCCATGGACAACTATGGACACTCGTTACATTCTACTTCAACTCTTTATATGGTTCTCTCCTAGGAATGGTTTTGGCCATCTTCCTGTATAAGGGACACATCCCTCGTCTCTTCCAAAAGAATCTTCTTTACAATCAAAAGAGCAAATTCAAAACCCCAAAGGCAAAAAGTGTTCAGTCTGCCGCCCCAAAGAACGTCCCAAAAGGCTCGGAGAAAAAAGCTGGGAAAAAAGTGAAGAAGGTCACAAAAGAAAAGAGTAGTTAATCTACCAGTATCAAAAATCCTGAATTTACAATATTTTTCAAAAAGAAGCAACAAACGGACAAATCTCATAAAGCTATGTATAATGCAGTTCTCTGAGTAATGTACATGTGGAAGGTTACTAGAATATTTCATAGAGCATGAATGGGTTGGTGAACTACAGGTAATGACTAGTAAAGAATGAGGTTAGTTGTAAAGTCCTAGGACCTCAATGCAATTATTCTATTTGTTGTATGACTCATTTCTCATCTGAATCTTTATAACTTTGTTTTTTGTTCACCTACTGTCATTCTAATCTGGACTCTGGGTCATTCCATGTCAAGTGATCCAAAAATGAATATTTTTTTTCCCTGACGTCCTCAGATTTTTAAAAAAAAATTTCTATATGAAGAACAACTTTATCTAATTACAAAAAAAAAGTTTTGAATTTTTTTCTTTATCTGTTAATTTTTTACAGATTTTTAAAGTTTTAAAAAAGTGCGAATTTTGGCCTGGTATGGCTTTACATTTTCTATCATATCTCGGGCTAGAAATAAGATAGAGAAACAAAATAAACACCAATCTACTCAGAACTGTCCAGGCTTTCATCAGATATGTCACAAGAGGATCTTTGTTAATATTTTACCCATGTGATCGCAAGCGCAAAACTTTAAAACGCATTTCCGAAAAATTGGCGCGCTTTAAATATTTCAAAAACTGCCCATGTGTCTGCTTTGCTCTTAGCCACATCTGTACCAAATTTCAAGTTGGGATCGCAATGGGATCATATTTTAACATATTTTACTAGTAAGAGCGTCAATGGGTCATTCCATATCAAGTGATCTAAATATGAATATTTTTTTTTACCTGACGTCTTTAGATTTTTTTTTTTTTTTTCTTTATGAAGTACTACTTTAGTTAATTACAAATTAAAAGTTTAGAATTTTTTTCTTCATCAGTTAATTTTTTACAGATTTTTAAAGTTTAAAAAAAGGGTGAATTTTGGCCTGGTATGACTTTACATTTTTTTATCTCAGGCTAGAAATAAGATAATGAAGTGGGAGAGGCATCATTTTACTCAGAACGGTAACAGCTTTCATTTGAGATGTTACAAGACTATATTTCTTTATTTCAAATTCAAACTATTGACGGGCAATTGTGAAAAAATGACTGATTGTGTTCTTGGTGATTTTTGAATTGACACTATAATAGTTAAATATTTTGCACTTAGGTCCAATGAATGCGTCCATGGGGTCAAGCTGGGACAGAGTCATCACAAATTAGCCTTATTTGCAGATGACCTGCTACTTTACATCTCCCAGCCCCTGGTCTTCATCCCTTCGGTCTTAATGGAGTTTGAACGGTTCGGACAATTGAGCAACTTTAAAGTGAATTGCTCCAAAACCGAGGCACTCAATATTTCTTTGCCTGGAGAATTGGTTTCTCATCTATCTAAACAGTTCCCATTTAAATGGAAAGTAGAAGCCATTAAGTACTTGGGAGTCCTTACACCAAAAGATCTTAAACAAATATTCAATTTAAATTATCAACCCCTTTTGACTAACGCGGAATCGGCATTTACCTCCTATAGACAATTAAAGCTATCCTGGTTCGGGAGAATAAACGTAGTCAAGATGGATGTCTTGCCCCGACTCTTATATACTTTTCAGACAGTTCCTGTTCTATTGGATAGAGGCTTCCTCTCCAAAATGCAATCTATGATCCTTAGATTTGTCTGGGGGAACAAGAGGTCCAGATTGCGAATGAATATCCTATCCTTGCCCGAGACCAGAGGAGGGGTTGGACTACCCAACATACGAGCGTACTTTGTGGCTTCCTCTCTTGTTGGAGCTCTAGATTGGCATTATCATGCGTCCTCCAAGAAATGGGTAGGGGTGGAGCAAGAGGGTTTGGGGATTCCGCTGAAACACCTGCTTTGGATTTCCCCTAAAGACTCCACAGACCTAGTACCTTTGACAGACATGACCAGAAACACCTTGAAGGTATGGCACCTAGTGACGAAAACCCTCCGCTTAAACGACAGACTTAGCCCTTTGACTCCCCTTTTTTCCAACCCATCTTTCCCACCCAGATTTGACAGGCAGAGATTTTTATGTTGGCGGATTGTGGATGACACCCGAGTAGGACAGACTCTGTCCAGTGGTGGTTTGCCCCCGATGGCAGAGCTACAACTCAAAGAACCTACGAGACCTCTTAAGTGATTCGAATTTCTCCAATACAGAGCATACTTATATTCAGCTGACCACTCTTGCAGGGTAAGATTGACGCCCAACGTATTGGAGAGGTTATTCCAACTGGAGGCTCCACCGAGGCGCAAAATATCATTTCTATACCAGGCCTTAGGGTCCATGAGAGAGCAGGGCACCCTTTACTTCCAACGTGCTTGGGAGAGGGAATTGGGGTGTAGCATTTCAGAAGCTAATTGGCAGAAATGCTTTCTATTTACTCACTCACTAGCTAGCGCTTGTTCTGCACAAGAAAGAAGCTATAAGCTGCTCACTAGATGGTACTTGTGCCCGACGACACTCCGGAACATGTTCCCTGGAACCCCTGATACCTGCTGGTGCTGTGGGGAAGAGAAGGGTACAATGATACACATTTGGTGGAGTTGTGGGGAAATCCGGCGGTTCTGGTCTGAGGTTTTCAATGCATATACCCGGATAACAGGTAAACAAGCTGAATGCTGCCCAGAATCGGCAATGTTATCCATTTTTCCAGGTCCTATTGGGCTACAGAAGAGGGATATTCTCTGCTTTTGCATCTCGGCTGCTCGTGCTGTGATCCCGAGGTTCTGGAAATCAACCCGGGCTCCATCTCTACTTGATTGGTTCAAAGAATTGATGGACACATATCGAATGGAGGAGCTCGCAGCTGATGCGTCGGGATCTCGGAACAAATTCTTAGGGATTTGGGTTGAATGGATTCTTTTTCACGACTCCGCAGAATTTAGGAGTATCTTTTCCAGCACAGATAATATGGCTCGACCTCTGGCTGATGGGGAGCCAGTGGGATGAGTACCCTTTCTCCTTCCCATACCTCACCCGTCCCCCCCCCCTCCTTTTTTTCTTTTTTTCTTACGTGGCTTTTCTTTCCCAGTATAACTTATTCTAATGGTTTTTGTTTCTCTTCTCTCTCTCTTCTTTTCTATCTCTCTTTTCTTCCCATCTGATACATTCAGTCTAGGTATTTCCTTTCTACGCCTATACCTTCAGAATTCTAGTGAACATTAGACAGGTATCGAAAACTCTGAGCTGTGAGTAGATCATTAATATTTCGGCCTTCCTTTCCGGTACACCAGTCGATAGACTATTCCAACTAGGCCTCAACGGGTAATGACCCACTTACGTGGTCAACCTGTTAGAAGGGGCCAAGTAATAAAAATCATTCTGCTGGGGCTGCTTGTCCCCTTGACATCAGAACATCTCACAACCCTGAGAAAGGTTGTATACTTGAGTGTTTGGAATTATATTTAGATTGTAGTATATATTGCACCAGAGATAAGCGCAAAAGTAAATTTGCAGCTTATCTTAAAGTTACTAATAACCTTGTGAATTCTCTTTTTGTATATTTTATATGTCTCAAGATTTTGTTAAAAGATTGAATGTATGTCTTTCATATGTTTTTTCAAAATGTAATAAAAATGAGATTAACCATAGTTAAATATTTTAAAATATGATCCCATCACGATCCCAACTTGAAATTTGGTACAGATGTGGCTAAGAGCATAAAAGACACATGGGCAGTTTTGGAAAATTTTTATTAAAATGTTTTTTCGGAAATGCGTTTCAAAATGTTGCGTTTGCATTCGCATAGGTAAAAAATTAAAATTAACAAATATACTCTTGTGACATATCTGGTGAAAGCATGGACAGTTCTGAGTAGAATGGTGTTTATTTTGTTTCTCTATCTTATTTCTAGCCTGAGATAAAAAAATGTAAAGTCATACCAGGCCAAAATTCACCCTTTTTTTAAACTTTAAAAATCTGTAAAAAATTAAGTGATGAAGAAAAAAATTCCAAACTTTTAATTTGTAATTAACTAAAGTAGTACTTCATAAAGGAAAAAAAAAAAAAATCTAAAGACGTCAGGTAAAAAAAAATATTCATATTTAGATCACTTGATATGGAATGACCCATTGACGCTATTAATAGTAAAATATGTTAAAATATGATCCCATTGCGATCCCAACTTGAAATTTGGTACAGATGTGGCTAAGAGCAAAGCAGACACATGGGCAGTTTTTGAAATATTTAAAGCGCGCCGATTTTTCGGAAATACGTTTTAAAGTTTTGCGCTTGCGATCACATGGGTAAAATATTAACAAAGATCCTCTTGTGACATATCTGGTGAAAGCCTGTATAGTTCTGAGTAGAATGGTGTTTATTTTGTCTCTCTATCTTATTCCTAGCCTGAGTTATGAGGAGAAACGTAAAGGCAGGCAACAGCGAAATTTGCACTTTTTCCGAACTTTGAAAATCATTTAAAAAAAAAATAAATTTTTTAAAAAATGTTTCTCTTCACATTTTGCATTGTCTGACATGCTATTATCAAATAACAAAATCTCAAAAGAATTAAAAATATAGAGGTAATAATCATTGGTTCACTTGACATGGAATGACCCCTCTACATGATGTTTGGGCTTTCACAAGTTTCTGTAAAATTACACAATTTTTGCTCATTGGTCACAAAATAATGGTCTAAATTCATCAATTTTTCTTTACATGAAGTTGCATTAGGCTGGGGCTGCACATCACTTTTGGTTGCGATGCAGGTGGTGCTGCCATACAACTCTATATGCTGCTGCTACATTGCAACATAATGCAGGTGAATGTGCTGAATCATAACCCCTGGGGGTCTGCAATAGTGACAAACAAATTGTATCAAATAGTCCCCTAGTGTTCACAATTCACCACATTGCTACCACATTCACCCATAGGGCGGCACAGTGGCTCAGTGGTTAGCACTCCATTGTGTGATTCACACTATTTTGAAGTATCATAGGAGTATATTCTTGTTACAGTATCCATTATAGAGGAAGAATTACATATATTTATACAAAATTATATGCATGATTTCAAGTTTCCCCCTTTTTTCTGTGATTCTATTATTAGTGGTTAGCATTGCAACCTTGCAGTGCTGAGGTCCTGGGTTCAAATCCCACCAAGGACAACATCTGTAAGTAAATTGTATGTTCTCCCCGTGTTTGCATGGGTTTCCTCCCACATACCAAAGACATACTGATAGGGTGTTTAGATTGTGAGATCCAATTGGGACAGTTTTACAAATGTATGTAAAGCACTATATAGGGGAATAAATATTATTATTATTCATTGTACTGCAATGTAGTAGCGGCATAAGGCGTTCATTGCTAACGAGACCTGTGTCACGGCCAAAGTTTTTGTGTAGTCCCAACTTTAAAATAAACCAACCAGCAGGATTATCCCGTATAAAGTAAAGACCGTGCCATACTGGCACTAGCATGATGAATCCAATTATACCTTTAGCTGAGAGATTGGATGGTGGATTGCCAAAATAAACGTTCTCAAAGTTACAGAAATGAGTGCACTTTTTGACTGGCGCATGCAGCAGGACAGGAATATATGGGATGGGTCTCAAGTAAAGGTACAATTGGATTCAGGATGTTAGTAGTATCAGTATAACAATGCCTTTACTGTATATCAGAAAATCCTGCTGGTTGGTTCCCATTAATGTGGCAGTTGTAGAAATCGCAGGCGGCCAACAGTTATTGTCAGGCCTTTGCCGAATTCCTTAGTACCACACTGAACAGACCTCCAAAAACGCAAAACCTTTGTAACCCACATGTCTTTTTTATTATTTCCTCCCTGACTCTGTATAGCTTATATGATGTGCTCATCATTAAACTTGATACATACTCTACTTTTTGTGAATCATCTCTAAAAGGAGCAAACATGTTATTATCCAGTGCGACTTTAACAAAAACACGACGGTATCAGGTCACGTAAATGTTAATTATTGTCTCTATTATACATAAATAAGGCCGTTCTTAGTATAAACTAATTGGATGAACAAATAATCACCTTGATTCTTCATTTTCCTACATGCTTTAGAAAAGTGGGGCTGTAATCTGGTGGTCAACTCGTGTTTTTGTCTTTATTTTCCTTAAAAAAAATGACCAAGATATTGCCATTTCTCTGATCCCGATGCTAGAGATGATCGAATCTGCCAAGATTTCAATTCACTAAATTGCATACATTTTATTCTCTGCAGATTGAATTTTCTTTTTGCTCTGGGGTCTCTCTAGACCCAGACCCTAGATAATAATAAATGTGTCCATCTCCACTACCAACCATCCAGTCCTTCACGCCTCTTCTTTTCCCTTTACTTTGTTGCACACATATTCTTCATTCCAGGCCCTAGTTTCTGGCTGCAGACGTCACTGCACACTGTGCTGCCACTTGGGTGCCATTAAGTTGTGTCCACCACAACTGCATGTCACAAAGTTATATTAGGGGCCTAGTATATCCGGAAGTCAAGGCCAGGAGTGAAGAGACTTAAAAGGGATGCCGAAGATGGGGAAGGGGAAACGAAGGGTTGTAGAGGGACAGATGGTGGACTGGAGTGGCAGGTAAAGGAATAAGGTATTACTGGGTCTGGGAACTTGCTCTCAACCTTACGGAGAGAGCAAAGTAGGTGAGGAGATTGTAAGCCACTTCCCTCCTCTCAGATATATGCATATATGCAAATTTGCACTTCACTAAGGAAGTTGAGAAACTCCCATGCCACATTTAAGCAGCGTCCTCAAAGTTCCCAGACCTTGTCTTAGCCCACTCACTCTGCCAGATCAGAATATCCCACACACTACACTGATGAGGGGCAGGTACCCCGAAACGCAGCGTCTGTAGTTTGGGGTTCTGATCTGGCACAAATCCCTTAGTTATATTAAAAGCTTGTAGGAAAGCGATTATGACTTTGAGGACGCTGCTTAAATGTGGCATGGGAGTTTCTCAACTTCCTTAGTGAAGTGCAAATTTGCATATATGCATATATCTGAGAGGAGGGAAGTGGCTTACAATCTCCTCACCTACTTTGCTCTCTCCGTAAGGTTGAGAGCAAGTTCCCAGACCTTGTCTTAGCCCACTCACTCTGCCAGATCAGAATATCCCACACACTACACTGATGAGGGGCAGGTACCCCGAAACGCAGCGTCTGTAGTTTGGGGTTCTGATCTGGCACAAATCCCTTAGTTATATTAAAAGCTTGTAGGAAAGCGATTATGACTTTGAGGACGCTGCTTAAATGTGGCATGGGAGTTTCTCAACTTCCTTAGTGAAGTGCAAATTTGCATATATAAGGTATTACTGTAATTTGTAACTGTTTGCATGGCCCTCCATGGTTCAGCAAGATGTCAGCAGTAGCCAGATATCATTATAGAAGAGAGAAAAGCAAAAAACAGTGGCCTGGAGAAAATACATTTTTGAGTGTTCAATTCTACTCGAAAAAAAAATCTCTCTTCTTTACTTATAACTATTCTGGTTGTGATTGTCAAGTAACGCCTCCTAACTGATGAGCCATTTTAGTATCCTCTTTAATATTTATGGTTCTGATTGGGACTTTTGCCTTATATCAAGGGCATACATAAACTTCATAGCTAAATTTGTAATTGCCCACCCCCTAAAAAATATATATATATTTGGCGGTGTAGTTGGGGGTCATATTTACCAACTCTTATGCACACAGAAAGATGTATTGCGGCAAGTTACATAGTAATTATGCCCCTATTTGGAGCCCATTAATGTCCTCACCCACAAAACCTCTTTCATGACCATTATAGAGTTTGAGCTCACACCCTCACACTGAGTATAATACCTTTATACGTGTCAGTATGATGGCTCCCATTCAGTATCATTGCCCACACAACCCCTTCACAGTATGATGGCCTCTCAATATGAAACTCCCACAGCCCCCAATCAGTATGATACCCCACAGTCTCCTATCCCAAACCGTATTATGATCCCTTCAGCCCCATACACAGTATGATTGTCCCTTAGTATCATGTGCCCACAGCCCCTTACTCAGTATGATGGCCCCTACTGCTCCCCCCCCCACTTAGTATGATGGCCCCCAGTGCCAGTCTTCCACTCAGTATGATGGCCCCATCTTCACCCAATCAGCATGATGTTCCCAACCCATTACCCCCCACTCAGTTTGATATCCCTCAAACTGCATGATGTTCCCCATAGCCCGTCCCTGAGCTGAAGTCGTGATGCTGGATGGGTAGAAAGCATTACATGGATGCAATCAATAGATGTCCCTGTATGGACATGCTGGGTGCATCAAGGCAGGATACAAGAGACACCTCAATGATGTCAATAGAGCCTAATGAGGCAAATAAAGAGGGGTTGTACCAGTAACCAACAAAAAGGTGCAAAATGGATTGGTTCAGTGCCAGTGGCGTAACATCAGGCCCAGAGGCCCCGATGCGAAAGCTCCTACGGGGCCCCCAATTATTGCAAATCTTTAATAATATTAGTCTTTTTCTATAGGCCAAAGGGACTTTTGGGGCCCCCTAGGCTGCAGGGCCCGGGTGCGATCGCAACCCTTGCACCTGTGGTAGTTACGCCCCTGTTCAGTGCTATATGTGACATTAGAATATACACTGCTCAAAAAAATAAAGGGAACACTTAAACAATAGAATAAAACTCCAAGTAAATCAAACTTCTGTGAAATCAAACTGTCTACTTAGGAAGCAACACTGATTGACAATCAATTTCACATGCTGTTGTGCAAATGGAATAGACAAAAGATGGAAATTATTGGCAATTATCAAGACACACTCAATAAAGCAGTGGTTCTGTAGGTGGGTACCACAGACCACATTTCAGTACCAATGCTTTCTGGCTCATGATTTGGTCACTTTTGAATGTTTGTTGTGCTTTCCTTGCACACTCGTGGTACCATGAGATGGACTCTACAACCCACACAAGTGGTTCAGGTAATGCAGCTCATCCAGTATGGCACATCAATGCGAGTGTGGTGCCCCAGGGTCTTAGTGCCACTGTGACATCACTGCTGCCGGGTGGTGGTGTCACGCTGAGAACAACAAAAGGGTCTTCTCATCATCCGGGAAAACCACACACAACACCTTCTGCCTCCAGGCCAGAAGGGGGAGACCAAGCCCAGGTTCAGGGTGAGCTCCCCTATAAATTCTGGTCTGGGGTGGGGCCAGTTAGTTCAGCTCTTAGGAGGACTGAGGAAGACAACCTGGTGGACTGAGGCTGTAGAGCTCGTCCCAGGATCACTGACTTAGTGCCAGGCATAAGTCTAGGGTCTGAGGAGAGTCGCAGAAACACCTGGGGAGCCGAGCGACACCGTGCTCTCCCCAGAGGAAAGCACAGACAACGGACACCGGGTCCGAGACTGGGCAGGGTCTAACATCCCGGCAGGCAACACCGGAAGGTGGGGAATTCCAGGTTCCTTAGCCACACTGTGCCTGGAGACACAGCAACGAAGAGAGTTCAGGAACTGATACCCGAGACAAGGGTTAGAAAGGACTCAAGTTGCCTGTCATACTGGCACCTCGCAGGAAGAGACAGGGCAGGCAGCTTAGATGATGCAGGAGCCAATACACAGAGCGCAGAAAGGGAGCCAAAGACCTGGCTGGGTGAGGAGAAACCCTGAGTTGCTCTCAGCCAATAGGGTATAATGGTGTGCACACTGCGTAGGTGGTGAGTGGAGGTGCCAACTAACAGGATTTCTTCAATCCCAGTAAATACAAATATGGATACAAAGTTGCACACTCCTTTAGATGTTTGTGATGCAAGGTTTATTATGAACAGTTAATGGCCACAGATGTCAACGCGTTTCGGCTTTAACCAAAGCCTTGATCACGACAATTGGCTATGAAACAAAACAAATAAAAGTGTATAAATATTTACAAACATATGGTGTCACCTGTGCTGTAGAGAGCACAGGAAAAAGGCAATTTACATATTTACATAGGTCAACGATACTGTTGAGGACAGCAAGAATGTATTACTGTCCCAGAGGATGTTATTAGAAGGTAATAGGGGAGCTGAGCAGTTAGTTTAGTGAGTGCCAAAGAGTTGGTCAGTAGCGATTGGAGGAAGGTATAGATAGGTTAGAGAGGAATTAAATATAAATAGGTGTATATAGATATACTTAATTAGACATATTTAGTTAGAGAGAGAGAGGGTCGTAGTATGAAAAAGTATCCGAGTTACCAGGTGCAGGTCATGGAATGTTCTAGGATAAGATTGGAAAGAGGCGTCTTTCCTTGGTGGCGAACGCTCGATTAAGGTGGTTTGCTTTATTTCAATAATTCCCAAATGGGGATAGGCGTTTTTCAGCACGGTCCTATGGAAAGCAATATCATAGCTGTCACTATTCTGGCAAGAAGATCAACCAGAGCTAAATAAAGTACCATGTAGCGTTAGTCTCTCCAAGCTGACAAATCATTAGTATTATGTGATTATATAGTTTGATTATATCTCCTTAATTTCAATGTAGCCTAAAAAGATATATGTGTCAAATAGGTTGTATAGTATATGTGCAAAGCTAATCATTGTCAAAACAAAAGTTCCTTCTGCTTTTTACCCAAAGTGCATGTTGGGCATTAATGGACAGAGTGCCTGTCATTATAGAGTTAAATACCTTCTTTCAGTGATAGGTCCGCCCCCGTCAGAGTCCTGGTAGGAATGAGCACAGTGTGTTATCGGTTGCTGCTATTTATAGCAGAAAACAGGAAGTGGGGAATCCGCACATGCTCAGTAGCGTGTCTCGGACAAAGTGTGGCAGAAGTGCCATGTTAGGTATATGCTAACAAGTGACTGCTTGTAGTTGAGAGTGCAATGCATCATGGGAGGGAAGGGGAGGAGCCGTTCTCAGCCTGTCAGCTTCAGTGTAAACAATGCTGCTAGTAGTAATTATAGCAGGAGATCGGTGTGAAGGGGGGCTGATTGTAAGCATGAATGAAGGGTGTGTTATGGAGTATTCCACAGGAGGTATATTATACAAGAAGACAAGATCAATATTAGATATTTCAGTATTAGGAAGAATGTAAAAGGCCCAAAGGGTGAAGACATTGAGAGGAACAGAAGACATACTTTATCAATATTGTGACGTCATGCTTAGTATCTTATAGTAGATATATTGTTCTCATGTATTATATCTCAGAGTAATGGCCAAGACTCTGTGAACAGCTGCTCCAAACCATCGTTACAAGTAAAAGACTGAGTGATCAACAAAACAGTGAGTCTGCCTATTGCTTGTGCCCGTCGTCCTGCACCCTACATCTACATCTCCTGCACTGCCCCGGGGAACTGTTCTGCCCAAGGAGAGCCACACCATCCCAGCTGCCTGTCCATCACCCCGGAGGTTCTGCAGCAGCGGTGGCCCACTATAGCCACATACCATGGGTGGCATCACAAATAATATCCCTAACCACCACATCCCTTTGCCTACCAAGCCAGAAGTAATTCTCCCTTTTTGGCTGCACCCAGGGTTACGGAAACCGTGTCTCGACGCCTGTGGCTCCCCAGAGACAGTATAGCCCGGTTCCGAGTATCCAACGGCCCTAGGGTCCGACACGAGCTGTGGCAAGAAGGTTAGCTGTGTCTGTCAGCATGTGTCCAGAGGCTGGAGGCACTACCAGGACACAGGCCAGTACACCAGGAGACGTGGAGAGAGCTGTAGGAGGGCAACAACACAGCAGCAGGACCGCTACCTCTGCCTTTGTGCAAGGAGGAACAGGAGTAGCACTGCCAGAGCCCTGCAAAATAACCTCCAGCAGGCCACAAATGTGGGCCCGACGTTCACAGATGGGGTTGTGCTCACAGCCCAACACTGTACATGACGCTTGGCATTTGCCACAGAACACCAGGATTGGCTAATTTACCACTGGTGCCCTGTGCTCTTCACAGATGAAAGCAGGTTCACACTGAGCACATGTGACAGACGTTAGAGTCTGGAGACGCCATGGAGAGCGATCTGCTGCCTGCAACATCCTTCAGCATGACCGTTTTGGCAGTGGGTCAGTAATGGTGTGGGGTGGCATTTCTTTGGAGGGCCACACAGCCTTCCATGTGCTCGCCAGAGGTAGCCTGACTGCCGTTTGGGTCTGAGGATCTCATCTCGGTACCTTTGTGAGACCATATGCTGGTGTGGTTGGCCCTGGGTTCCTCCTAATGCAGGACAATGACAAACCTCATGTGGCTGGATTGTGTTAGCAGTTCCTGCAAGATGACGGCATTGAAGTTATGGACTGGCCCGCCCGTTCGAAAGACCTGAATCCAATTGAGCACATCTGGGACATCATGTCTCGCTCTATCCACCAATGTCACATTGCACCACAGACAGTTCAGAAGTTGGTGGATGCTTTAGTCTATGCCTGCCTCCACAACAAGGTATGTGCACACACAGCTAGGACACACACAACCCCAATTACCCACCCCCCTCTCTTCGCCTCAGGCGGCGGGGAGGTTTAGTTCATCCCTGGGGAGAAGGGACTCAGAGAATGAGTGGTAATCAATAAGTTTAAGGTTTCTGCGGTGATGGGAAGGTTTCCAGAGAAGGGGGAGAGTGGTAGGAGGGGAGAGGGAGGAGAAAGTCAGATAGTTGTGGTCAGATAGGGGTGGGGTGAGTTTGAGAGGTCGGTGGAAGAACAAAGGTGGGTAAAGATAAGTCTTATGAGTGGCTGAGAAGGACCATTGGGAAAGCCCAAAGGAGGTGGTCAGTGATAGGAGTCTGGAGGCAGTAGGGTGGGGGATATCAGTGGGGATGTTGAAGTCACCTATGATGATAGAGAGGATGTTGGAAGAGAGGAAGTGGAGAAGCCAGGTGGTGAAGTGGTCAAGAAAAGAGGGGGTAGATCCAAGGGGGCGGTAGATGATGGCCAACTGGAGGTTGCATCGGGAGATGATGCGGACCGAGTGAACTTCAAAAGAGGGGAGGTTGGCAGAGGGTGGCAGTGTAATTGGGGTAAAGGAGCACCTGTCGAACAGGAGCAGGCTGACTCCTCCACCATGCTTGTTGTTAGGATGGGGAGTGTGGGAGAGGGTGATTCCGCTGTAGGAGAGTGCAGCAGGGGAGGCTGTGTCTGAGGGGTGAGCCAGGTTTCGGTGATGCCAAGGAATGAGAGTTTTGTTAGTGATGAAGAGGTTGTGGATGAAAGGAAGTTTGTTGCATACTGAGCGAGCATTCCATAGTGCTCCAGGTAGAGGGACTGGGGCAGCAGGGGCTGAAGGAATGGGTTTAAGGTTGTGGAGGTTGCGAGAGTTTGTGTTGGGGAGTGGATGTGGGTGAGGGTGATTGTGAAGATGTGATGGGGGGACCAGGATTTGGGGATATATCACCAGCGAGTAAGAGAAGCAGCGAGAGGGTTAGGAGGTGAAAGCAGGAAAGGGCTTGTGGTGGGCGTGCGTGTTTGGAGACATGGGACTGTGTGTGATGGAATAGTTCGGAGGAGGAGTAGAGATGACTGGGTAGGATGGAGGGAGAGAGCACTACTTCATTACTAGGTGGGGGGATTAGAGGGGTTGGTAGGAAGTGAAGTAGTATGGGAGTGAGGGTGAAAAGAAGAGAAAACATTAAGAGCCGTAGATGTGGATGAAGCACATCAAGATGAGATGCGGCAGGGGGGAGGGATGCAGCTGGGGATGTGGTGCAGCCAGGGATGAGATGCAGCCATGGGTGAGTTCCAGCAGGAGTGGGATGCAATCAGGGATGAGGTGCAGCCTGGGGTGAGATCCAGCAGGGGTGAGATGCAACCAGGGATGAGGTGCAGCCAGGAATAAAATTAGATGCAGCCAGGGATGAGATGCGGGTTGATGAGGTGATACCAGGGTGCTAACTGTAAGGATGAGATGCAACCAGGAATGAGATGCAGATTGACGAGTTTGTACCAGAGTGCTGGCCGTATGGATGAGATGCAGCCAGAAATGAGATGCAGCTAGGGATGAGATGCAGCCAGGGATGCGAAGTGGCCAGGGATGAGATGCAGCCAGGGATGCGAAGCAGCCAGGAATGAGATGTAGTCAGGGACGATGTATAGCCGGGGGTCGGACGATGTATAGCCGGGGGTCGGAGGCAGCGTGAAGATGTGCAAGGGTGCTGAGGATGTCAGGGTGCTGGCCGGTGGCTTGTCCTGCTGATGGAGGTACGTGACAGGGACAATTACCGGTAGCTCCGCATGGGGCTGCGGGCTATGGAAGAGAGGGCCACAGCTGAAGGTGGTGCAGTGGCTTATTCTCCAATCGCCTTGTGACTGAGATGGTGACTGGTGCGCATCAGAGCTCTTTTCCTGGCTCCCTTCCGCCACTAATGTGTAGAGCGGCTTCAAGCAGGTCGCATGTCGGGGGCGGGGCTGGGGGGGCTTTATGGAGCTGGCAGGCAGAGGCTGCGGCTTCGGCCTGTGCAGTAAGCCTTTGTGTTCAGCCGGTGTGAGCGGTGGATCGGCCAGTCGCCCTCCACCCGGTGCCGGCTGTAGATGCCGAAGCCGCTGATGAGCCACACTGCCGGCTTCTGTGGGAGGGGGGCTTCAAGAGCTCTGGGAGCCCGCAGCTAGAGGCCATGGCTTTGGCCTAGTCCCCAGAACCTGGCTTGCGGTGACGGGAGCAGTCTTTATCTTCCTCCTCCCAGGTCTGGTTCGAGTGGTGGGCGCCGCAGCCACTGGTGAGCCGCACCACCAACTTGGCGGGCGGCAGGGCTTCGGGAGCTCCGGGGATCCCGCAGCTAGAGTCCACGGCTTTGGCCTAACCCCGAATCTCTACTTGTGGCTTGATGGGTGGAACACCTGCAGTGTCAAAGAGGACCCCGCTCTGGGTGAGCGGGAGTGCAGGGATAAAGTGCAGCTGCCACAGGGTCTCTCACCGATGCCAATGCCGGGCCTGAGGGGTCCTCTGCAGTCCGCTGCTGTCGGGGCACCGGGTAGACAGAGGCTCTCCTCACTTCGACCACACCAATGGTCAGGTTAGTGGGATAGTGTATCACACACCAGTCATAAATTCTCCTGTATACTGGAAGTAATATACTACATGCATAGACATCAGATGTATATATGGTACAGGATAATATATCACTGACATATCATATATCAGTCACATATTATCCTGTCTCCATTCGTACATGTAAGTAAGTATACTACAAAGAAAGGATATACAGTGCCTACAAGTAGTATTCAACCCCCTGCAGATTTAGCTGGTTGACACATGCGGAATTAACTTGGCATTGTGACATTTGGACTGTAGATCAGCCTGGAAGTGGGAAATACACTGCAGCCAAAAATAATTTTTTTTTATTTATTTATTTTTTTTTAAAGCGTTAAAAGTTAATTCAGAGGGTCATTTATTATTCAACCCCTCAAACCACCAGCATTCTGTTTGGTCCCCCTAAAGTATTAAGAAGTAGTTTAGGCACAAAGAACAATGAGCTTCACATATGTGGATTAATTATCTCTTTTGCCAGCCTTTTCTGACTATTTAAGACCCTCCCCAAACTTGTGAACAGCACTCATACATGGTCAACATGGGAAAGACAAAGGAGCATTCCAAGGCCATCAGAGACAAGATCGTGGAGGGTCACAAGGCTGGCAAGGGGTACAAAACCCTTTCCAAGGAGTTGGGCCTACCTGTCTCCACTGTTGGGAGCATCATCCGGAAGTGGAAGGCTTATGGAACTACTGTTAGCCTTCCACGGCCTGGACAGCCTTTGAAAGTTTCCTCCCGTGCCGAGGCCAGGCTTGTCCGAAGAGTCAAGGCTAACCAAAGGACAACAAGGAAGAAGCTCCGGGAAGATCTCATGGCAGTGGGGACATTGGTTTCAGTCAATACCATAAGTAACGTCCTCCACCGCAATGGTCTCCATTCCAGACGAGCCCGTAAGGTACCTTTACTTTCAAAGCGTCATGTCAAGGCTCGTCTACAGTTTGCTCATGATCACTTGGAGGACTCTGAGACAGACTGGTTCAAGGTTCTATGGTCTGATGAGACCAAGATCGAGATCTTTGGTGCCAACCACACACGTGACGTTTGGAGACTGAATGGCACTGCATAAGACCCCAAGAATACCATCCCTACAGTCAAGCATGGTGGTGGCAGCATCATGCTGTGGGGATGTTTCTCAGCCAAGGGGCCTGGCCATCTGGTCCGCATCCATGGGAAGATGGATAGCACGGCATTCCTGGAGATTTTGGCCAAGAACCTCCGCTCCTCCATCAAGGATCTTAAGATGGGTCGTAATTTCATCTTCCAACAAGACAACGACCCAAAGCACACAGCCAAGAAAACCAAGGCCTGGTTCAAGAGAGAAAAAATCAAGGTGATGGAGTGGCCTAGTCAGTCTCCTGACCTTAACCCAATTGAAAACTTGTGGAAGGAGCTCAAGTTTAAAGTCCACATGAGACACCCAAAGAACCTAGATAACGTGGAGAAGATCTGCATGGAGGAGTGGACCAAGATAACTCCAGAGACCTGTGCCGGCCTGATCAGGTCTTATAAAAGACGATTATTAGCTGTAATTGCAAACAAGGGTTATTCCACAAAATATTAAACCTAGGGGTTGAATAATAATTGACCTACACTTTTATGTTTAAATTTATTAAAATTCAACTGAGCAACATAACTTTTTGGTTTGTAAGATTTATGCTTCTGTTAATAAATCCTACTCTCGTTTGCAGTTTGAAGGCTCTAACTTATTTGCATCTTATCAAACCACCTAAATCAGCAGGGGGTTGAATACTACTTGTAGGCACTGTACCTGTGTGTCAATTTTGTTCCCATTAGCTTTTTCCCCCCTAATCTTGTGTAGATGTTAGTGGTGTGACAGTATGTTAATATACTTGTTCGGTATCCAACGCTGTTCTTCTTCTCTTCTAAGTGATGTTCCTGCTCTTTAGACTCTCCAGCTCACTCTATGTTCTATATGACCTGGAAGTCCATTTCACAATGTTTGTCTATAGAGCCTCGTGCTGAACCCCATTCTGATGCGCCATAGACTTACTTTGTTGAGGGCAGAATTCAATCACAAATCCATCAGTCACTCCTAATTGGTATATTTAGGCAAATTACGCACGTCTGCGTTATCGCAAGTAAATGATACGGACACCAGAGCCGTCTCAAGCCTTACTCATCATGCCTACGCCGTATAAGATCAAGCACTGCGCAGGCGTTTATTAAAACACACATTTTTGTACAGAAAACAAGAGACGTGTTAGAATTCTGGAACTTTCTACAAAATAATCATCTCCTAATTGGTCAATCCTTATCTAGTTATTTGAATCCTAAATTCCTTTCTTAATAAACTGCATAAAGCGTGGGCGCCATCTAGTGTATAACAGACAACATAACATTTCAAATTAGAATTTATAAAAAGAGAGAGAGAGAGAGAAAAGGTGTGATATTTAACTCTATAAATTCCATCCTCAACAACTTTGTAGAATTCATTTCTGTGTCTCATATAGAGGAGCTCAGTGTGATCCAAAGAGTCTGAATAGCCATCAGGTGACTCAGAAGAGGAGCTGAACATAATAACTAGTGATGAACGAGTAGCAAATAATTTGTAATTACTATACTTGTAGCGAGTACTTTCTAATACTTGTGAATTCATCTGAATAGCGAGTCCAATGTTAGTCAATCAGTGACTGGCACCGCTGAGACACATTTGGTCATAAAATGAAGTGTTTCCGGGACAGGGCAGGAGGGTGGGCTTTTTTGCTTTTCAATCTATAAAACACCTTGCTGAGTCCCCCAGAGAGACCCTAACATTCAGTCTGCCCTGAGATCCTTCACAATCGACACATCACTCATGAGCCCCAGTGTTACTCACTGAGTAACGAGTATCGCGAATACCGTACTATCCATGTGAGTAGCGAATAGTAACAATTACATACGCTCATCACTAATAATAACACATTGACGCTGTGTCATGTTTACACAGAATTAGAGAAGAGAAAATGAATGAGAGGCTTCTTTAGGTGGCCTGTTTTGTTACAATGGAGGTGACTATATAGGAGTCAATTCTATGAGGACAACATGCAGTTTCCAAGGAACATATTTTATTTTTCAATCTCTAGACAAGTTTCTGTAGTCACCATGTGACTGCAGACTGCTGAATCGTGACGGTCTGCTATGTGCACACCGTCAATACTCAGACACTGCTCTGTTTCACACTTATACAAGTTGGGTAGAATCCAGTTGGCATTTTATCAGAACTCGCTTTATCTTTTTATAGTCTTGTAACCCCTGCTCCCTTTATGAATCAGCCACAGATAAATACAATAAGGATGGGCCCCTGCTCATAGCCCACTACTATGTGCTAGCTCTCCAGGCCAAAATTTGTCAGTCAACCCCTGGTTTTGGATCATTTGTTCAGTCGCCGCGCCAAGCTGTTCCCATCACTTCCAAAGAGTTTGAATGTATCAGCATAGAGCATTATTGACCACCGCACTATTCCAGCTTTTTGTAACAGTCTGCTCCTAAGGGGAATGGAAGAATGGTGAAATTCCACGCGGTCTAAACCCTTAATGATTTGGCATTTATCAACCAAGTGGAACGAGTGATACATTTTTCGTCCTGAAAAATCCTTTTTAGCGCAGTTTTAAAAATTGAATTATAGTTGTTACTGTCAATGGGGTCAATATGCCTCAAGTTTCAGAATCTTTGTAATGCATTGTTCTTGTTTATAGACCGTTTTAATTTTTGATAACGTTCATGGTGTTTATGTATGGGAAAATTGACTTTACTTGTCCGTTGCTTATTTTGCTTGTTAGACAACAGTTTTGTATACTGAATTTCTGGAGTGATGAGCTGACGACATAAGCGCTCCTCATCCTTTTGTAGTCCTGGCTTCAGATTGTAACCAAGGATTTTATTTATTCCAGATTGAAATGGTTTTAAGAAGTCGTCTTTTATTCTTTCTGGGGCTACTTGACCTTGTAGACATTTTTCGGATTGCGCTGCTCTCCTCCTCTGAAGCTCTTGCACCTCACTCTTCATCCTGTCTTGCCCAAATTTGTCTACCTTTTCCCAAAAAGACTTGTTGAAGTAAACATACAGCTGCCAGTCAAGCCGGTTCCAAGTTTTAATTTTATCTTTAGTCTCCTCAGAAAGGACTTTTCGGTTAGTTTCATTTCTGCTATTTAGAGGAAAAGACAAGACATCATCAAAACTCCAACAAAGGGCATCCTTCAAAAGAATCAATGATTCATCAAAGTACTCTGTGATCAGCACCAAGGGGAACATGAATTCTACACTTTTTTGGGCCAATTTGAAGTATTTAGGAGTTTCAGGACCGGTTTGGTCAAGGCCAAGATCAAAGGCCATAAGGCTTTTGCCATAACCCTGGTATATACTTTTTATATTGTAATATTTGTAAGGATTATTCAAGTATTCTTCTAAACTGGGAGAATTTACAAAAATATCTAAAGCCTTGTAATATGAAAATGAGGACTCCATGAGAGACACAGGATTTCTCATTATGGTGAAATAAAAAGTGTCCATGGGCATCACATCTTCCACCTGTAATAAATTGTAAAACAGAGATCATTACAAATCAAATTCATAATACTTTTGAAATTAAATGGGGTGTACCCATATGGACTGGTATGTTCCCCATGTAAATGCTCCTTAAATCACAAATTAAAAGTTGGAATAATTTGGCATAAGTTCCAAATTGGAATAAAACACAGTGAGGTTTTATAAGTGTCAGTGCATTCTTCTTCTGCCAACTAATTATGTCTCGTGTGTTTGTTCCAATTCTTATAGGCACTAGATATACCTGAATTGCAAGTTTTCAAAGGGCATTATAATAACCACACTGCTGTATGTTACCGGTCCGTGCGGAAAAAGGTGCCAAACCTACACCTCCATCTCCAACATCACTCGGTGATTTCTATAGCGCTCTTGATGGATTTCCTTCCCCCTCCCCACTGCTATATATTCGGTGTAGAATTAATTTTGGTAACACTTAAAAACTCTACTCCAGATTTGGAATCCTTGGACATTTGGACTGGAAGGTAGAGACAATCTCCTAAAATGGAGCGAGCCGCTTTTAGATTTACCACAGTTCAATAACAGCACGAAGCATGCAAAGAAGCATGTCAGTGAGGTGCAAATCCAGCCAGTAGTTAGAGAGCACTGAGGGATGTCAGAGAAGGGACTTTGTTTTTTGACTTCCCAATACCATGCAGCCTATTTAATTGTCTGCAGTGTTAAATATTTATAAGGTACAGAACATCTTTAAAATCTGCATTAAAAAAACTAGGAAAAGCAAAAGAACACAATTCTGCCATTCATTTGTTATTTTTAGACTATGTACTGCAATACAATTTTGTGGCAGTATAAAGCTAAAAATAAAAAGCTTTCTCATATGGAGTCCAATCACAGGCAGAGTTTTACAGAAGAGGTAAACAGACTATCAGCAGGCCTCCAACTATTATAGAAATTCCCCAAAGATATGCAGTGACATTTAAAGGGACTCTGTCAGGTCATTTTTCAGTATGAAACTAATAGTACCCTGTGTTGCCTGTAAGAGATTCTGGGTGCTTATTTAAACGTTTGTTTTGATGCATACAAGGAGAGCAGACACAAAAGGATACAGCCACCTATGGGAGTGATTTCCACAACTTTGGTTGTGTGCTTACAGAAAAGGGAGCAATGTCACTACATGAATATTCCTTCCTTGAGGAGTGTGCAGTAGAGAACTAAGTGATCACTCACTGTGATTGACAGATGGAATGAATCTTTTTATTTGCAGTTTACAGAGGATAAGGGGAAGTATAAATAAAAGAAATGTATTAATAGAAAGAACTCCAGAGAAATTAGAAAATTATATCAGTTACATAAGGATTTTTGACCTGATAGCTTCTCTTTAAATGGTTGAACTGCAGCTATTAGAAAACCCTCCGGCTGCTGCAGTTACAGACGAAGTGAAATATTAAAATAAAATAATATTTGGCTGTGTAATGCAGCTTGTATCTCCTTAGTATGGTGCAGATTCAGCTCCTGAACTTTTCCCATACTTCCCCTGCGACCACATACAATTATATATTGTGGTCATGAAGTGGTCAAAGGGAACCTTTAGCCATGAAAAGGCAGTACAGTCTGTAGGCATCATGTAATTGAGCAAAATGAGCTGAACAAATTAATGTATTTATCTGAGAATACATTTAGTGTAACCTATTTTAATAATTTAATTCTCTGCTCTTTCTTGGATTTTTGATCCAGTGGGCGGTCGTATTAGTGACTCATAGGAACGCACTCTGGACACAATAATGTCCTGCTAGCCACGCATTAGCCAATGCTGACATCACTGCAACGGTGCCAGCTTTGTGTGTATATCACAATGTTTTTCTTATTTTCAGCAGTGGGGAGGGACGGGGACAGTGTTAAAGGGGTACACAAAAACCTGGAGCCAGCCCAGCCTGACTTCCATGATATGGTGGCAAACATGAATTGCTGTGTGGGTCCCTCACAACCAGCAGCATGTACAGGTCCCAGGAGCATCAGGGACCTGCTACAGGCAAGCATGCCCACAGGATCGGCTCTGCCAGCCCATAAAATGGAAACACTTAAAACAAGTGCTAGGCAGTGTCGGTAGTTTCAAGCTCTAAGAAACCTAGTAACAGAAGAGTATCAGTGAAAAGCAAAACTATTGCCCAGCAGAGAATCAAGCTCTCATCAGACAAGCCAGACAGGAAGCCTGGGGAAGGGGTACGATGTTCTGTGGATCTGTCTGGAATGTACTGGAAATGGTAAAGTGACCATCCTGTCTCCTGCTGCTTTATTCTCTGCTGCACCACACTGACTATAAACATTCCTGGGAGCCAGCCCCGGTTGGGAAAGGTTAACCATCTGCACTGCTGTCACCATCTATCTCCCAGGTACCCCTGTAATGCCGGCCATAACCCGGCTAAACATCCCAACTGGCATCACAAGCGTACTATTTTACTTTAGTTGACTCCTGCATTATTATTTATTATTTTAGCGCCATTTATTCCATGGCATTATATATGTGCACCCCTTGTACAGTAACCCCCTTTTCATGTGAAGCCAGGGTCATATTTGTTGAGGATGGCCACCACAGTGACAGAGTTATCGCCCAGCAGCCTGAGTACCCCGGCCCTTAGCGTTCCATACTTGCATATTGGACTATATTTTCATGATGTCAGGTTTTCTATACATGAAAGATGAGATGCTTCCCTTGTCTGTGGTGAATCAAGTGTATCTAGCCTACGAATGCTCATATAGGGAGGTAGGTGGCCCTCTCCTGCTCATGGGGCCCACTAGGGAGATTTTCTTGTGGACTAGTCCGAGTCATCTAGAATACACACAAATACAAGTTTCCAGTTGTTAGTAAAACATACTATATCTGGAGCTTAGTTAATTTTTCACCACAGATTCAGAGTGAACATACCTCATTGAGACGGAAGCGCATGTGATGACACATTATATCATATTTAGCCTGGGTGTTCATGAAGTAGCCTTCCACAAAGTTAGCCATGAAATAGTAGGGATAGTAGAACTGGGTTGTCTCATGAGATGGTAGAGCAAACGTTAAGTTGTGTGATTCACCAAACCGGAAAAGAATATTCATGAGGGTGCTACTGGCTGTTTTATGGGTTTTCAGGAAGAATACATGTGTTTGAGGCTGGCAAGATCTCTCCTCTTTTCTTTCCATGTCTGATGGTCTCTTTTCATCTCCTGTTACTTGTTCAGGTGACCGCACAGCAAGCTTCTGTATTACACTCATATTCTTCCCATCAACAGGATCAATGTCTATATATGCCGAGGATTGCAGAGCTGCCTTCTCAGGGTACCTGTAATAAAAATTGCTTATTTAGTCTTTTTTTTTGTTAAGCGCCAGAAACCCTAGATGTTTGTGGACAGTGCACGGTTTTGAGGTATTTTGGTTTAATAAACATAAAATAATTGAAGTGATGGCCAAGGGACCACCGCGGTGCAGAGTGAATTACGGTACACAAGACGAGGTGCAAATAACAAAGGGTGGGTTTATTAACAGGCAGGGAAAGGTGTGAATAAAGCAGGTTCAAAAGGGGTATGCTGTGACAAGAAGTAATTTAACATGTTTTGTATTCTCTAGCTGGGCCACTATGTAGCATGGTACTCTAACTATTACAGGATCAATATTACACAGAGAAATCTGAACGACAGTAAACTCAAATACTACTCTACACTTATAACCTCACTGGCCTCCACTAAACGGGCCACATGGTTGCCGTTTTCTGACTACTGAGGCCCATGCTATACCCTGATGTGTGCACACTAAGGACAGACTCACAGTGATGGTGGGGTCGCAAGTCCACTCCCGGGGCACAAAACTGTCTTGTTTGGTGGTGCACATTTCTCCTTGCAGGATTGGTGAGACTTAATCTTATTCTTGCTTCACGGTCCTCTGGGTCCTCCTGGGGTCTGTAAGTCCTGTCCCTACTCCTATGCAGGACCACCAACTTTTGTGACTAGGGATGAGCGAGTATACTCATAACTATTCAGTACTCGCCGAATAGTATGGTATTCTGGCTACTCACTATTCTGCGAGTTTCCTTGTGATTACTCGGTAGGAGTAGTGAGTAGTACATTCACCTTCTCAGTGTATCTTATACACTGCGAAAGTGAAATAAAAGTTAATAAAAGGTGTTGAAAAGAAAAAAATAACATACTCACCTATCGGACGGCTGTCCTGGAACCCCAAAAGTGTTAGAACATCGATGGCCTGCCGGGACCTTAAGTCTGATGGCCAATCAGATAGCCGGTAGCGATCAGGTGGTGTGTGATGTCACACACCACCTGATCACTACCGGCCATCTGATTGGCCATCAGACTTAAGGTCCTGGCAGCCCATCGAATGTGTTCTTTTCGGGTCCCGGGACAGCCATCAGATAGGTATGTTATTTTTTTATTTTTAACACCTTTTATTAACTTTTATTTCACTTTCGCAGTGTATATAGATAGACGGCAAAAGTACTCACATTTCCAATTGACTTACATTGGACTAGTAACGAGCACCCGAGTATTAGGACCTACTCATTTTGAGTATAGTAAGTCCGAATATTTCACTACTTGCTCATTCCTATTTGTGACTCTTCATTACAACACACAGCAGTCACCTTGCAGCAAGCACACTGCCTGCACAGAAATTCTAGTACATCAATGCAGGCAGGAGGTGTGACCTTTCACACACAAAAAAGCAAACTGCTCTCTCTGCAGCAGCATGGATCTTCCTTTGTATAGACTGTTCTCCCTCTTGTAGCCTTGGTCAGTCCACTTTCACAGTTTTAGCAGGGAGACCAGAACATCCCATCACACAGCACAGAGGGGACCCTGTCTCTTAAATTGGCATTGTGCTTTTGACTGTTCATAGCAATTATACCCCCTACATAATCACTGTAAGTAATCTAATATATACTTACCTAAAATTGTATCCTTTATAAAGTGCACTGTTTAAAATGTAACTTTTAATAGTGTATTGTTAAAATTAACAAAAAGGTGCTCGCCCACACCTAGTGTCTACAAACATACAAACAGACAGGGAGGATTGATGCTACCCTTACCCTGTATTCGTATCTACCTGACAGCGGAGTTTTCTACACCTAATTTTTGCGGTGTCCCCGCTCCACGACGGCTCACCCTGGTACTGTTACCTAAATCTGGGGAGCTGTCAGATCATGCATTCCATACCTGTAGTGGTGTCTAGCTGGGCATGGGTCAACCCCCAATGTCCAAGGTATCTCTAATTCTGTTGATTATACTGTGGAAAGGTGGGTTACATTGGCTAATCCATTGGAGGGCTTCCAAGGTTTATCCTGTGTGACACAAAGATAATTGTTCCTTTTTAACCCTTTCCCAGGTTGGTGGTCAAAACAGATATAGACCCCCTCCCATATAGTCCACAATATTCAGTTACCATGGATTCCGATGGCTAACCATACGGTGGGCTTACAAGATTTGTCCAATGTCACACACAGTCAAAGCCTTTCTTTTGACATCACCCTCTCAATGGTTAGTTGTCTATACCAAATAAACCCCCTACCATGTGATCCACAATAATCAATGCCCATGTGCCTCACAACTAGTATCCCCTCTTACAGCCGGTATGCATGAGTCGGTAGTTATAGATCAATCACTTATCTTAGATCCACTGTCTTGTACTCAACGCGTTTCCACCTGTTGATGATTAACAGATTTCATCAGGAGTGACAGTCCTTCCCTTTGAGGTGCCTGCAGGTCTCTGTGTATAGTCCTCAGGCTGCGCTAGTGTAGGTAGATGCAGATGTCATCTCTCTCCCTCCTTCTCGCGCTCCTCCTCCCAGTGTAAATGTCTGGGGGTTTTTTCTCCAGATATCTGTGCACGCTGACCGGGGTGTTAGATACCACCTCCGGTCTCCTGGTGATAGCAGCGGTGGCGCTGCTATCACCAGGAGACCGGAGGTGGTATCTAACACCCCGGTCAGCGTGCACAGATATCTGGAGAAAAACCCCCCAGACATTTACACTGGGAGGAGGAGCGCGAGAAGGAGGGAGAGAGATGACATCTGCATCTACCTACACTAGCGCAGCCTGAGGACTATACACAGAGACCTGCAGGCACCTCAAAGGGAAGGACTGTCACTCCTGATGAAATCTGTTAATCATCAACAGGTGGAAACGCGTTGAGTACAAGACAGTGGATCTAAGATAAGTGATTGATCTATAACTACCGACTCATGCATACCGGCTGTAAGAGGGGATACTAGTTGTGAGGCACATGGGCATTGATTATTGTGGATCACATGGTAGGGGGTTTATTTGGTATAGACAACTAACCATTGAGAGGGTGATGTCAAAAGAAAGGCTTTGACTGTGTGTGACATTGGACAAATCTTGTAAGCCCACCGTATGGTTAGCCATCGGAATCCATGGTAACTGAATATTGTGGACTATATGGGAGGGGGTCTATATCTGTTTTGACCACCAACCTGGGAAAGGGTTAAAAAGGAACAATTATCTTTGTGTCACACAGGATAAACCTTGGAAGCCCTCCAATGGATTAGCCAATGTAACCCACCTTTCCACAGTATAATCAACAGAATTAGAGATACCTTGGACATTGGGGGTTGACCCATGCCCAGCTAGACACCACTACAGGTATGGAATGCATGATCTGACAGCTCCCCAGATTTAGGTAACAGTACCAGGGTGAGCCGTCGTGGAGCGGGGACACCGCAAAAATTAGGTGTAGAAAACTCCGCTGTCAGGTAGATACGAATACAGGGTAAGGGTAGCATCAATCCTCCCTGTCTGTTTGTATGTTTGTAGACACTAGGTGTGGGCGAGCACCTTTTTGTTAATTTTAACAATACACTATTAAAAGTTACATTTTAAACAGTGCACTTTATAAAGGATATGATTTGATAAACTAGTCACTATTTATCATTTATTCATAAAGTAAACTTACCTAAAATTGTCCATCATCCACTTCTGTCCGGACGTTCTTTCTCGAATCCCACAATCCACCACGCCGCACTGGAAGTACGCCGACCGCCATATTGGAAAACCCAAGTGATGAATATTCCAATATGGTACCCGTTGGTGGTACCAGGCCCTTTTGCAGTACCACCAGTGAGACACTGCCGTGAATCCCCCGCCACTGCTGGACCCACTGCCGAATCGCCGCCAGGACCTGTCGCTGGACCCCTGCTAGGACCCGCCGCCTGACTACACGCATCGGATCCCACTGCTGTCTGCTCACCCACCTCTGTGCAGTCACAGTCGCCAGGAAAGACCGCGACTTGCGGCCTGTGCTTGAGATGGGGTGCGGGCGCCCTCTGGTGGCGCCGCATCCCATCTCCAGCACAGGCCACACACGCACATAAACAGAAACAGGCCGCAAGCGTGCACATACACACAAACACATACCCACACACATACACACATAGTATAATGAACCCACATACACAAGCGTGCATACACACAGATATACACATGTAGATACACACATACACATACAAACACGCATGCACACACAGTATAATGTTCCCACATACACATGCACGCACATACACATGCAAATATGCACATACACACAAATATGCATATATACATAGTGTAATGTCCCCATACACACACACACTCATGTACGTACATATACACACATGCACAAACATATGCCCATACACACGCAAGCACATACACGCCCGTTCATACCCACACTCAGATACGCACATACACACGCAAGCACATACACACATGCACGCACATACACACAAACATGCATATGCACACGCATACACACAATATAATATTCCCATATACACAAACACACGCCCGTGCATACACACATGTAGATAAGATAAACATGCATGTACAAACACGCATACACACGTGTATACACAAAGTATAATATCCGCACATACACATGCACACATGCAAGCATGAACATACAAACACATAAACACAGTATAATTTCCCCACACACACATATGCACATATGCACGCAAGCATGCACATACATGCATACACACACGCATACACAGAAACATACACACAGTATAATGTCCGTACACACACATATGCACATACACACAAACATGCAGATACACGCACACATACATACACATGCACACAAACATGCATATACACATGCAAGCATGCACATATACACATATGCAAGCACGCACATACACCAACATGCACATACACACAAACATGCATATATGCACGCAGATATACACACACACATACATGCACATACACACATACGCACGTGCATACACATACACACAAACATACATACACACAGTATAATGTCCCTACACACATGCAGATACGCACATACACAAACATGCCCATACATACAAACACATGCACGTGCTAAAGTGCAGAAGTACACGCACACATGCATACACAAACATGCATATACACAAACACGCATGTACTCACGCAAACACATACACACCCACATACATGCGCATACATTCAAACATACACAAATACACATACACATGCATATACATACACGTGCACCCATGCACATACACACATGCGGCATACATGCACACATACGCATACAGATGCGGACGCCATCTTTGGACTCTCAGGTATACAAAGATGGTGGCCGCATGACACATCACACTGCCCCACTGCAGGATTACATGATTACGTCGGAGGGGAACTTGGTGGAAGCTAATGAAGTGGATAATGAGGAGTCTCTGTCTATTTTGTATGTAATAAAATATTTCTCTGTGTGTGTTTTTTTTTCTCCTTCACTGAAAGAATTGCTAATGGTCGGCTGTCATACTGACAGCTGACATGAGCAATACGGCTTGATATCAGCTGCCAAAAAAAGCTGACATCAACCTCTTTATTACCCAGTCTGCCACCGATACACGGCAGCTGGAAGAGCAGGGTAACCGCCAGTTTTGGCATCTCTCAGAGAGGCACCAATTCTGGGTCAGCTGCTGGCTGCAATTTTCGGCGTGGGGGGCCCAGAACGCTTGGGCCCGACCACGCTGAGAATTCCAGCCACCAGCTGTCTGGGTTACCTTGGCTGGCAATAGAAAATATGGCGGAGCCCACGCCAATTGTTTTTTTAGTTATTAGATATCTAAAAAAAAAAAAAAAAGGCTTCATTGTATTTTTCATTGCCAGCGAAGGTAACTCCAGGCTGCTTGGTTTACCTGTGCTGGCAAGACAAAATACAGCAAAGCCCTACACATTTTTTTCCAGGAAATTAAATAGATTGCCAGATTGACACTTTATTATTAACCCCCCACCTTCCCGCAGGAACAGGTTTTTAACTAAAATTTATACTACTTACAAAGATTGGGAGAGAGCACGGTAGGGGGGGAGAGACAGCCGCCACCCCCAGCGCCACAGAGCTGCTCCATCGTGATGTCACTGCCCTCCCGATGCTATCGCATCGGGCCCACATAAAGTATATGATGATGTACCCAAGGGCCTATGGGGACTTGGTACCCAGGCGTGGAGTTGCAGGGATGTCACCGGTGGCCTACCTGGATCCGTAGCCTTAGTGATCAGCTAAAAGTTGGGGGAGTTTGTTGAAAGGGAATAAAAGAATAAAGTTTGTTGTGAAGCCACCTGCAGATTCTGGTGAGGTTCACCAGCGCCGCTTCAGACCTCCGGAGACGATGGTATTGCAGCTTGGATGCTGCAGCTCCCTGCAGGCGGAGCTGAATCCCCGGGGCAGGTCAGCACTTGTGGTAGTGGTGCAGCGGTTCAGGATGAAAGGAGACACTGAGACCTTATGACTCTGCATGGGTACTTTTACTGGAACCGGGTTCAGATGGCACTTTAGGTTACTGCTTATACACTCCTTAGATGGGTAGTCACAGAAAAAAGAGAATTTTGTTTACGTACCGTAAATTCTTTTTTCTTTAATCATCAATGGGAGACCCAGACAATGGGTTTAGGGCTCTGCCCTCCGGAGGTCACACTAGGTACTACAAGTTTGTAGACACCGCCTCCTCCGCTTATAAACCCCCACCGTAGGAGACATCCTCAGTTTAGTCCATAAGCTGCGAGGAGAAAAATAAACCACACCCGAAACATCGGGAAGAATGCCGTGCACAGACGGTGTAACAACCCGGAAAACACTGTCTCAACAGAGAACAGATCAAATGCAAAACATGCAACGGAACAACTGGGTGTATGCTGGGTCTCCCATTGATGATTAAAGAAAAAAGAATTTACGGTACGTAAACAAAATTCTCTTTTTTCTGGTCATCATAATGGGAGACCCAGACAATGGGGATGTCCTAAAGCAATACCCCAGGGCGGGAAGAGTTCCTCAACAAGACGGATAACACATGGTTCCCATTAAAGGTGGGCAACCGCCGCCTGGAGAACCCGCCTGCCCAAACTCGCATCCGCAGAGGCATGGGCATGCACCATATAGTGCTTAGAGAAAGTGTGCAGGCTGGACCAAGTGGCCGCCTGACACACCTGTAGAGCAGACGCTCGATGTCACAAGGCCCAGGAGGCACCTACAGCTCTCGTAGAGTGTGCCTTCAAACCCACCGGGAGAGGCAAACCAGAAGACCGGTAAGCCTCCTGAATGGGAGCCTTGATCCATCTGGCCAAGGTCGACTTCGAAGCCGCGGCCCCCTTACAGCGACCCATCGTGAGGACAAATAAGGAATCCGAACTCCTAAAGGAGGCGGTCCTGGACACATAAATGCGTACAGCCCTCACGAGATCCAGAGTATGGAGGTCGCGCTCAACCTGATGAACGGGAGCGGGGCAAAATGATGGGAGAACAATCTCCTGGTTTAGGTGAAACGTTGAAACCACCTTCGGCAAGAATTCTGGCCGTGGGCGCAACACCACCTTGTCTTGGTGAACCACCAGAAAGGGTGACTTGCACGAAAGTGCAGCCAATTCTGAGACCCTTCTCAGAGATGTAATCGCCACTAGAAAGACCACTTTCTGGGACAGACGAGAGAGAGAGATGTCTCTCAGTGGCTCAAACGGCGGTTTCTGCAGTGCCGCCAGGACCATGTTGAGGTCCCAAGGGTCCAGAGGTCGCCTGTAAGGCGGAACCACCCGCGACACCCCCTGCAGAAATTGACGGACCTTCGGGAGGAGCGCCAAGCGCCTGTCAAACAGCACTGAAAGTGCTGATACTTGACCTTTCAGAGAGCCAAGGGACAATCCCAACTCCAACCCCGACTGTAGGAAGGCCAACAATGTCGGGATGGACAAAGGCCACGGTGAGCGTCCACCAGAGGCACACCAGGAGAAAAAGATTTTCCACGTTCTGTGGTATATCTTCCTGGAAACAGGTTTCCTTGCCCGATTCATCGTGGCAACCACCGTAGGAGAGAAGCCCCTGGATGTCAGCAGCCAGGCCTCAAGAGCCATGCAGTCAATCTGAGGGCCCTGGAATTGAGGTGGAAGAATGGCCCTTGCGCGAGTAGATCTGCGCGTTCTGGAAGAGCCCACCGGTGTCCGCCTGACAGTTGCCACAGGTCCGGGTACCAGGACCTCCTGGGCCAATCTGGAGCCACTAGAATGGCTACTCTGCATTCCGTCCTGATTTTCCACAGAACCCTGGGAATCAGAGCCAGAGGCGGGAACACATATGGCAGCTGGAAGCTGGACCAACTCAGGATCAGGGCATCCGCCCCCAGAGACTGAGGATCCCACGATCTTGCCATGTATTGGGGCACCTGATGATTCAGCCGTGAGGCCATCAGATCCACGTCCGGAGTGCCCCATCTGCCGCAGATGTCCCGGAAGACGTCTGGATGTAGAGACCACTCTCCGGCGTCCATCCCCTGTCGGCTCAGGTAGTCGGCCTCCCAGTTCTCGACCCCTGGGATGTGAACTGCGGAGATCAGGCAGTCGTGTTCCTCCACCCAAGCTAGAATGCGGTGGACTTCGGCGAGGGCCTGAGCACTTCTGGTCCCTCCCTGATGATTTATGTAGGCGACGGCCGTCGCATTGTCGGACTGCACCCGAATGGGTTGTCCTGACAGGAATGTCTGAAACGCCAGGAGCGCCAGATAGACCGCCTTGATCTCCAGCACGTTGATCTGCAACGCCGACTCCGACTGAGTCCAGAGGCCTTGAGCCCTGTGGTGCAAGAACACCGCGCCCCAGCCCTTCAGACTGGCGTCGGTGGTCACCACTAACCATGACGGTTTTAGGAAGGACCGGCCCCGTGACAAGTGACGTGGCTGGAGCCACCACTGTAGGGAGTCCCTGGTCGGTTGTGACAGCGTCACCAGCCGATTCAGCGAGATCGTCCTCTTGTCCCATCTGCGAAGAATCTCCAGCTGGAGAGGACGGAGGCGAAACTGTGCGAACGGCACCGCCTCTATCGCCGCTACCATGCGACCCACCAGTCGCATCAATACCCGTAGGGCTGACTGTGGTGACAGGAGGACATTCTGCACTCCTGATTGGATCGCAAGCTGCTTGGCTTGAGGTAGGGACACCAGGGCCGAGTCCGTGTGGAAGTCCATGCCCAGATACGTCAATGACTGGGTCGGAACCAGGGTCGACTTTTGAATGTTGATAAGCCACCCGAACCGTTCCAGAGACTTCATGGTCACCTCCAGGCTCACCCGACAAAGGTCTTCCGATGGCGCCCTGACCAACAGGTCGTCCAAATAGGGTATGACGGCGTGTCCCTGCGCATGCAGGAGAGCCATCATGGAGGCCATCACCTTTGTGAACACCCGTGGTGCCGAGGCTAGCCCGAATGGCAGTGCCACAAATTGGAAGTGCTCTTCCCCCACTGCGAATCTCAACCAGCGCTGATGAGCTGGTGCAATGGGAACGTGAAGGTAAGCGTCCCTGATATCGATGGACGCTAGGAAGTCTCCCTGTGACACAGCCGCGATCACGGAGCGCAGGGATTCCATGCGGAACTTCCGAACCAACACGTGACGGTTGAACAACTTGAGGTCCAAAACCGGGCGAAAAGAGCCGTCCTTCTTTGGGACAATAAAGAGGTTGGAGTAAAAACCCCTGAACCTCTCTTCCGTGGGCACAGGGACCACCACTCCGTCTCTGCGGAGTCCCTCCAACACCAGGTGAAAAGCCTGAGCCTTTTCTGGAGATGGAACCGACCGATGGAATCGGGGTATCGGTTTTGACGTCAGCTCTATCCTGTAACCTCTTGAGACTACGTCTCGAACCCACTGATCTTGAACGTGAAGTAGCCACTTGTCCTGAAAGCGAGACAGGCGGCCCCCCACCTGTGGGGAGGCAGGATGAGAGAGCGAGTCATGTCGAGGCGGGCTTGGGGGTGGCAGCCGCTGCCCCCGCCGGCTTCTTCTGACGACTCTTGGAACGCCACTGAGCAGCAGGCTTGCCCCCTCGGTCCGAGCGAGCGGACGTCGTTGATGACTGTGAACTGGAGCGAAAGGACCACTGCTTAGGGTTCCTTTTCACGGTATACCGTGGCTTAGGCTTATTCTGCGGTATCTTAGACTCAGCAGAATCCTTTATCAATTTGTCCAGCTCGGTGCCAAAAAGCCTGTCACCAGCGAACGGAAGATTTTGCAAAATCTTCTTAGATGTGGCATCTGAGTCCCAAAGACGCAGCCACAACAGCCTGCGGATCGCAATTGCATTGGCCGAGGCCACAGCAGAGCGAGTGGCAGTTTCCAAAGATGCCGTCCTGGCGTAATCCGCATAAGCTCTTGCTCTGTCGGTAAGCGCCAGGACCTCTGGGCTGGACCTAGCTAGATCAGTGATACCATCCAAACAGATAGTAATCGCTTGTAGGGTCCAGACCGCGGCAAAATTAGGGGCAAACGAAGACCCCACAGCCTCATAGGAAGACTTGGCGAGTTGCTCGACCTGTCTATCAGTAGCATCCTTCAATGAGGAGCTATCAGAGGCAGAAAACAAGGAGCGCGCAGCAATCCTAGTCATGGAAGCATCCACCTTGGGAGACTGCGACCATTCCTGGAGCGCCTCCTGGGGAAAGGGAAAGCGATTGTCCTTAGTTTTACGGACATAACGCCGCCCAGGATGTAACCTGGGAGCTTTAATCACCCTTCCGAAATTAGTGTGGTCCAAGAAGGAGCCACTTGGTCTAGCCTCTGGCCGCAGCCATTGATAGACCTCCTTGGGGTGTACAGTCACCTCCTCAGTAGGAGTGACAAGACGTAATGTCTCATTGATGGAGGACACCAGATCCTCCACCCCATCTGGAGGTTCAGACATAGACCCGAGAGTAGAACCCCCATCATCTTCCTCACCATCAGAGGAACGCTCCTCCTCAGAGAGAGTCTGGAGCTCAGGAGAAGCCTCACGAGCTCGCTTAGGGGGTCTTACGGCAGAAGTAAGAGACACCCGGGGTAACTGGGAGGAGTAGCTGGGTTCTCCAGTCTCCTATACAGTGCCTCCAGGGATTGCGACATGGAGGACATCTGGGACAGCAGAGATTCATTGATCTTATTCTGCGTTTCCCATGGCCCTGGGATCACCTGAACCTCAGGGTATACTCCCGGATTTGCAGACTCAGTAGTAGCAGACCGGGCCTCTGGGCGTCCGCAGTTATTGCAGGACCCCTCCACCAGTGTCCCGTTGCATGTAGCACAGGTAATGGTGACCACCGCCGCCTTAGCAGCATGCTTCCCAACTGAGGACATCTCCACAGTGAAGGGAATATAAGCCAAAGTTCACAAACAAACCGGGAATCCCGGTGGCTTACCGACCGCAGTAAAGCGGTAGGAGGAAGCGGTGTGTGTGTGTGACCTCCGCGAGTTCCACTCTCCCTTGTAAGTGCAGACACGCGCTGCAGCCAGATCCCAGCCGGGAAGTGAGGGAGAAGATGGCCGCCGACAGTGAAGATGTGGGCGGAGCCAGGAACACGCGGGAAGAACACACAACACGCCCATCGGTGATGTCACCACAAGGGCTGCTTCCTCCTCCTCCAGGCTGCCTCAGTAATGGAGGTGCCAGAGCCCGCAGCGCGGGAAACGAGTGTGAAATATCAACACACACACTCAGACTGCATGTACACACAAAACACCCGCAGTCTACAGCCTCAGCCCCTGTGATACACAGGGCGGTCAGCCAGGGAGACCCCAGCACAGGGTCACCACCAGAACCGCGGACCCGAGGGTAACCGCGCGGTCTGAGTGTCATGACACAACAGTGACAGACACTACCCCCAGGCACACAGGAGACACACCAGGTGCCTCAGTGCCGGTCCGGTCTGTAAGCACCATTTAGGGAGGCCTCGGACGGGGGTGCAGCACCAGTCTGGTCTGTAAGCACCATTTAGGGAGGCCTCAGACTGGGCCGCTCAGCACCAGTCCGGAGTGTAAGCACCATTTAGGGAGGCCTCGGACTGGGCTGGCTCCGTCCGGTCTGTAAGCACCATTTAGGGAGGCCTCGGACGGAGCGGAGCTGTGCAAGGCTCCAGGCTCCCCCTTACCAGAGCCTCCATGGAGGGATGGAAAGGAAGGGAGCGCGACAGCGTACCGGGAGAACACTGAAGTGTCCAGGCTAAAAGCCCTCCGGTACCTCCACCAGCGTGTTCCGCAAAGGGTGAGCGGGGAGGCTGTCGAGGGTCCCGAGTGGGACCATTTTACCTTGTCTTCATACGCCATCACGTAAACTGTGAGAATGCAGTGAAGTGCAAGCAAAGCGTGATCCTCCGAGCACACTAAGTTTAAAACTGAGGATGTCTCCTACGGTGGGGGTTTATAAGCGGAGGAGGCGGTGTCTACAAACTTGTAGTACCTAGTGTGACCTCCGGAGGGCAGAGCCCTAAACCCATTGTCTGGGTCTCCCATTATGATGACCAGAAAAAGGTAAAGTCTCTTTGAGGTTTACGGAGTTTCCTCATTCTTTTCCTGGGCTGCCTTTTCTCTCAGGCCCCCTCCCTGGGAGACCCTTCTCTCTCTCGGGCTCCCACCTTGCTTCGCTCTTTAGTCCAGACTATATCCAACTGTGTGTCTTCCCGCCTCACCTAACTCCACCCTCTAGGACTGGGTCTCTGTCCTAAGATTTAACCCCATCATCACTGGCTAGTGTGCGTGAGTGCTAGGATGGGAACTTCATGTTAACTTTACACTCCCCTGCGACAGGAATACTGCACACACTATTGTGGGTGCAGTACTCCTACTGTGGCGCACTGACCAGTGGGGCGCCACAAAAACATAATTACTTAAAGTGCCTGGAGAAGTGGCATGAGAAAATGAATGGGCAGCATGGTGGCTCCGTAGTTAGCACTGTATGGTGGCTCAGTGGGTAGCACTGTATGGTGGCTCAGCGGTCAGCTCTGTATTGGTTGCAAAGTATTCACTGATCTCAGGGAGACCAGTCCAAGAAAACACTGCGGGCAGCTGGCTAAAGCACTCAAACACAGTGAATTCCTAGGCACATTGCCCCCTGGGAAATATGAATATGCAAATAGAGTCTGTGGAGCCTCGGTTAGGAGTCTCAAACACAGGACTAGCCATATATCCCTCCAGGGAAGGACCCAGCCAAGGGGTGGCTCCTTGCGGAGAACACCATAACCACCAAATGAAGTGGCCCTTTAAGTCAATATCCAACTCTTTTACAAGTTTACAGATATGACAAGGGAATACCAAGGCCAGGTATCCATCCACATGGTTATGGTGTTCTCCGCAAGGAGCCACCCCTTGGCTGGGTCCTTCCCTGGAGGGATATATGGCTAGTCCTGTGTTTGAGACTCCTAACCGAGGCTCCACAGACTCTATTTGCATATTCATAGCTCTGTATTGGTGGCTCAGTGGTTAGCACTGTATGGTGGCTCAGTGGTTAGCACTGTACAGTGGCTCTGTGGTCAGCACTGTATGGTGGCTCAGTGGTCAACACTATATGGTAGCTCAGTGGTCAGCACTGCATGGTGGCTCAGTGGTTAGCACTGTATGATGGCTCAGTGGTTAGCACTGTACAGTGGCTCTGTGGTCAGCACTGTATGGTGGCTCAGTGGTTAGCACTGTATGGTGGCTCAGTGGTTAGCACTGTATGGCGGCTCAGTGGTTAGCACTGTATGATGGCTCTGTGATTAACACTATATGGTGGCTCAGTGCTTAGCACTGTTGCTTTGCAGCACTGGGTCAAGTCATATCAAGGACAACATCTGCAAGAAGTTTGTATGTTCTCCCCATGCTTGCGTGGGCAACTGCCACAATCCAAATACACAATTTAGGTAACTGATAGGTAACCTAGATTGTTATCCCCAATGGAGAAGGTGATGATGAAAAGTGAGTAAAGTAAATTAATGCATGGTCCTCTTGAAATCATCATGCAGACAAGGTAGGGATTCCAGATGGAAGGACAATTGTTTTAGTACCACTATTAATTTTAGCTAATAAAATGTTTTTTTTTGTTTTTTTTTATTATATCCAATAGACAAGACCTTTATCATACTATCATGTTTATCAGGGCCGGACTGGGACCAAAAAGCAGCGCTGGAAAACAGGCCACACCAGCCCACACACTATATAACCCATCAGCCCCGATCCGTAAATGTTGCTTTTACGTTGTCATGAACCTCACCACTTTCTTAAAAGAGTTATTTGAAGAGCCACATGTGAATGGTGCAGCAAAAGGAATAATCAACCACAGCTTCATTTACATGGTGCTCTTCAAAGCTCCATTTCTCAGGATTGTGGGGTTGCAGTGGTCAGCCACATACACACACAGCCAGCCACACACACAG
>JARQOC010000001.1:82481347-82497088 GCA_033576535.1 Allobates femoralis
TAGTTTGTGTGTGTGTGTGTGTGTGAATCTGTATGTGCATGCACTGTCCATGTAAAAGAGCTGTAGTCAGTGGGGTAACTTCAGGCCCAGGGGCCCCAATGCGAAAGCTCCAACGGGGCCCTCAATTATTGCAAATCTTTAATAGTATTAGTCTTTTTCTATAGGCCAAAGTGACTTTTGGGGCCCCCCTAGGCTGCAGGGCCCGGGTGTGATCGCAACCCCTGCACCTATTGTTGTTATGCCCCTGGCTGTAGTAGAGCTATGTGTGTAGTGTGCATGTACTGGGCATGTAGTAGAGCTGTGTGTGTCTGCATGTACATGTAAGCAGAGTTGTGTGTATCTGTATGATCATGTAGTAGAGCTGTGTATGTAGTGTGCATGTATTTGGCATGTAGCAGAGTTGTGTGTATAGTGTGAATGTAGCAGAGCTGTGTGTGTCTGTATGTGCATGTATTTTGCATGTAGCAGAGCTTTGTGTGGCTGTATGTGTATGTAAGCAGAGCTGAGTGTGTGTATCTGTATGTTCATGTAGCAGAGCTGTATGTGTACTGTGCATGTATTGGGCATGTAGCAGAGTTGTGTGTGTAGTGTGAATGTAGCAGAGCTGTATGTGTCTGTGTGTGCATGAATTGGGAATGTAGCAGAGCTGTGTGTGTATCTGTATGTTCATGTAGCAGAGCTGTGTGTGTAGTGTGCATATATTCAGCATGTAGCTGTGTGTAGTGTGGATGTATTGGGCATGTAGTAGAGCTGTGTGTGTAGTGTGAATGTAGTAGAGCTGTTGGTCTGTACGTGCATGTATTGGGCATGTAGCAGAGCTGCATGTGTCTACATGTGCATGTAGCAAAGCCATCTAGGTCTATGGGTATGTAGCAGTGCTGTATCTAATATAGTTTGCAGAAAGAAATTAACTATAGATTTATTGCCTCCGTATTCTGGCCTAGTACAATAAAATTACCGTTAATGATCCCTCCCTTTTACACCGCCAGGGAAGCTTTAATTAATAGGAAGAAATGTTTTCTTATTTTCATGTGTCTAAACCTGGGTGCAGCTTATGGTGCAGAGCAGCGCAGACAGAGTGATAAAGGGGCCCATGGAGACACTTTCGTCCGGGGCCCACAAATATCTGGAGCTGGCCCTGGCCTGGTAGATTTGCTTATACAGGGCTTTAAAGGCCACCGTAGTTGGCTGACCTGAACGACCTGAAGGCTATTACTTAGCCTCATGCTGCCATGACAGTAACCAGCACCCTGCAATTATGGAGTGCCAATAGGCTTGAAGAGGTAGCAACCTGTCTCAAATAACTATCTAGATACCACTGTAATTATTGCCAGCGATATCTAAGGGGTTTAACAGCTGCAAACAGTGCTAATAACAATCATGGCTGTTGTATCAGGTTGCCAGCTATGATATACAACGGACATCCTTTGATGATATTGCTGGCTCTGCTTGTGAACCAGCACCATCATCTTGCCCTATTAGTATGACCGTGTGCGTGAAGTTACCTCCGGCTTAACAGTATGGAGGATGTCGGGAAAGGGTTAAAAAAATAATTCCTCTTCGCAATATTCACCTACCACCTACTATTCAGCCAGGGGCGGACCCAGACTGTAGTGGGCCCCGGTGCAAGAAATTTTTTGGGGCCCCCCCGCCCCTCATAGTGGCAACAAAGTAATGTAAACATATAGATTGTAATATTTATTTACAACGCAACCCTCAAAGAGCCCTGCATAAAGTATAAAGGCTTCCTCACACCCCTCCAAATATTATCATGCCCCCACAGAGCCCTCCAGATATATTAAAATGGCTTCCATATTATATAATTGGCTATATATATTTTAATACATCATCCATAGTCCTCCATATATTATAATGCATTCCACGACCCTCCATATATTATAATACACCCGCATAGCCCTCCATATAGTATAAGGCAGTCCCATAGTCCTCCATATAGTATAATGGGCCCTCATATTCCTCCATATAGTATATTGCACCCCATACTCCTCCTATGTTATATTGCACATTACATAGTCTCCCATCACTGTATTCATGGGTTAAAAAAAAAAAAGTAAATACTCACCTCTCTTCTTGCTGCTCCGCTCTGCACGTATCAGCACAGTGGCACTCAGTGATGACATCATCGTGCCCCGCCATGCTGAGCTGCAAAAAGCAGACAGCTCAGCCAGGACTCGAGTGAAGAATGCTGCCGGCAGAGGCAGCCGGGACTATAGGAACGGGAGCGGCATCCGCGGGGAACTACCACTGGCGCACACACACCTTGTACGCACGTGGCTCCGCTCCAAATGCCTTGTAGACACGCGGCTCTGCTCCACATGCCCTGCGCACACGCCTCCGCTCCGTACACATGCGGCTCCTCTACAGGACGCCCCAGCATATGCGGCTCCACTCCATCCACCTTATGCACACGCGGCTTTACTCCATATGTCCCGCACATGTGGCCCTGCCTCATACTCACGCAGCTCTGCACACACGTGGCTCCGCTCCGTACACCTCGTACATACTCGGCTCTGCTCCATACACCTCGTACACACTCGGCTCTGCTCCGTACACCTCGTACACACTCGGCTCTGCTCCGTACATCTCGTACACACTCGGCTTTACTCCGTACACCTCGTACACACTCGGCTTTACTCCGTACACCTCGTACACACTCGGCTCTGCTCCGTACACCTCGTACACACTCGGCTCCGCTACGTACACACTCGGCTCTGCTACGTACACAATCGGCTCTGTTCCGTACACCTCGTACACACTTGGCTTTACTCCGTACACCTCGTACACACTCGGCTCCGCTCCATACACCTCGTACACACTCGGCTTTACTCCGTACACCTCGTACACACTCGGCTCCGCTACGTACACACTCGGCTCTGCTCCGTACATCTTGTACACACTCGGCTCTGCTCCGTACACCACGTATACACTCTGAACTCCGCTCCATACACCTCATACACACTCGGCTCTGCTACATCCACACTGTAAATCCCTCCTGACATAAACTTCATCTCATCCAGCACCATGACAACCAGCACAGCAGAGTCCTGCATACCCTGAGGAGCTGATCATGTGACCACTGACTCCTCCCCTCAATCTGACATCATCACAGGTCCTGTAAAAGCATAAAAGCAGTGTACAGAGCAGCAACCCCCCTCCCGGGTCTGTCCTCAGCCTGTGCCCTGTCTTTGGTCCCTTTCCTTGTACCTGGGTCCTTGTGCAGAGCTGTGTCCCCTCATCTGCTGCTGCTGCTGCTGATGCTGAACAGCCATCAGCCATGTGGAGAGAATTTCAGAGGCCCGCGCGCATTGCCAGGATTGGTTGAGTGAGGTCCTCCCCACAGTGCAGGAGAGGTCACATGACTCACTCTCTGCACTGTGATTGGGGCTCTGTCCTCGCTCCTGAGCTGCTGTGAGGGGGCGTGGCCGGCAGCTAGAAGAGGCGTGGCCGGCAGCACGTCGGCTTATTCTCCGTGCCTTGAGGGGGGCCCCCTAGCCTGTCGGGGCCCTGGTGCCGCTGCACCAGCGGCACCACGGTAGGTCCGCCCCTGTATTCAGCAGTGAAGGAAAGAAACCTTTTTGGCTATGGCACTTCGGCTGTGTGTTCGAGACCCTTGGTCTATGGGTATTGATAAGTTTTGGAAATGCAGGGTAATAAGCAAGTTAATGATAAAATAACTGGCGATACAGAATAATAAAGGTGGTAGTGGTAATAATATTCCTGGTGTATTACAGTAGCTGAAGTTTGGAGACAGGAATTATATACACAGTCATGGCTGAAAGTGTTGACACCCTTGAAATTGTTCCAGAAAATGTTACACATGTTTTGTTATTAATGTTTACCGTATTTCCTATTTGTGTATTGGACCAAAAAAAAACACAGAGAAAAAGGCAAAATGGACATAATTTCACACAAAACCCCCAAAATGGGCCGGACGAAATTGTTGACCACTTTCCAAAATTGTGGATAAACAACTTTTTTCAAGCATGTGATGCTCATTCAAACTCACCTGTGGCAAGTAACAGGTGTGGGCAATAGGAAAATCACACCTGGAACCAGATAAAGGAGAGAAGTTTACTCAATCTTTGCATTGTGTGTGCCACACTAAGCATGGAGCACAATAAGGGGAGAAGAGAACTGTCTGACAACTTGAGAACCAAAATTGTTGAAAAATATCAACAATCTCAAGGTTACAAGTCCATATTCAGAGATTTTGATGTTCCTTTGTCCACGATGTGCAACGTAGTAAAGAGGTTTACAGTCCATGGGATTGTAGGTAATCTCCCTGAACACAGATGGGAAAGAAAAATTGATGAAAGATTGTAACACAGGATATTCCGGATAGTGGATGAGCAACTCCAATTAAGTTCGAAAGAAATTCAAGCTGTCTTGCAGGCTCAGGGTGCATCAGTGTCAGTGCAAGCTATGCATTGACATTTTAATGAAATGAAGCTCAATGGAGGAACCCACTGCTGATACAGAGACATAAAGGCTAGACTGCAGTTTTCCAAAATGTATGTGAGTAAACCAAAATCCGTGTGGGAAAGCGTCCTGTGGACAGATTAAATGAGGATAGGGCTTTTTGGTAAAGCACATCGTTCTACTGCTTACCAAAAACTGACTGAGCCCTACAAAGAAAAGAACACAGTACCTATTGTCAAATATGGTGAATGTTCAATGATAGAGGGTTGCTGTGCTGCCTCTGGCACTGGGTGCCATGACTGTATGAGAGGTATCATGAAATCTGAAGATTACAAAAGGATTTTGGATAGCAATATAGTCCCTAGTGTCAGAAAGTTGGGTTTATATCCTAAATCATGGGTCTTCTAGCAGGACAATGACCCTAAATATACTTCAAGAAGCTCCAGAAATAGATGGAAACAAAGTGCTGGAGAGTTCTGGAGTGGCAGTAATGAGTTTGCATCTAAATCCCATTGATCACCTGTGGAGAGATCTTAAAATTGCTGTTGGGAGAAGACGCCCTTCTAATATGAGATACCTGGAGCAGTTTGCAAAAGAAGAGTCATCGAAAACTCCTGTTTAGAGGTGTAATAAGCTTGTTGATAGTCATTGGAATAAATAACTGCAATCAATCATTTCCTAAGGGCTACATTTTTGATATTTTGAGAATGAATTCATGCAATTAGACAGATGAGGCGTAAAATTCTTGTAGTTCTGGAAAAACTGGTACTCTTTTTTATAACAAATTACAGAGCATAGGTCTTATGACTTGAAGACAAACTTTCACATTTAACGCCCATGCACTTGTCAAAGGATTATAAATAGGTTTACCAATCTCTGACATGTATTTCACACTGTTAACAATAACTTTTTGCTGAGAGTTACTGTTAACTAGAAGAGCTGGACCCCACCAGGTTACCTAAATTTCAGGGTTACTATACGCCCACATTAATATATGCTTTTATATGTATGCAATGTGATATATAATGCCATTCAGGGGCGTAACTACAATAGGTACAGGGCTTGTAATTGCACCTTGGCCCTGGAACCTTGGGGGCAACAAAAGTCCCATTGGTTGATAGAAAAAGACTAATGCTATGAAAGCGAAAGACTTGTATTAATAAGGGACTCTGTTGAAGCTCAAGGGCCACGATCCAAAAACTTTAAGTTATGCCACTGATGCCATGTGCTTATATGTATTCTGCAAAAGGTCCAAGAGATCCAGAGGTGCACTATATGCATGGTATGAGGCATTGGTGATATGTGAATCCATGCATATTGTACAAATAGATCACAGACATGGCACAAAACTGAAGTCATTTCAAATGGCAACTTTATGGATTTAAGAAACACTAAAAGAAATCAAGATAAAAATGTGGTAGTCAGTAAGGATAACATTTTTTCAGACCAAGCAGAAGGAAAAAATTGTGGAATCACCCTGTAAATTTTCATTCCAAAACTATCACCTGCATCAAATAAGATCTGCTCATTAGTCTACATCCAAAAAGGAATGATCACACCTTGGAGAGCTGTTGCACCAAGTGGACTGACATGAATCATGGCTACTTGCAATCTTTTGCTAGTGGTGCTTTTTTTATTGCTCAAAGGTTGAAGTCATGTAACAAGATTGGTGAAACGTTTTCAGCCCCGTTGGGCTTTCTTCAGTACAGACAATACCTTATATTGCATGAAAATGAAACATAAAAAGAAAACTGTCAGCATTCATTTCTGCATAACAAAATTTACACTAGTCTTATGCTGCTGATTAACCATGTGAAAAATATACAATGTGATACAAAAAAAATTATAAGGTTCGTTGTTACACTGATTACACAAGATACCCATCACCATGTGTAAACTCATTTGATTTTCAGTTGCTGATTGGGATTCTCCCATAGAGCATTGAATCTATTATATAATTGCCGTAGCGACTTCCGTCGCATACGGAGCCACTTCCGTGGCTTTGTTCGGATCCATGGCTCCGGGGGCGGCGACAACTATCTCCAAGATGGCGTCCGGGAACTCTCACGAAACTTCCCGGATGCCATATTGGATCCTGAACTCCAGGGGCGGCGACATAGCGGCGGAGGACGATACACCTGCATCGCACCGCTTGAGCCCGGATAGATAAGAATAACATATGCTTCGCTATTTGGAACCCCTGCCGTCTACAAGACAGGAGGGGGAGAGGGGAGCACCGGGGCCTGCAAGGGGGACACCAGCACTCTCACCTCTGAGCGCATACTACCTGCGACACCATTGTCACCTCTGTGTGTATACCACCTGCAGCACCATTGTTACCTCTGTGTGTACATAGTACCAGCAGCATTGTCACCTTTGTGCGCATGCTACCTGCAGCACCATTGTCACCTCTGTCTGTATACCACCTGCAGCACCATTGTCACCTCTGTGTGTACATAGTACCAGCACCATTGTCACCTCTGTGCGCATGCTACCTGCAGCACCATTGTCACCTCTCTGCGCATGCTACCTGCAGCACCATTGTCACCTCTGTGCGCATACTACTTGCAGCACCATTGTCACGTCTGTGCGCATACTACCTGCAGCACCATTGTCACCTCTGTGTGTACATAGTACCAGCAGCATTGTCACCTCTGTGCGCATGCTACCTGCAGCACCATTGTCACCTCTGTGTGCATGCTACCTCCAGCACCATTGTCACCTCTGTCTGTATACCACCTGCAGCACCATTGTCACCTCTGTGTGTACATAGTACCAGCAGCATTGTCACCTCTGTGCGCATGCTACCTGCAGCACCATTGTCACCTCTGTGTGTACATAGTACCAGCACAATTGTCACCTCTGTGCGCATGCTACCTGCAGCACCATTGTCACCTCTCTGCGCATGCTACCTGCAGCACCATTGTCACCTCTGTGCGCATACTACCTGCAGCACCACTGTCACCTCTGTGTGTACATAGTACCAGCAGCATTGTCACCTCTGTGCGCATGCTACCTGCAGCACCATTCTCACCTCTGTGCGCATGCTACCTCCAGCACCATTGTCACCTCTGTGCGCATGCTACCTGAGCACCATTTTCACCTCTGTGCGCATACTACCTGCAGCACCATTGTCACCTCTGTGTGTACATAGTACCAGCAGCATTGTCACCTCTGTGCGCATGCTACCTGCAACACCATTGTCACCTCTGTGCGCATGCTACCTGCAGCACCATTGTCACCTCTCTGCGCATACTACCTGCATCACCATTGTCACCTCTGTCTGCATACTACCTACAGCACCATTGTCACCTCTCTGCGCATACTACCTCCAGCACCATTGTCACCTCTCTGCGCATACTACCTGCAGCACCATTGTCACCTCTGTGCGCATGCTACCTGCAGCACCATTGTCATCTCTGTGCGCATGCTACCTGCAGCACCATTGTCACCTCTGTGCGCATGCTACCTGCAGCACAATTGTCACCTCTCTGCGCATGCTACCTGCAGCACCATTGTCACCTCTGTGCGCATACTACCTGCAGCACCATTGTCACCTCTGTGTGTACATAGTACCAGCACCATTGTCACCTATGTGCGCATGCTACCTGCAGCACCATTGTCACCTCTGTGCGCATGCTACTTGCAGCACCATTGTCACCTCTGTGCGCATGCTACCTGCAGCACCATTGTCACCTCTGTGCGCATGCTACCTACAGCACCATTGTCACCTCTCTGCGCATACTACCTGCAGCACCATTGTCACCTCTGTGCGCATACTACCTGCAGCACCATTGTCACCTGTGTGTACATAGTACCAGCAGCATTGTCACCTCTGTGCGCATGCTACCTGCAGCACCATTGTCACCTCTGTGCACATGCTACCTCCAGCACCACTGTCACCTCTGTGCGCATGCTACCTGCAGCACCATTGTCACCTCTGTGAGCATGCTACCTACAGCACCATTGTCACCTCTCTGCGCATGCTACCTGCAGCACCATTGTCACCTCTGTGCGCATACTACCTGCAGCACCATTGTCACCTCTGTGTGTACATAGTACCAGCAGCATTGTCACCTCTGTGCGCATGCTACCTGCAGCACCATTGTCACCTCTGTGCACATGCTACCTCCAGCACCATTGTCACCTCTGTGCGCATGCTTCCTGCAGCACCATTGTCACCTCTGTGCGCATGCTACCTGCAGCACCATTGTCACCTCTGTGCGCATACTACCTGCAGCACCATTCTCACCTCTGTGTGTACATAGTACCAGCAGCACTGTCACCTCTGTGTGTATTCTACTAACCGCACTGTCACCTGTGTATATACTACCACCAGCATCAGCACTGTCCCCTGTGTGTATACTACCACCAGCACTGTCACCTGTGTGTATTGTACCAGCAGCATTGTCACCTGTGTGTATAGTACCACCAGCATCACCACTGTCACCTCTGTATAGTACCACCAGCACTCTCACCTGTGTGTATTGTACCAGCAGCATTGTCACCTGTGTGTATTGTACCAGCAGCATTGTCACCTGTGTGTATAGTACCACCAGAATCAGCACTGTCACCTGTGTGTATTGTACCAGCAGCACTGTCACCTGTGTGTATAGTACCAGCAGCATTGTCACCTGTGTGTATAGTACCACCAGCACTGTCGCCTGTGTGTATAGTACCAGCAGCATTGTCACCTGTGTGTATAGTACCACCAGCATCAGCACTGTCACCTGTGTGTATAGTACCACCAGCACTGTCACCTGTGTGTATATTACCAGAGGGGTCTGGCCCCCTCTTGCCACCCCCCACTGCGGTTCCCTGTCTCGCTCCTGCCCGAACCTGCCTGCTGTTCCCCGGCCCCCTCCTGCCTGCACCCGCCTGCTCTTCCACAGCTTGCTCCTGCCCGCACGCACCCGCTGTGCCCTCCTGCAAGCAATCAAAGATATTCTCACAGGATTTAAACCCAGCTTCGCTTTGCATTATTCTTACATCTTCATAAATAAACTACATACATAGTCTAGAATACCCGATTCTTTAGAATCGGGCCGACATCTAGTCTATCATAATATTATTAAGGAGAATTATTTACACCATATGTGCAAAGGCCCCAATTCATCATTTACTTTTTTATTAAGTGACTTTTTTGTTTGATTGCTTGTTGGGCCTAATTCTTCAAAATGCAAGGTTTTACTAAAATATTAAATACTATTTTTTTTAATTCTCTTTTACTTTTTTGCTCCTTTTTAGAGCAATAATCACATTAACCTTTAAAATGTTACAAGCTAGTCTTTAACTGCACAAAAAAACAAATGACACAAATTTCAGGTACAATTCTGCAAAGGTTTATGTAAATGAAGAATTAGGCCAAGGTGAATGTTAAGGGCCTGTCACACGTGTCAATGTCGCCCGCGATATCGTTCATGCGTCACAAATTATTAATCGCCTGAGCGACGTGGAATTATCGCAGGTAAGATGTCACACGTGTCAATATGACCCAGCGATGCGGTGATGTCGCCATCTTGCGAGCGATTTTATTTAGTCGCTTGTACGATGTCAAAATAGAAAATACGTCGCTGAGTTTAGTGTCACACGCAGCGATGCACAAGGTCTACTGAGCGATGAGCGACAGGTTTTACATATGGCAGTGAAACCTGCAATCGGCGACATATCGCTGGTTGCATCGCTTGGTCACACGCTTCAATGTCGCTCCTGCGTCACTCCTACGTCGCTCGAGCGACTGAAAATCCGTGACGTACGAGCGACATTGACAGCGATATCGACGCGTGTGACATCCCCTTTAGGGCCACGTCACACACACATATCTTTGCAGATATTGTTCACAGATCTCTGGTTGCAGTGAAATCATGGACAGATTGCTCCATTTGTACACGGCCACAAAATGGAACCATGTGTCCATGATTTCACTGCAACCAGAGATCTGTGAACAATCTCTGCCCAGATATCTGTGTGTGTGACCCCAGCCTAAGATGGGATAAGAAACCAACACTGTGGATGTTTGTTGTGCTTCACTGTAGGAGAATCAAACAGATATACAACAGTACAAACAACAACCATAAATGTAGGTGAATCATCTGATAATATCTATCCAACAACAGCACAGAGGAAACCATCAAAAATAATCATGGAAAAATAACATTTTTATTTAGATATCTCATTAAAAAGTATTAAATAAGATAAAAACAAAAATACATGAAGAGCATCAGCACTACCTGAAGATAGCTTGCAGTATAAAGTGTGCATTTGCACTAATTCAATCCTACCTGCATTAACCTTATAAAATTGAGATTTTTGTCAAAAATATTGTACAATTTTATTAGCCACCCTGTCGCATCACGGCAAATCTCATCAGGGCGGTCCTACACTAAATTTTCAGTCATTTTACTTTAAATTGTGCCATATGGCTTCCACATAACAATTTTTAAAAAATGTAAAACCGCCATAAGCAGCACTTACTCACCTGGAGCATTTCAGAACCGCTTCCATCTTGCCAGAATAGGTGCAAGTGAATTGGGGCAGATCAGACCCAGTGCCTTCAGTGGATGTCACAGGCTCCAGACTTTTCAGCACTGACTTTCACTGCAACCAGGCTAGCAAGTCTTAAGTAAAGGCCCAAGCAGGTGGTACTGGTAACTAACAAAGCCTGTGTGTGGTGAGCCACGTGGGAGGTGCCAAGTGTTGCAGAGGGGCCAGCTGGGATATGTAGTTCCACTGGCAGCAGATGGTAATAACACAGTATCTGAAGTGGGTTGTTGAACTCCTAAACACTTCCCTTTTATCTACAATGGTCAAAGTGGGAGGTTGCACTTTTAGTGATGGTATATGACCCACCAGGGGCACTCCTGTAGTGATGATGTCTGGGTGCAGGTGTTGTATATGACCCCAGGGGAGGTGTTGTAGCGCCCTTGATGTTCATGCAATTTTAGGCAGCCAGACGCCCGGGTGAACTTGAAAACATAATACTTTATTTCAGGTAATAACTGAATACAGTCTATCAGTAGCAAAGTTTTGTGGTTCACCATATAGGATACACTTGATATTTTGTGTATGAAAGAAGGTGTTTTCTCCACATGGAATAAGCAAATTTATTGCCTCTCAGTAGTACTGGCCTCTTCTCTAGTTATGGAAGGTAATACTGTGCACAGTGCATGTAACACTATGATGAAGGAACCTTCCCGTCTTGGCTCCCCGTGGCAAAGGGTATGGAGCTACCCACGAATTCCGCACTACCGTTCCCTATTTCAGGGGGCTGGACAGACGAAGTTTATGGCTTGGAAGTCACGTTGCAGTGGTTCTGACTGGAAACCAATATAAACCAGCATGTACGAGACTCCTGTTCAGCCTTATCACTCCTGACTGTAAGAAGCTTCACTCCATTGTGGAGAGAATTAAATGTAGAGAATGATGTCCCCTCAGCGAGGACTGGGATAGAGATGCTGGGAGCAGTAGTGCTTCCTCCCTCTCTCCTGACTGCACTGACTAGTAATCCATTTAAACCAGTTCCAGGAAGTGAAGAGGCTCCTCCCACCATTATATGTGTGAGAGCCCTGAGGTAGAGGCTCCTCCCACCATTATATGTGTGAGAGACCTGAGGTAGAGGCTCCTCCCACCATTATATGTGTGAGAGACCTGAGGTAGAGACTCCTCCCACCATTGCTGTGTGTGAGAGGCCTGAGGTAGAGGCTCCTCCCACCATTGCTATGTGTGAGAGGCATGAGGTAGAGGCTCCTCCCACCATTGTGTGAGAGGCCTGAGGTAGAGGCTCCTCCCACCATTGTCTGAGAGCCCTGGGGTGGAGGCTCCTTGCATCATTGCTATGTGTGAGAGGCCTGAAGTAGAAGCTCCTCCACCATTGTACAGTGTGAGAGACCTGAGGTAGGGGCTCCTCCCACCATTGCTGTGTGTGAGAGGCCTGAGGTAGAGGCTCCTCCCACCATTATGTGTGAGAGGCCTGAGTTAGAGGCTCCGCCCACCATTGCTATATGTGAGAGGCCTGAGGTAGAGGCTCATCCCACCATTACTATGTGTGAGAGGCCTGAGGTAGAGGCTCCTCCCACCATTGCTATGCGTGAGAGGCCTGAGGTAGAGGCTCCTCCCACCATTGCTATGCGTGAGAGGCCTGAGGTAGAGGCTCCCCCCACCATTGCTATGTGTGAGAGGCCTGAGGCAGAGGCTCCTGCCACCATTGCTGTGTGTGAGAAGCCTGAAGTAGAGGCTCCTGCCACCATTACTATGTGTGAGAGGCCTGAGGTAGAGGCTCCTCCCACCATTGCTATGTGTGAGAGGCATGAGGTAGAGGCTCCTCCCACCATTGCTATGTGTGAGAGGCCTGAAGTAGAAGCTCCTCCACCATTGTACAGTGTGAGAGACCTGAGGTAGGGGCTCCTACCACCATTGTTATGTGTGAGAGGCCTGAGGTAGAGACTCCTCCCACCATTGCTATGTGTGAGAGGCCTGAAGTAGAGGCTCCTCTCACCCCACCATTGCTATGTGTGAGAGGCCTGAGGTAGAGGCTTCTCCCACCATTGCTATGGCAGCTAGCTATGAGAAGAATTCTCTAACTTTCATACACATACATCGAGCTTGAGATGGCAGCAAAATACAATGTAGAATATCCATCTATCTATCCTAACTGCATGGATATCACATCACAACGTATATAACAGATTTTCTAACTCACAGTGCCCAATGTAGTTCTGGCACACTGGAACAAATCTACTGCCACACGACAGCTGTGTCACTCAGCAGAAGTAGATTGGGTACATGGATATGTGGACAGGGTATGATGGCTGCATGTCCCGCCTTTTCTAAAGATTTACTAGCCTGGTCGGAGTGAAGGTCAGTGCTGAAAAGTCTGGAGCCTGTGGCATCTGCTGCAGGCACTGGGTCTGTTCTGCCCTTATTCCCATGCATCTATCTCTATCTGGTAAATTGGAAGCGGTTCTGAAACACTCCATGTGAGTGCTGCTTATGGCGGTTTTATATTTTTATGTGGAAGCCATATGGCACACTTTTATAATGAAATAACAGAACATTTAGAGTAGGACCGCCCTGATGGGATTGCCATGACGTGTCAGGGTGGCTCATGAAATTTTTTGCCTAAAATCTCAATTATATAAATATAATGCTGTCTGGATTGAATAAGTGCAGATGCACAGTTTATACTTTGCATGCTATCCTCAGGTAGTGCTGGCTCTCTTCATGTATTTAAAATAAAAACAAGTTAATGGCAAAAACTATATTGATATATCAAAATGTGTTAAGCAATATACAAATTGTGTGCAAAAAACATTGCGTTTTGGAAGTGAGAATAAATAATTGTGTTGAAAAAATTATTAATTTCTGGATTGGTCCATCAATATATATACATATATTTTCCAAATAAATACATTACAAAAATAATGTGGCAAAAAGTTGCAACGAATAATATGTGAAAAGGAATTATGTATCAGTAAGAAATCATAGCAGATAGGAGACATCACACAGCAACCCAGGACCTCCAACATACGTTTCGCTTGATAGCTTTTTTAAGGAGTCTCTTCAAAAGCTATCAAGTAAAACGTATGTCAGTGTCAGAGGTCCAGGGTTGCTGTGTGATGTCTCCTATCTGGTATGATTTCTTACTGATACATAATTTCTTTTCACATATTATTGGCTGCAACTTTTTGCCACATTATTTCTATGTTGTCTACTTTATTTGGAAAAGATATATACAGTAGTATCTTGATTTACGAGTAACTTTATTTGCGACCATTTTGAAAGATGAGCTACATTTTCTGAAAAATTGTAACTTGCTCAGCGAACAATGATTTGGATTACAAGCATGTGGCCGGTCGGCACTGTGCATATACTGTGCATGTGTGATGCTTATTACTGCATACTGATTATACTGAGGTACAGTATCTGGCCACCTGACCGCCGCCATTGTCCACCGTTGTATTTACAGTATTCCGGTGCCGGTCTGAGCACTCTCTGCTGCCAGTGGCTTCCCGCACTTGGGGGCTGCAGGGGGATGATGGGGGCTGCAGGGCAATAATGGGTATATTGGGGGCTTCAGAGAGATGATGGGGCTGCAGGGAGATGATGGGGCAGCACAGGGATCAAGATATAGGGCCTGGGTAGCCCTTTCAGAATATATAACTTTTATTCCTATATGTGGTGCATTATGTTGCTATAAGCTTTTGAAATTCTATAGTCTCATGCTGACTAGTCAATAGTATGTACGTCTCATGCATACTCCCCTGCCTGCCCCTCTATGCGGTGTCAGTGATTGGTGCAGACTGTCAGTATTAATTTATTAGACAAAGTGAATGTAATCCTGCATCTGTGATGCCTCCTCCCATTGCAGCACACTACTAGTGTACTAGTCTGGCATTATTATACCAAATCTGGTCAGCTTCATGTTGTGGACCCTGTGTATTGCTGGATGTCACTTTCAGGCTCGCAGACTCAACTCCTGAGAAGGGAATGAGGTAGAAGCACAAGTATAGAGGGCAGCTGCATGCTGCACCACCTCTTCCCTTGATGGAATGAATGTACAGCAGGAGAAATGTCTTTACAGACAGGTGTTGTGTCTCATGCAGTGCTTTCATTCCCTCAGGGGAGGAGGTGGTGCTGTGCACAGCTCCCGCTGTAATCATCACACTGCTTGTCTCCCTTTGCCTCAGGAGGTGTGTAACATGACTCTGACCAGATCTCATGCAATAATGGCGAACCAATACACTAACAGTGTGCTGCCAATGCAGGGGGCATCACAGCTAGGAGTTTACCTTCACTTTGGTGCAGACTGTCAGTATTCATTTATTAGACAATCACTGAAACCACACAGAGGGGAGGGCAGGGGAATATGCATGAGAAATAGGCAGCAGTGCACATGCTCCATTAACTCCCTATAGTGTTGCTGACACTTACGGTATCTTTTTCTGGGAGCCACAAAGAGGATGAATGGAGTGGCTGTTGGGCATCCACCCTGCCAGTCCAGTTTCGGTGATAGAAATGCAACAATAGGGATAAAAATTCCCATTCTGCGAATTGGTGCAGGTCTCAGCAGTCAGACCCTACCTAAAAATAATAATAATTAATCATTTGCAAGGCCGGTTTCACATCATTTATCATCCGAGTGTATCCGTTTCAAAACGGATACACTCGGATCTGAAATCGGATACCATGTATCCCTATGGGGCTCAGATTGGATCGGATGTGTGCCTTTTGCCATCCGATTTTTGCACCATCCGATCCTGTCCGATTTAAGCACGGACACAAAAACGCAGCCTGTTGCATTTT
>JARQOC010000001.1:82497188-82628109 GCA_033576535.1 Allobates femoralis
AATTCATTTTTATTGCTATAGGTACGGTACCCAACTCGTCGCCCTAACTCATTCCATAGGTTCTCTGTAGGGTTTAAATCAGGTGATTGGCTTGGCCATTCCAACAAGCAAACATTTTTCTTTAGACGTTATAGAGAGAGTGGCACTCAGGTGGATGAAGTGCAGTTGCAGCTTAAATAGGATGTGTGCTTAGGATCATTGTCTTACTGGAATTCCCAGCCCTGCCTACTTTGATTTTACCATATGGCAGCATTACATTCTCCAGTATATCCTTGTACATGGTAGCATTCCTATTTCCATCAATTCTATGCAGAGGGCCAATGCCAGATGCAGAAAAGCAGCCCCAAACCATGACATTGCCACCACCATGTTTCACCAAGGTACCTAATATTGCTACAAATTCGACATGGGCGTTATATATAGCACTTGACATAATTACCAAACAAATTGAACTTGGATCCATCCGACCACTACACCTTAGACCAATCTGTCTCTTTCCATTGGCGGTGTTCTATAGTAAACTCAAGTTGGATCTTCCGGTTCTTGGTGAAGATGAAAGGCTTCTTGACTGGAACTCGAGCATTCAGCCCTTCTGCCCTTAGCTGTCACACCACAGTCTAGGGACTCCTTTAACCCTATATTTGTTCATTTGATACTTGACTCTTAGAACAGTTGATTTCCATAGCTGCCTCTTTGTGACTTTTGCCTGATTTCACTCTCCGAATAATAAACTTCCTGACATTTGTGATAAATTTGTCTTTGTCTTTGCCATGTTTTAACCAATATATACACAAAGAAAAAAAAATTAGACTACTCATGACAAAATATGTCAAATATTTTGTCCAGCAGATGTGGGAAACTAACACATAAAGGGATAAAACTATGTCAAACACCATTTTCATCCTTAACCATTTGGTTCCGATTTACTAACACAACTAAAAAAATGGCTTCACAGAAGTAATCACACTTTTAAAATAAATGGCAAACCTTTGGTCACCACTGTATAAAAGGACAGTGTAATAACATGAAATGCATAACTGACTAAGAAACAACGTTCAAGGCGAGAAATGGAGGGTAGAGTTGCCTGATACATTACCTGCTAGCATCTGATAGGCTGGGGGAAGCCAATCTCTGCAGGACAGGGTGGATACAAATTACAGCAGAGTTTGGCCATGACCGCTTTAACTCACCACCAGCACAAGGTAACTCAGAGTGATGGTCAGGTACTGAGAGAAGCAAATCAAAAGACACGGTAAGTAGGGAAGCATTCAGTTGGCGCGTAAGTGGCAAGCGCATAAAGCAAATGTCAAATCGACCATGACACAATAAGCAATGATTGCAATATTTCAACAAAGATACATTAAGTCCTAAATCTTAGTCATTTCGATTATGTGGTTGTGGAGCCCACTGGGACGGGGGTACTCGGTACCGGACCGGACGGTGTCGGGGAAGTCACGGGTGGCTTGGTCCGGACCGTGTCCCGGGCCCACACAATAGATGAGGGATTATTTACAGGGGAAATGTCACGTGTGACGCCACCCACTTGGTGCGGCCAGTGATGGGGCCGCCGCTGCTGCAGAACCTCCGGGGGTGATGGATTGGCAGCGGAGATGTTATAGTTCCAGTGGGAAGAACTGTATCCCCGGGGAAGTAAGGGTTAAGTCTATGGTGAGGTAGTAACACACTTACTTGCAGGCACTGCAGGGATCTTTCCTCCTGGCTGGTGCTGACAGGCTGGATCTGTATGAGGGAGAATGGGGTGCAGATAGAGGCAGACAAGACAGGCAATTCAGGGTTTTCCAAAGCTTTACTCTTTGTTGTTCCAACAGTTTACAGGTAGCTTGCAGTTCTTACAAGGTTAAGTACGGCTCTCAGTACACAGTTCAAGTACACGGGTTCTTTCCCCCTCTCCGGGTTCCCTTTGCTCCCTGCAGCCAGGCCTCTCTCTCTCTGTGACCCCTCACACAGTCTTTAGTGTCCTTTCCGGGCTGTTTATGGTCTCCGTCTATACGGGTGGTGTGTGGTGCACTGGACAGTATGGCGGTGACTCGGACCCTGGTGGGCCCTCCTGGTTGTCACTGAGCGGCCTGTCCTTTGGGTTGGGGATCCTAGTGTGAAGCTGTGATCCCTCGTCAGTGTTTGGGGATGCCGGGTGAACTACGGTCCCCTCTAGAGCCGACACTCTACTCAGCCCAGCCTCCAGCAGTCCTTGGCACGAGGCTCTACCAGGCTCGCTCCTTTCTGTTCATTTCCAGTAGAGATGAGCGAGTCCGAAAAGACTCGGAATCGCAAGACCCCAACGAGTCCGAGTCAAGGACTCGGGACTCGTTGCGAGTCCAGCGAGTCCAATGTTAATGAATAGGGACCCGAGTAATAGCGAATAATGACATTTACAACTCGCTGATGTGTCTCTGAAAGTGTGCGAGTCCAAACTCGCTGGTTTTTCTCTTATTTTGAGGCTTGTAGCTGATGATGCGAGGGAACGGATTCTCCAGCACACACCATGCTTTAAGGAAACAGGAAGCGAGTCGCGCTGACAGGCGCACACACAGAGCAATCCATTCATCAGTGCAATCATGGCAGCAGGACGTGGCACGGTGAACACACTGCGTCTTATTGCACTTGTGGTGGCTCGTCCATTTCTATGGCTCCCTACAGATCCTGACTATGGGGATACGACCCAAATTAATACAGCCTGGAGAGAGATCGCCCAAGAGATGTTCCCTGCGTTCCATCGGAGTGACCATGAGGAACAGAGCAATCTAAGTAAGTTAAATGAGTTTACACGTTATATATTGCATTTACTGTATATATACTCGTGTATAAGCCGACCCGTGTATAAGCCGACCCCCCTATTTTTGCCCCGAAAAACTATGAAAACATATTCACCGCCATCCTGGTATACAGCGGCTATCACTGGTAGACAGCCCCCCAGCAGAGTATACACCTCCCCTGCAGAGTATACAGGCCCCCAGATGGGTATACATCCCCCCATATTGTGGTATACAGGCAGGGGCGGACTGGCCCAGGTGCCACGGGTCATGCGGCTGCAGGAGCATGAATAATCTGCATGTCCTGAAGCAGCAGGCGGAAACGGAAGCTCCTGGGCGCGCGATGACGTCATCAGCACGCGGCTGCGTCCGGGAGTGAGCGTCTGTGAGTGGCGTGCGGCTGCGACTGTTAGCGAGCGGCTGTGAGGAGCGCGAGGCTGCGGCTGGGAGCGAGCCATAGGAGAATTCGGGAGCTGCGGTGACTGTGAGGCGGCCGCCAGTCATCACCCCCCCCACCCCCCGTCCTCACCTGTGTCGGGCCGGTGAGGGAGGGTTGCGACCCAAACTGTAGGGTGCCAGTCAGTCCCTGTATACAGGGCCCTCAGTGTGTGTACAGGCCCCCCAGCAGTGGGTATACAGGGCCCCCAGCAGTGGGTAGACAGTGGCCCAGTGGGTTTACAGGGCCCCAGCAGTGGGAATACAGGGCCCCCATAGCAGGGTATACAGGACCCTGAATGTGTTATCATGCTCCACCGCATAGTTGCCTATATTTGGATGGGGTCACAACAGTACAATGAGTTTAATGTCTGATCCTCCTGGCTCTTTCGGCCAAGGGGTTGGGTGTATATAAATACCACTAATGACCAGAGTCTGGTGCCCGCACTATTACATTCTCTATGCGTTGACATGTGTCCTGCCTCATTTGTGATTGTGGCCACGTGAGCTCAATGTCCGTAATGCTGTTGATGATGTTCCACACTGTCGTGTCACTGTGCCTTGTATACACATTACACACACAAAATGAATAAAATGTTATTGTTGATTTGTACACATACTTTTGTTGTTTCAAATATTACACATCTCTAAACCCGGTTTCAAATCATTTCACAGTTGACCATCTTAAAAAACGGTGGAGGAGCTGCAGGGACCAGCATAAGAAGCAGTACCGGCAGTACTCAGAGAGACAACCGGGAGCCGCTCCATTGCTCAACCACTACCACTTTTATGACCGGCTGTCCTTCCTTCACCCGGTGGCCCGTATGCCAAGGTATGTGTCTGCAGCACTGTTGTGTACATTTAGTATTATTTATTAATATATACATTAGGTTCCATTTCGGCTCTGTGGGTAGCAGAGTATACAAGTGGCTCTGTGGGTAGCAGAGTATACAGGCGGGTCTGTGGGTAGCAGAGTATACAGGAGGGTCTGTGGGTATCAGAGTATACAGGCGGGTCTGAGGTAGCAGAGTATACAGGCGGGTCTGAGGTAGCAGAGTATACAGGCGGGTCTGTGGGTAGCAGAGTATACAGGCGGGTCTGAGGTAGCAGAGTATAAAGACGGCTCTGTGGGTAGCAGAGTATACAGGCGGGTCTGTGGGTAGCAGAGTATACAGGCGGGTCTGAGGTAGCAGAGTATACAGGCGTCTCTGTGGGTAGCAGAGTATACAGGCGGGTCTGAGGTAGCAGAGTATAAAGACGGCTCTGTGGGTAGCAGAGTATACAGGCGGGTCTGTGGGTAGCAGAGTATACAGGCGGGTCTGAGGTAGCAGAGTATAAAGACGGCTCTGTGGGTAGCAGAGTATACAGGCGGGTCTGTGGGTAGCAGAGTATACAGGCGAGTCTGTGGGTAGCAGAGTATACAGGCGGGTCTGAGGTAGCAGAGTATACAGGCGGGTCTGTGGGTAGCAGAGTATACAGGCGGGTCTGTGGGTAGCAGAGTATACAGGCGGCTCAGTGGGTAGCAGAGTATATAGGTGATGAGAATAGGGTTAATAGATGGTGCTACAGTGTTGGGGCGTGCTAGAGGGAGCAGAGATCCGATTACTGCCATCATTACTGACCTTATTAAAGATAGCGGCCGCAGCTAAATGACATCATGGCAAAGGTAAACATGGGGTGTGGTTAGCTGCAGGAGGTTTGTGAGAGGTGTGGGTTGTTTGGCAGAGGGCGTGGTGTGGGCGTGGTGAGCGCGGCTCCCGCGTCAGATACGCTGCGAGCGCGGAACCGCGGCACATCTCCAGGAGCAGAGGACGTGTCCGGTACGTCCGTAGCCCCCGGCCTCCCCGTTGTCCGCACAAACAGCCCCGCTGTGACCTCTGCAGTGTCACAGGCCCCGGCGGGCGGCTGTCATCTCCTCCTGACACTGACCTCCTCCTGATTTGATTGTCTGTGTTGTCCCCCCCGCTGTCATCATCAGTGATCTGCTAAGACCTGTGGGTGCACAGACGGGGGAAGTACAAATGCCAGCATGCCGGGGCGGATTGGGCGCTGTGAGGGGCGCAGGTCTTGCTGTGAGCGGAGGGCGCGAGGCCGCTCGAGAAAACGCTATAGCGGCTGTGTGAGTTAAGCGTCTGCGGCTCGCGAAGGCGCATACGCGTCTCCGCTCGCAGTGACGCTAAGGAGTTTGGGATTCGGCTACAGTGCCGGAATTTCAAACTCCCGATTATATAAATATATTATATATATATATATTGTATACCTTTCAACCCCTTCCCTGCTTTATATAGATGATATAAGCTAAAAGTTTTGTGAATTAAGTATGTCAAGTTAAAAGTGAAGTCAGGGGGACTTTTTTTTTTCATGTGAACCATTGGTGTTATTGATCGTCTAGATTAGATGGGATGGGGGGGGGGTGGGTGGTAATCAGGGGGTGAAAAATTATGTATTAGTATGGAATTAGCAAAGAAAGTCACGTATTCCTTAATGTTATGTACAGTTGGTTATTATTTCATAATAATAACAAATATCTGATTAAGAATACACAGATACACAGAGTCTAAAAAGCGTGCAACTTAATGTTTGACCTATGTTTTTGTTTCCAAATGCAATGCATTCACCAAATTTTTTTTTACTTTACCCACAGAGAAGCTTACTACAGAGGGCGGCGTGCTGCTAATCCTCCACCTCCAAACAGAAGGCGGCGTGGAGAAAACCCACCACCACCACCACGGCCGGCGCCACCACCACCACCGCCGTCGCCGCCGCCACCACCACCACCAGCATCGCCGCCAGCAGCGCCAGGGCCAGCACCACCACCGCCGCCACCAGCGGCAGGGTCCGCACCACCACCGCCCCCACCAGCGGCAGGGCCATCAACACCACCACCGCCGTCCCCGCCACCACCAACACCACCGCCACCAGTGGCAGGGTCCGCACCACCACCGCCCCCACCAGCGGCAGGGCCAGCACCACCACCGCCACCACCAGCGGCATGGCCAGCACCACCACCGCCACCACCAGCGGCAGGGCCAGCACCACCACCGACGCCACCAGCGGCAGGCCCAGCTTATGGTACGATCCCGGGGTCAGCACATTTAAGTGTGCAACAGAGTAATGCTGACTTTGCCCGCAGTATTATACCATTCATGGATAATATTCCATTTGACAGGCTACTGCGGGCAAGGTCAGCATTACAGATAGTGCTGGAAGCCTGTCAGCCAAATAACGACCCCGGTGATGTGTTCCAATATTTGGATGGGTGGAAAATAAACTCTAACAGGCTAGGCAGGCCCACAACACGGGACAGCCATGTCCCACCCCACAGGGCTTTGCCTCACTGCCAGTGGCCAGCTAACAGGGACCTACCACCGTTCCCTACACCTGTTCAGAGGATCCACCCTGAAGGGTTCGGCCAGGCCATCCGTGGGGCCCTTGACCTTTTGCAGGACGGACAGCCCACCTACCAGGACCTGTAGGGCTCCATTTGTTGTTGTTCTTGTTGTTACTACAATTTTAAAAGGTAGTATTTTTTGGAATGTCCAAACAGTGCTGCCATTTTTTTTTTTTAAACACAGTTTTAAAAACCAGCTTTGTGTCTCTATTTTTTCAAGGAATGAATGTGGAGTTATTTTTGTGGTTGGGCTTCAAGTCATCATAATTATTATAATTATTTATTTATATAGCGCCCATAGGTTCCATGGCGCTTTACATGAGGAAAAGGTAGAGAAGGACAAGTACAATAAACATAGACAATAAGGTCATATAGGTACAATAGTAGAGGACCCTGTACGCGTGGGCTCACATTCAACGAGGGGTGGGTGGGGATACAATAGGGTGGGGAAGGTGTCGGTCGTGGGGCGTGTAGCGGGGTCTCATGGCAGGTTGTAGGTCTGTCGGAAGAGGTGAGTCTTTAGAAGTATCTTTAAGGTTCAGAGGGTAGGCGACTGACTGATGAGGTGGGGCAGGGAGTTCCATAGCATGGCGGATTACCGGGAGAAAGATGAGGGTGGACTGTAGGACAAGTTCTTGGGATGAACGCAGGTTGCGTGAGGGATGGTATCGGGAGATCAGGTCGGAGATGTATGGTGGGGATAGGTTGTGTAAGGCTTTGAATGTCATGGTCAGTGTTTTAAAGTGAGCTCTCTGTGGGCCGGAGGGGCCAGTGAACGGCTTGGCAGAGGGGGTAGGCAGGGGAGTAGCGTGAGGACAGATGTATTAGTCGGGCAGCAGAGTTTAGTATAGATTGGAGAGGTGCAAGAGAGTTGGCAGGGAGACCTATGCGAAGGAGGTTGCAGTAGTCAAGGCGGGAGATGATGAGGGCATTTATGAGTGTTTCAGCAGTGTCAGGATTGAGGAACGACCGAATTGGTTAAATATTTTTGAGTTGGAGTCACAGGGACTTGGTTAGGGACTACAGGTGGGGCTTGAAGGAGAGGGAGGAGTCAAGGATTACCCCGAGACATTTGGCGTGGGGGACAGGGAGAGAGCATCATTAGCAAGTACTTTACGGCCCGCATGGCGCATGAAGTCACCTTGGTTACTAAGTGTCAAATCATGACTCCACATACAACTGTTGCTGACAAACAGTGCCTGTGTTTGGGGGGTTACTTTCTGCCTCGCTATGGCAACAAGACTATGAACACACATGTGAGAGGCTGGGACGTCTACATGCTACACATCGCGTCTACGCGTTTTGTATGGAGCGTACAGTGGGACCCTTCAACAGGCTCCAGCAGGATGATAGTCCAAGCAACGCCCACGATGCAGGCATAGGATTGGTGCCTGGAAAAATTAGCCCAATGGGCTGTTTCCCATTTTTGGTATAAATGTAGGCCTAAGGGCCATAAAAAGCTTGTTAGCCAGTGTGTCTCCCAAACCATGATAAGCTTGTTAGCCTGGGTGGCTCCAAAAATTAGCCCAAGGGACTGTATCCCATTTTTGGTATAAATGTAGGCCTAAGGGCCATAAAAAGCTTGTTAGCCAGGGTGTCTCCCAAAGCATAATAAGCTTAATAGCCTGGGTGGCTCCAAAAATTAGCCCAAGGGGCTGTTTGGCATTTTGAGTGTAAATGCAGGCCTAAGGGCCATGATAAGCTTGTTAGCCTGGGTGGCTCCAAAAATTAGCCCAAGGGGCTGTTTGGCATTTTTAGTGTAAATGCAGGCCTAAGGGCCATGATCAGCTTGTTAGGCTGGGTGTTTCCAAAAATTAGCCCAAGGGGCTGTTTGGCATTTTTAGTGTAAATGCAGGCCTAAGGGCCATGATAAGCCTCTTAGGCTGGGTGTCTCCAAAAATTAGCCCAAGGGGCTGTTTTGCATTTTGGGTATAAATGCAGGCCTAAGGGCCATGATCAGCTTGTTAGCCAGGGTGGCTCAAAAAATTAGCCCAAGGGGCTTTTAAATGTTTGCTAACAGAAAATAAAGGTTGATTCCTTGTGAAAAGGTGTTGTGATGGTTAATGAAACCGAAGTTAAGGTGTAGTGTTGGTTTAAGATGAAGCAGCCTCATTACCAGGTTGCAGGAACATGGTTACGCAAATCGTTACTGGTCTTGTACATACTGCTTGTACCAAAAAGACACAATATAATACAATGATTAATTATATCATATTGATGTTGAACGTGGCACTTCAGCTCTGAGTACTGTCGTCTTCAGGGCTCAAGAAGTCTTGTGAAATCCAGTTCCTATTAAACTTAATTAGAGTAAGCCTGTCTGCATTCTCTGGAGTAAGACGAGTCCTGGTATCAGTTATGATACCCCCAGCGGCACTGAAAACCCGCTCTGATGTCACACTAGCTGCAGGGCATGCCAGCACCTCCAAGGCATACAACGAGAGCTCGGTCCAAGTGTGGAGCTTGGAGACCCAGTAATTAAACGGGACTGCGGCATCAGTCAGGAAGCAGGTACTGTCACTTAAGTATTCTTGTACCATGTTGGTAAGTTTCTGTCTCCGAGAGATGGTTACTGGAGCAACATGGCGCTGCAGGTTCGATGGCTTATTGAACATAGCCCACTTTGCGGACATCTTTCCAGCATCTCTTCTGGACAGCGTGGATGATTGTGCCCCGACCAAAGGCTGCTGTTGCACAGAGTTGCTAACTATGGGCAGAGTGTTGTCTGACGGTGATATTCGAAGCATATTATCCACAAGAACCCTCTTGAAATAGTCAATTGTCAAGCCACGTGGTGACTGAAACAGCAGCGAGGTGAATTTATCTTTATAACGTGGGTCCAGAAAGGTGGCCAACCAGTAGAGGTCGTTGTGCAATATGTTAATCACTCGTGGGTCTTCTAGCAGACAAGTCAACATGAAGTGAGCCATGTGTCCTAAGCTGCATAGACTCATGTCTTCAGTGTCCTCAGAACGATGTTCAATACCCATTGTATCCGGAAAGTCTGTCTCCGCCTCCTCCTCTCCAGGCCACCCATGGTGGACAGACACAAAGCTGGGGTTGTGAGTACCATCTGGGTTGACATCGGCACCAACAAAAAATAAATCCTCTTCATCGTCTTGCTCCTGTTCCTCCTCAGGAGCCATTGTGGCCTGGTCATACTGGCTTTGCTGGCTAGGTACTGCGCTGTTTAAATTTGGCTCCATAGCCATCTGCTGGGCTCTTAATGCTTCATTTTTCTGATTAATGAGGGATTCTTTCAGCAGACACAGCATGGGTACAGTGACACTGATGATGGACTGATCACCGCTCACCAGTTTTGTGCAGTAGTCAAAATTATCAAGAACCTCAGATGTGTCAGCGATCCACACCCACTCCATTGTACTAATATGTCGTGGCTGACTGCCGGTCTGACGGGCATGTTGCAACTGATACTCGGATATTGCCCTCTGCTGCTCATTGATCCTCGATAACATATGGAATGTAGAGTTCCATCGTGTCGGCATGTCACAAATGAGTCTGTGGTTGGGCAAATTCAATTGCTTTTGAAGCAATGAAAGTTTTCCAACCGCTGTTGACGAATGACGAAAATGTGCACAAACTCGACGCACCTTCTCCAGTAGGTCACATAGCTCTGGGTATGTACGCAGGAATTTCTGCACTACTAGATTCAGCACGTGAGCCATGCAAGGCACGTGCACAAGGTTTCCGAGCTTAAGTGCAGCCACTAGGTTACGACCATTGTCGCTCACCACGAGGACCGGTCTGGAGTTGGAGTGGGGATAGCCACTCATCTGTCTGTTGCTTCAGACCTTTCAACAGCTCTACTGCAGTGTGCGGTGTGTGACCTAAACAGATCAGCTTCAGCAGAGCCTGTTGGCGTCTTGCTGAAGCACTGCAGCAAACCTCCCAACTTGGCCGTGATGTTGAGGGCAATTGAGGATTGGTTGAGGAAGCGGAAGATGGGGTAGTGGACATATAGGATGATGCAGAGACCCTGAATGAGGTTGTGCCAGCTATCCGTGGCGTGGGTAGGATGTTTGATGTAACACTAACATCGTTTGGCACACTCTCCACAACGTTGATCCAATGCGCGGTGAGCGAGATGTACCGGCCCTGTCCTGAACTGCTTGTCCACGTGTCCGTAGTAAGGTGTACTTTCCCGGTTACAGCGTTGGTGAGGGCACGCTTGAGGTTGTTAATGACATGCTCATGTAACGCGGGGACGGCACAACGTGAAAAGTAGTGGCGGCTTGGAACCGAGTAGCGTGGTACTGCCACAGCCAAAAGCTCACGGAAAGAGTCGGTACCCACAAGCCTAAACGGCAACATCTCGACTGCTAACAACTTAGCTATCTGGGCATTTATTTTTTTGGCTAATGGGTGGGAAGAGTGGTATTTCTGCTTCCTTTCGTACAGCTGTGTCACTGATAACTGTAAGGATGTTGCTGACCGAGAACTGTCTGCACTCGTGTTCAGTCTCTCTGCAACCGCTGCTTGTGATGAGTACATATCAGCTGGACCAGCTTCAGCAACACTTGATTGTGACGGACGTATCTGAGTTACCGTCGCAGTCTTTGGGTCAGATGACACTGTTGTGGAAGGCTGCACTTTTGACCACTGAATAGGGTGCTGACCAGCCATGTGCTTCCGCATATTGCTGGTGCTCTGGTTTCCTTTCCCGTGGCCTCTGCTTAGCCTTGCATGGCAGATGGTACAGATGACCACATTTTCTTGAGAAGGCCCATCTTTAAAAAATTTCCACACAGTGGCTGACCGACCTCTAGGCTTGACTGTAGTCCCTGAGGGATTACTGAGGCCCACATTTGAGACATTTTGTCCAACAGTTGACAAATTTTGAGCCACAGTGGACACATTTTGGGCAACAGTGGTGACTCTTTCAGTTCTGGTGGGAGGAGTAGGCCTTGGTGCCTTTGTTGGTGGGACATACACACTTTCTTCCTCCGTGCTGCTCTGCTGGCTCTGCATCGCAACATTCCACGTGGGATCAGTGGTCTCATCATCAACCCCTTCCTCTTCTAAATCTTCCCGATAACAAGATAGATTTTGCTCCCCAGATGACAAGTGTGTCACTGTCTCATCATCATCATCCTCCAACTCCTGAGACGGTCTAAGACTTTTCTGAAAGACACGTTCATGTGGCCGGGGGTGTCTCTAAAACTTGTCCATGATTGGACAATTCTTCATCAAGTATCTCATCTACTACGGAGTCTGGCAAACCGGATTCATGTAAAGGATTATATGTACCAAATAAGTCATCTGAGTGACCCATGTCTGTGTCAACATTTTCATGGGGCTGCTGTTGGTCTGAGGAACTGTGAAGAGGTTGTGGATTAGATGACCCAGCATGGTATGTACCAACAGTAGACACAGTGCTCAAGGAACCTTGAGTTCTGCAAGAACCTGTTGTTGAGGTCTTGTCTGCCAGCCAAGACGTTAGATGCTGTTCGTCTTCCGGCCTCAATACTCGTTTACTTTCCTGACGGGGAAAGTTAGACAGGAGGAACGATCGATCAATCCTCGTCTGTCTGCCCGAACTGGTGGATAGTTGGCCACGACTACCAATGCCTGTACCTCGTCCCTGTCCCTTAGCAAGACTTTTTTTGGGATTTGGTTTTTTGTGTGACATTTTATAATTTCTGGTGGCTTTCTGGGGGCTTGTAAAACAAGTAGCAGGTACTATTTCGTGAAAGGTACACACTAGAGGCTAAGATATTTTAAGACAGATGGAAGGTACCGTGCGAGCTGCAGGCAGGACACCGTACAGCAACGCACTGGCACAGGAAAAAATTGTTTAGTACGCAGAAGCAAGGCACTGTTAGGCTGCGGTGCTGGCTGCGTGCAAGTTTACAAGTACCGTGCGAGCTGCAGGCAGGACACCGTACAGCAACGCACTGGCACAGGAAAAAATTGTTTAGTACGCAGAACCAGGCACTGTTAGGCTGCAGTGCTGGCTGCGTGCAAGTTTACAAGTACCGTGCGAGCTGCAGGCAGGACACCGTACAGCAACGCACTGGCACAGGAAAAAATTGTTTAGTACGCACAACCAGGCACTATTAGGCTGCGGTGCTGGCTGCGTGCAAGTTTACAAGTACCGTGCGAGCTGCAGGCAGGACACCGTACAGCAACGCACTGGCACAGGAAAAAATTGTTTAGTATGCACAACCAGGCACTGTTAGGCTGCGGTGCTGGCTGCGTGCAAGTTTACAAGTACCGTGCGAGCTGCAGGCAGGACACCGTACAGCAACGCACTGGCACAGGAAAAAATTGTTTAGTACGCAGAACCAGGCACTTTTAGGCTGCGGTGCTGGCTGCGTGCAAGTTTACAAGTACCGTGCGAGCTGCAGGCAGGACACCGTACAGCAACGCACTGGCACAGGAAAAAATTGTTTAGTACGCACAACCAGGCACTGTTAGGCTGCGGTGCTGGCTGCGTGCAAGTTTACAAGTACCGTGCGAGCTGCAGGCAGGACACCGTACAGCAACGCACTGGCACAGGAAAAAATTGTTTAGTACGCAGAACCAGGCACTGTTAGGCTGCGGTGCTGGCTGCGTGCAAGTTTACAAGTACCGTGCGAGCTGCAGGCAGGACACCGTACAGCAACGCACTGGCACAGGAAAAAATTGTTTAGTACGCACAACCAGGCACTGTTAGGCTGCGGTGCTGGCTGCGTGCAAGTTTACAAGTACCGTGCGAGCTGCAGGCAGGACACCGTACAGCAACGCACTGGCACAGGAAAAAATTGTTTAGTACGCAGAACCAGGCACTTTTAGGCTGCGGTGCTGGCTGCGTGCAAGTTTACAAGTACCGTGCGAGCTGCAGGCAGGACACCGTACAGCAACGCACTGGCACAGGAAAAAATTGTTTAGTACGCACAACCAGGCACTATTAGGCTGCGGTGCTGGCTGCGTGCAAGTTTACAAGTACCGTGCGAGCTGCAGGCAGGACACCGTACAGCAACGCACTGGCACAGGAAAAAATTGTTTAGTACGCACAACCAGGCACTGTTAGGCTGCGGTGCTGGCTGCGTGCAAGTTTACAAGTACCGTGCGAGCTGCAGGCAGGACACCGTACAGCAACGCACTGGCACAGGAAAAAATTGTTTAGTACGCAGAACCAGGCACTTTTAGGCTGCGGTGCTGGCTGCGTGCAAGTTTACAAGTACCGTGCGAGCTGCAGGCAGGACACCGTACAGCAACGCACTGGCACAGGAAAAAATTGTTTAGTACGCACAACCAGGCACTGTTAGGCTGCGGTGCTGGCTGCGTGCAAGTTTACAAGTACCGTGCGAGCTGCAGGCAGGACACCGTACAGCAACGCACTGGCACAGGAAAAAATTGTTTAGTACGCAGAACCAGGCACTGTTAGGCTGCGGTGCTGGCTGCGTGCAAGTTTACAAGTACCGTGCGAGCTGCAGGCAGGACACCGTACAGCAACGCACTGGCACAGGAAAAAATTGTTTAGTACGCACAACCAGGCACTGTTAGGCTGCGGTGCTGGCTGCGTGCAAGTTTACAAGTACCGTGCGAGCTGCAGGCAGGACACCGTACAGCAACGCACTGGCACAGGAAAAAATTGTTTAGTACGCAGAACCAGGCACTTTTAGGCTGCGGTGCTGGCTGCGTGCAAGTTTACAAGTACCGTGCGAGCTGCAGGCAGGACACCGTACAGCAACGCACTGGCACAGGAAAAAATTGTTTAGTACGCACAACCAGGCACTATTAGGCTGCGGTGCTGGCTGCGTGCAAGTTTACAAGTACCGTGCGAGCTGCAGGCAGGACACCGTACAGCAACGCACTGGCACAGGAAAAAATTGTTTAGTACGCACAACCAGGCACTGTTAGGCTGCGGTGCTGGCTGCGTGCAAGTTTACAAGTACCGTGCGAGCTGCAGGCAGGACACCGTACAGCAACGCACTGGCACAGGAAAAAATTGTTTAGTACGCAGAACCAGGCACTTTTAGGCTGCGGTGCTGGCTGCGTGCAAGTTTACAAGTACCGTGCGAGCTGCAGGCAGGACACCGTACAGCAACGCACTGGCACAGGAAAAAATTGTTTAGTACGCAGAACCAGGCACTATTAGGCTGCGGTGCTGGCTGCGTGCAAGTTTACAAGTACCGTGCGAGCTGCAGGCAGGACACCGTACAGCAACGCACTGGCACAGGAAATTTTTTGTGGAAAAATGGCACCAAAATTATTTGGTAGACTAGTGCCAAAAATAAGAAAAAGCTTAGGATTACAGCTCTGCGGAAAGCTGGGTGAACTAAGCTATGAGGATGGTGCTGGATTCACTGTAAGGCTGCTCCTATCTCCCTTCCTTACAGTCCTGTACAGCAATCCTCCGTCCTGGTAGTTCTGAAAAGAACTTTTGGGTTATGTGTGAGGAATCTTGACTCCTACACTCCGTCCTGTTAGTTCTGAAAAGAACTTTTGGGTTATATGTGACTCCTACACTGCCTAACTGTCCCTAGATCTGCTCCAAGTCTCCCTGCACTAGGTCAGCTCTTCTCAGCAATGTGCCCAAAATGGCGGGGGCAAGCCTTATATACTGCCTTGCCTGTCATAGATGACATAGGCATCACGATGGACAGCAGCCAATCATAGTCCTGACACAACCAAAGCTGCTATGGCATTACTGACTATGATTGGCTGTCTTCACAAGTTTTCTGACCTAACACGCAATGCTGACTAGTAACATAAAAGATTCTGGATTCGCGAGTCCCGAATAGAGAATACAGGACTCGGAATCGCAGACTCGCTAGGATTCGGACTCGTAGACTCGCTCAGACTCGCTGCTGTTTGGGGAGATTCAAGCTATATAGCGATGTGATAGAGCGAGTCTAGCGAGTCTAGCGAGTGAGATAAAGTAAACTCTGACAAAACTAAGATTGCCATTGACTTGCATTGGACTCGTTACTGAGCGAGTATTCGCTAAAAGACTCGCCGATTACCGAGTCCAGCGAGTCCCTTAAGAATCGCCGAGTAACGAGTCCTAGCGAGTAGACTCTCTCATCCCTACTTTCCAGTATCATAGGAGGGACTCCTCTGCCTGCAGTTAGTGGCTTTAGCTGCTGTCTAGGGCACTTGTTACACCGTCCCTCTTCGTTCTGTCACACTCCTGGTGGCATCAGCATCGGACGTGCTTTCTCTCCCCTCTGGCTCACACTGGCTCAGTACGGATTCTGCGCTCCTAGCCTTGCACTCACAGAATGTGTGATTCTCCTTCAGTCTTTACAGCTCGGCCTAGCTTCTGGTCTTTGCTTCTCAGCCTACTGTGGCCTACTCTTGGGTCTTTACAGCTCGGCACCCTGGGCGTACTAACTTCCTTTACTCCTCCCCCTCACTAGATACTGTCAGTCACCTGACCTCTGGTGTGCCCAACCCACTCCTCTGATCCACCACCCCTCGATCTCATAGAGTTTCTAATCTCAGGGCTGGATGTTAACCTTCTCCTGACACGTGGGTTGTGTGGGCTGTGAGGGTGTTGTTGTGCAACAATGTCCTACCTGCCTGGCTGCAGTTCCCTTTGTGGCCTCCTGGACGCAGGGGCGCCACATCATAGTTACCAGAATGCTTAACACATTCCGGTTAGTGTCTCATTGGCATCTTTCATGGTACTTCCTTTAATACATCACCTTGGAGAGGCCCTCATATGTCCTTGAAGAATCATAATCTGAAGTTAGTCTTGAAGCAGCGATTTCACAAACTGTGCTCCATAAGCAACAAATGTAAATATCTCAGACCCAAACTGGTCCAAACATTGTGATCTGAATTCAGACTGTAAATGTCAGATGTACGAAACTAGTCTCGAGGTGCTTCAATTAAGTTAATAGGACTTATTTTTATGGGTCTTCATATTTATCTTGGCTAAAAAATGTTTACAATACATCAGATGCCCTGCTTATAGACATCTCCTATTTGTCACAAATTAGTGATTGTTGGAAAATAATAATAATTTTATTTATATAGCCCCAACATATTCCGCAGCACTTTACAATTTGGAGGGGACATGTACAGACAGTATGAGACAATACAGAGTAACAAACATTCAAAAACCATGAGGAGTGAGGATTCTGCTCCAAAGCTTACAATCTATGAGGAAATAGGGGAGGCACAAAAGGTAACAGTAACAAATGATGTCATATATGGTCCAGCCATCATTATAATAATTAGGGGATTCACGTAGCGCTGCATGAACCGGTCATCGGTCAGGATCTGTACAAGTACAGATAAAGTGCTATATTATGCATGGGAGACAGACTAACAGACAGTCTGCAGGTGCAGACAGATGACACAAGAGGCCAGATTTGGAAAAGGGAAGATAGGAATAGTTAGACAAGTGAGGTGAGGTGATATGCCAGTCTAAAGAGAAATGTTTTTAAGGCTTTCTTAAAACTGTTGGTATTGGGAATTAATTGAATTGTTCTTGGTAATCCATTCCAGAGAATTGGTGCAGCTCGTGAGAAGTCCTGGAGACGCGAGTGCGAGGTTCGGACTGTAGCTGATGTTAGTCTTAGGTCACTTGCAGAGCGGAGGGCAAGTGTAGGGCAATAGACAGAGATGAGAGAGGAGATGTAAGGCGGAGCAGAACTGTGGAGGGCTTTGTGGGTGAGAGTGATAATTTTACATTGTACTTTATAGCGGATTGGCAACCATTGCAATGACTGCCCCAGAATAGAAGCATCGGTGAAGCGGTTGGAGAGGAATATGATCCTGGCTGCTGCATTGAGGATGGATTGAGAGGAGAGAGTTTAGTAAGAGGGAGAGCGATTAATAGAGAATTGCAGTAATCCAGGCGAGAATGAATAAGGGCAACAGTTAAGGTACAGTCACACGCCGCCATATGGCTTCCATATTGCCGGCAATTTGACGTGAGCGCGCACGTTTCGGGAACTTTTTTCAGATTGCTGTCGACCTGTCACACATAGAGATCTCGCATGCGTTCTAAGGCAATCCTGTGTTCTGGAAATCGCCTGCAGAAGACCGGAAGCAATCTTCGCTTCACACATCGCCTTGTCACATGGCACAATCGTAGCAGCGATGTGAGCATACTGTTTTGATAGGGGTGTGCTAGAGTGTTTTTCACCGGGCCCCTATCACTGCGATTGGTGGACATAACTATGTTCCCATTGGAGAGCCTTGTGTGAACACACGGGTCATCAAATAAGGTGCCTCGGACACGGCCAGCCAATCGGAACGCAGTATCACCCACCAATCGCCGCAGGTGTGACGCGAAAAAACACAACATCCAAGCACGAATACTTGATTTTGTTCACGATCACTGTGTACGTCGCCCTTGCCCTGTCACACGCCACCATGCGCTTAAATTGCCTGGTGGATGACGCCTGATATCTCTGCTGTGCAGGGCAATCAGGCGACGCTCCACCGGCGATTTATCGCCGTAGAATCGCCCAGTCACACGCCACTACGCACAGGCGATGTGGTTTCCACATCGCTGAATTCGGGAATTGCCAACCAAATCTCCGGCGATATGGCGGCGTGTGACGGTACCTTTAGGGTGCGTGCCCACATAGTGGTTTAGTGACGTTCAAATTGTCAGTAAACCGCTGGAAAATTCAAGGAGCCTACTAGACTCCTGAGCTCAGAAGTCTCCAGCGGTTTTCCAGTGGTTTCTCAGCGGTTTTCCAGCGGTTTTAAGAGCTGTTGAACAGCGTTTTACAGTCGGTTTTTCCGGCGGTTTTAAAAGCGGTTTTCTATGGAGGATTTTGTTCATGGAAGGGTAGAGTAGTGCCTCAGAAATGCTCAAAAACCGCTGAGAAGAATTGACATGTTGTATGCTGCTAAAACGCTAGGAAACCGCTCAACCTCTGGCAGATCCGCTCACATAAACCCACTATGTGTGCACAGCGTTTTCTAAATTACATAGGGTTACATGTAAGTCCTAACGCTGCTTAGGATTTACATAAATTTAAATAAAACCTATACTAAACCGCCGGCGGTTTTCGCTGCTAAACCGACAGTAAACCACTATGTGGGCACATACCCTTAGAGTTTTTGCAGAGTGAACAGTAAGAATAGGTCGAAGTCTAGAGGTGTTTTTGAGCTGTAGGTGACATGAGCGAGTGAGAGACCGGATTTAGGTAGAGAAGGAGAGATCGGAGTCAAATATAACCCCAAGACAGCGGGCGTACTGCTGAGGAGTAACGGCAGAACCACATACAGAAATGGCAATATTAGGTTTTGGAAGATTAGGAGAGGGAGGAAAAAGTTCAGTTTTTGACAGATTCATTTTAAGGTAGAGAAGAAGACCTGATGTTAGAGACAGCAGACAGACAATCACTGGTATTTTGTAGTGATGTGGAGGTGATGTCAGGAGAAAAGGTGTATAACTGGGTGCCATCAGCATAGAGATGGTACTGAAAACCAAATCTACTGATGATTTGTCCAATGTGGGCAGTGTATAGAGAAAAGAGAAGGGGACCTAGGACTGAACCCTGAGGAACCCCAACCGTGAGGGGAAGAGGAGAGGAAGGAGCCGGCGAAAGATACAGAGAAGGAGCGGTCAGAGAGGTAGGAGGAGAACCTGGAGAGAGCGGTGTCCTTAACTGCATCGCCCTCAGGGCTGTGGGTTACTCGGGACCGGTCCCTGCTGTCTGTTCACAGAGGGGGATGTCACGGTAATGGCTTTGGACCAGTTCCATGGCGCTGGAGGAACCGCAAATAAAAAGGGGAAAAATAAATAAAAATGAATGTCACTGTGACTCCACCTGTGGTATGCGGCCAGATGTGACCGCCGCTGCTTGCTTCAGCTCCAGGGGATGATTATGGGACGCAGCAAAGTGATAAGCCCTCCACAGGTAGGGCTAGATTGATCCCCGGGCCGATGGTAATAGTTGTTACTGGTGAAGTTGTTGTGAGGTGATGATGGGGATGCAGGACTTATCTCAAAGAATGATATATGGACACGTGAGTAACAGTCTTTCTTTTACCTTTAATGAAGGAATTTAGGTAGTACCGGGTACTGTTTGCTGACGTTCACGGGGTCCGGAGCTTGGAGGCAATTTTTAGGCTTTCCCTTTATGTCGTGTCTGGTGGGCCCTGGCTGCATAAAGCGGTGCTGTGATCCTCTCTATTCTGTATTAGCCATGTGACAGGCAGTGTGCACCATTCTTCTAGCTGTGTCTTTACTTAGCTCTCCTGGGCTCTGTAGTGCAGCTGTGTCTCCTTGGCTCTGTAGTGAACAGGATGGTATATAACTATCCACTCTCTGGATTTGGCCGCTGAGTGTATAATCCCTGACGACCTCGGTCTCCAGTGGCCGTACTTCGCTTGATCCTGGGCAAGTTGGCACTGCTACCACTCCCAGATCTTCTTTCTCTCCTCCTCAGGCCCTCGCTATGGGCTCTACACACCGTCAGTTCCCTAGGACCGGCCTAACACGGCTCCTGTCCCTAAGGTAACTTCACTCTCCTTTCTCCACTCTGCTGAACTGTCACCTGAGCTCTCCTGACAGGAACTGACTAGCTCCGCCCCCTGCACCTGTATTCATAGGGGACCTCTACTGACGTCAGCAGCTAACCTGACATCAGCTGTTAGAGCTCCCCCCACAGGCCCAGGTTGGGATATGTTATATGTGTGCTTCACCTGGTGGATGCCTTGCCTAGAGGCTTGAAATGTGATTACCGGACACTGGGGTGCCACACTTCCCCAATAGAGCAGAGCATAAGAGAAGGAGCTGGTGAACCAGAGTATCGAATGCAGCGGAGAGATCCAGGAGGATCAACAGGGAGTAGTGACCATTAGATTTAGCTGTTAGTAGATCATTAGAGACTTTAGTGAGAGCAGTTTCAGTAGAATGTAAGGAGCGGAAGCCGGATTGTAGAGGGTCAAGAAGAGAATTGTCAGAGAGATAGTGGATCATACGGGAGTGGACCAAGCGTTCCAGGAGTTTAGAGATGAAGCGGAGATTAGAGACAGGTCTGTAGTTAGCAGCAGAGTTCTGGTCGAGGGATGGCTTTTTTTAATAATGGATGTATGCTCACATGTTTGAAGGATGGGGGGGAAGACACCAGATTAGAGGGAAAGATTACATATTTCAGTTAGGATATTAGAGCAAATCCTCAACTCCTCTTTGTGCCAGATTATTTCTACCCAAAAATGATGCCAGCAATTGCTTTCCCAGATGTCCTATGTGTCAAACCATTTGTTATCCAGCGTTCCTATGTTCTAGATGTTTTCAACACCATTATCTCATAAGAAAACTGCTTGCTTGTGTGTGGGCTCGCTGCTTCATGCTTCAGTGATTTTATCAGAAAAACAAGTTTTAGGTTTGAACTCATGATCAAGTGATAAATAGAATAATACGTCGCCAAAATATCAGTAAACAAATTGAAAAAGAGGAACTGATCTGTTCATATACAGAATAAGCCGGCTCCAAAATAGAAGAGCTGCTGATTAAGGGGTTGTCAAGGACAAAAAAAATATAGCTTGGATGTTAATGACCTCTGATGGTGCTGGACCTACACTCCAAAACTTTCCCTCGCTAAATAGCAAATAATATGATAGACTAAAAAGTAAACAATATTCACCTGTTAAGTCCCGTCTCCCCAGAAGGTCCTTTAGCAATTGACATATCAAAAACTCAAAAAGCCCAAATTATATTTTTTTGGCCATCACAACATTGCAATAAAATGCAATAACAAGAGATCAAAACATTTCACCTACCCAAAAATTGGTATTTCTAACAACATCAGCTAAGGACACAAAAAATAAGCCATCACACAATTGCATATCCCAAAAATGTTAGTTCCAGGGCTCAGAAAATTGTGAAAAATGCGCCTTTTTTGGACAAATTTTCTATTAATATAGCGCCAACATATTCCGCAGCACTTTACAATTAACAGGGGCAATGTACAGACAATAACAACAATAACAAGTTACAGGAGGGGTGAGGGCTCTGCTCGAAAGCTTGCAATCTATTAGAACATAGGGGGACACAGTAGGTAGGACGTGCTTGTAGGGTCTAAGTCAACCATTATGATATGAGACCACATGCTCCAGTCATCAGCCAGTATTGTCTATATGCACTTAAGTGCTGTTAGTTTTATGAAGGATGTAAACACAGATTAATAGGAAGGTGCAGGTTGTGCAACATTTAGAAGGATGGATCAGGAAAGAGTAAAAAGATTAATAGTGTCTGCAGGCGCCAGATAGAGGCCAGGCAGGGAATTTTCTTGTCACAGGATGTTTATTCACAACGCGCTTAGTCGGTATTGCCCGCCTTTATCAATATCGCTGAAACCCGTTGTGAATAAACACTCTATGACAAGAAAATGCCCTGGTTGGCCTCTCTCTGGCGCCTGCAGACACTATTAATCTTTTTACTCTCCATATCATTGTTCCTTCAAAGGGATTGGTGGCAGAGTTGCCTAGACAGAGACTGCCGGAAGCAGAAGACTGAAGGACCTGAAACCGCAGGACCTTAGGTGACGTCATCGTTACATGATCCGGCCTTCCCGGAAATGCTGGGCCTTGCTTGGTGAGCGGCAATACACCACACACTGGAGATCTTGGTTGTACGGACAGTACAACCAGGAAAGTTTAGTGATAACCTGTCCCTCCTCCCACTAGACCACTGGGTATCACCCATTTGAGCACCCCTTCTGTTTTCTTCTTTTGGATCAGGAAAGAGGGGAAAGTTATGTTAGGAAGTTCGCAGACCCAAGTGCCGCAGCCAGCCCCCTTAGCAGTGCCAGAGCCCCAGAGAAAGCAGCCAAAGCCCACACCCGTGAGGGAGCCAAGCCCCGAGGCCACCAGTAAGGTTGCACCCCGAACCCGGGATGCAGCTACGCAGACTCTGATACTAGGGTCTGCAATGGTGGAAATAAGAACTAGGGAGGTGGCAGCCCAGACGGAGCTTCTGCAACCACCACAGGCAGCAGCATGTGACCAGGCTGTGCCAGTTAGCACGGGTAGCACCTTGGGACTCCATAAGAGTGGAGATGGCTCAAGCAGAGAGTTGCTACCCTGGCAAAGGAGAAAACCGCAGTCCAACATGTGGTAGCTGAGTGCTAGCGTTTGTTGATAGAACACTGCTTTTGACACGATAGGGTCCTGTTTTTTTTGTTTTGTTCCTTACTGCTTGTTTTTTTATCATCGTCCTTTTCTTTTTGATATTTTACATTATCATGGATTAATGTTCCTTTTTCTATTTTTAATAAGACTGTGAGGATGCGGACTAAGCACACCCGAACTGCGTTGTATATAGATAGCACCCCGGTGTTCTCCGTGTTGGTTTTAAAGCCGAGTTAAAGCACTTTACCACAAAACAAAAACCCATTTGGCGTGGCCGAATTGGTGGTACAACAAGAAGATCATCAATGTCCTGTAGCCGCCCAGGACCTCCATTGGGGGTTATGTTAAGTGGGTCCCCCGCCATCTTTGCACTTAGGACAGTGTGGTGGACACCCGAAAAGGGATTGCACTGGACCTTGTTGTCGTTGTTTGTACAAAATATATTTATATTATGATAGTCTTATCTTTTATACTTTTATAGTTTGCAACGTTCAAGAATAAGTGCCTCCCGTCTTGGCCTCAAACATTTTATTGTTAGTTGATGGAGAGCAGTCGGCAGGAGCCTGTGAGGGCAGAGTGTCTGTCAAGTAGAAGGGTAACAACTGGAAAGAGAAAGACCTGGGAACGAGAGAAAAGGAATGTCCCAGAAGACAGAAGGGGTCCCAGGGGACGGGTAGTTAGCAATCCACTTGGTGACGCCTGCATCCACAGCGACTGTAAACGTGTGAAGGGATCAAGCCACAGAAGTGGTATCGGGCCCTAAGCTAGTGGAGAATGACCAGGCTCAGCTAGCAACTCGGAGGCTGTGGTATCTCTTAGTGCCAAAGCCGAGTCTGCGAACATCCGCTGAAACAGTGGCCACATAGGGTTCAGTGACAGACGAAGTAGTAAGAATGACCCGTGGTCACCAGTTTAGGGTACTGTGTGAGTGAGGCTCAGGGCAGGAGGGCAAAGCAAGCGCAGAAGAAGAATCGACCATGAAAGGACAGTAGAAAGGGGTACCGGTTTGTGCCACCACTTTACTCAGGAGTTAATTGGATCCAATACTTTATCTCCAAGGACTCAGCACTCTGCGGGTTGTTACAACGGTGATAACTGATGTTACTGGGAACAACAAAGCCGTGAGCAAACATCTTGAGATTGCACCCTGCTGTATCTGTGACTTTTTCGCTGCGACCCTGCACTGGGACACCAGTACCAACTCACTGATAACATCAGCTGCCCTTGGGGGGTTGGCTTTACCCGTAGAGTGCTTACCATCAAGCTGCCTTATCCAATCCCAAGAAGAACCGCTCCTAAATGCCCTTCCTGAAGTAGAGTTTCCCTTTGCACAACCCCCTTCCCCTTTTTTGATTGACCGCTGCGGGGCCATGGGCCGGGTCTCGCCACCATGACATCCCCAGCAAGCACAGCACTCAAAGACATAGTCTGAACTGGTGTCAGCAGGGACGCTGGATCAAACAACCAGAAAAAAATTCTCTGCAGCACTCAGCTACTACCAATAATGCACACATGCTAACAAGTGGTATATGAGGAAAAAATTTAAAAACGTACGTTTTTTTCAAAAAACTCAATATTCTTATTTTTTTTTTTTTCTGAGGTTCTTGGTACATACATTGGCCAATGTCTGTTTGCTCATCAACCACGACACGGTGACCCCAGGTCTGATGAGTCCTAAGCTGACATCCCTGTCCTCCTTGTCCTCCCTGTCCCACTTCTAAGTGGGTGGACACCATCTCAACCTCAGACCACCTGTGGGTGATGAGGGTGCTAAGTGCAGACATGGAGCCAGCAACTCCACAATTTAGACAAAAAACAGAAAAAACTGCACAGCACTCAAAGACATAGTGTGAACTGATGCCAGCAGGGACGCTGGATCAAACAACCAGAAAAAATTTCACTGCAGCACTCAGCTACTACCAATAATGCACACATGCTATACCGCTTGTTAGCATGTGTGCATTATTGGTAGTAGCTGAGTGCTGTAGATAGATACATAGATAGATAGATAGATAGATAGATAGATAGATAGATAGATAGATAGATAGATAGATAGATATTTTGGCTTGCTGCTGGAAAGAGCTGGAAGTAGAGGTTCAAGGTTTATACTTACCAACATTTCAGAGGGCATTTAAGCCCCAACCTTTCCCCCACTGCTACCATCAATGCCCACTTTTTACCCAAGAGTCCTGGGACAATTATAAACTTATTAACTCTGTAAATGGTGAAGCCCCCTAGCCAATTGCTCCCTTTGACTGATCCAAAATGTGGCCCCTTGTCTTGTGGCCCTGTGTGGCAATATGACAATGTTTTGCTTTGTCTTAAAATGATACACAGGACACCTCGTAAAACAAAATGTTAGCTTCTGCAGGCAGCTCGTCCCTGGTGACCAGTCTGTCCTAATCTAATCAAATTGGCACTGAGTCGACAATGTATAACAGTCACAGGGGTCATGGCATTATTATGCCATGTTGTTTTTTTCTGCTGCAATAATCAGATTTTTATCAAAACTTTGCATGATAACTGTGCAATTGTTTACTTGATGGTAACTAAAATTGTGTGTCCTCATGATGGAAGATAATAGGGTTCAGAAGAATTGACACACGCAGCATTCTCTGAAGCTTCTTACACATAGCAGGAGCAAACGTTTGAGGTGTTAAAGATAAAATTCCACATAATTTCTAGTTTTGGGTCAAAGTAGAAATGTCAAGAGTAGAATGATCTCCGGTTTCTCTGCATCTAGAATACACTTGTTAAGAAGTTTCAGTTCTTTGAGTGATTTGCGGGTGCTCATCTGAGTGAATTAGCAGGAAACCACAGAACAAGTAACTATCTCTAAATCTTTCTCACCTCTGTACCAACTCATAAACGCAGATGTCGTTAAAATATTAATCCTTTCAAGGACAGGTCGTATTGTAATTGTTTTAAACAGTTTAGTTCTAACAATCATACCCATTCATTTTGGCACAAATCTAGCCAGATGTTATTTGAAGGAAGGATCACCAAGCTACGACTTGCCTACTTTGGACACATCCTACGAAGACAAAATTCACTAGAGAAGGACATCATGGTAGAAAGAATAGATGCTACAAGACAAAGAGGCAAATCAGAACCCAATGGCTTGATACTTTCAAGATAACAGTGAAGAATACCCTGGTGGGGCTATCTAGGCTTGCGTAAGATTGATCTTCCTACAGGGACTTTTTCCATCAAGTTGCCATGGCTGAAGATGGAGCTGAAGGCCGATAAATAATATCATACACTCAAAGTCAATAGCACAGGTAGAAGAGATTTAGCCCCATTGGAAAATTCAAAATGTATCCGCCACCCCCTTACCCCAATCCTTGGGTCTATTCCCCACTACATTTGCTTGCTAACAATGCAGCTATTTTCGACCAGGACAATCTGCACAGATTATAACCACCCTATAGCATAGATATCTGAAGAATCAGTGGCGTAACTTGAAGTTCATGGGTCCCGATGCAAAAGCTTCAATGGGGCCTCCAATTATTGCAAATCTTTAATAGCAAAAGTTTTTTCTATTGGCCAAAGGGACTTTTGGGGCTCAACTAGTATGCAGGGCCCGGGTGCGATTGCAATTCCTGCAACTATTGTAGTTACGCCCATGGGACGAATCAGGATTGAGCTTCCTCTTTTCCAGTACCCTATAATACCCATATGGTCGACCTCTAGGTTATATTTGTAATTGCTCCAAAGGTTCTGATTTATAGCTGAACAGAAGACAGTACAAAACTATTTCTGTATTGTAACAGATCTTAGTACCCAAACATCACACACACAAATAAAAGCCCATCCTACTGGAGGAGGTAAGGGTAGTTTGGATCCTGTAGGATATTTGTTATTAAAAAGGTGACTCTGAGGCATATATAACTGAAAGCAGACCTGTCACCAGATTTTACAATGTAAACTGCATATTTTATTAAAGGGAACCTGTCAGTCGATTCCTACTGCCCAAACCACAGACTGCATGAAAAGAGCCTGGTGGCACAATTATAGCCAGGTACGTTTTACTCTCAAATCTGACGTTTTTAGAGAAAACATTGTGTCACACACACACAGGTGTGAACCCACTGTGCAAGGGGATTGAGTTTACCCTGAATGGGCGTAAAGAAGCAACTACCTCATCTTAACTAGAGCCTCTGATGGTGAGGTTAGGCTTTGCCTTGAAGGTAGCGGCCAGGTGCCACTCCATGGTAACTCTCGACACAGAAGCAGCTGACCCCAGTGGTTGGGAATTCTGGTATAGACTCAGATGCAGGCAGGTTCGGGGGAAGAGGCAGGCGTTATCTTTGTCTAATGTTTAAATTTGTTTGGTGATCTGAAACATTTAAGTGTGACAAATATGCAAAAAAATAAGAAACCAGGAACGGGTGAATACTTTTTTACACCACTGTATACCACCACACTAAGATCTCAGAAAATGTCATTCACAAATCCCTGGAAGATAGCTGGGGCATTATTGTATAGATTAAGGATTGAGGCACTCAGATCAGTTGCACAAGTAAGGAAGGCTGCACACCACAATTTTTTTGGGTCCGGAGCTGTCCGGTGTGAAAAAGGACAAAAGAAGAGGAAGAAAAAAGGGAACATGGAAAGAAAATGGATTACTTCCACCTGTTCTATATGGGCAAGGACATCTTAATACATTAAGCATCAGAAAGACCTTAGTTTTAATTAAAAAAAATGACAATATCGTCATCCCTATTACGGTAAGACCTTTTGGAGATAAGGTCTGTAGCAAAAAGATCCAAGATGCCTCTTTAATCCTCAATAATTCATGTATATCTCCCCCATGACTCGGAATAACTACTTCCTCTAACAATTAAAATATCAAGTGTTAGAGCAAGTAGTTATTGAAATGATTCTACTAAGTATGTTTTTTTTTACATGACAAAATTTATAATCTTAACAGGGGTTAGACTTTAGACTTTTAGTATCTTCTGTATATGTCTTCAATGTAATAAAAATTATTTTTTTAATGAAGACATATATACAGAAGATATAAAAAAGTCTACACCTCTGTTGAGATGCTAGGTACACTGTCACCCTTTAAATTAAATTAGTATGGAAACACATTTTGACTTGCATGTGGTAAATCACAAATGAAAATCACCTGTGATAAATTGTCGGTGCCATGTGACATGAATTAGTCAATGAATGTTGACTTCAGTCATAAAAAGCCACATGTTAGGCCCTATTCCTTTGTCACAATGGTGAAGACAAAGGAGCTGTCTGAGGACAACATAACTGATATTTTTAGCAAACACAAGACTTCCAGACGATATAAGGACATCTCTAAAGACCTTGGTATTTCAGCTTCAACACTGCACAATGTTATTAAGATGCTTGCCAAGCATGAAATTATCAAGAACTTCCCTGAATGTGGGGAAAAGAGGAAAATTGATAAGAGATGTCTTTGCAGGTTGGTGTGAGTGGTGGAAAAAAACACCACATCAAACATCCAAAGACCTGAAGGTTAACCTGGAGCAGTTTGGGGTCATGTTTTCAACAAGTACCATAAGCAGCACATTAAACGAAGAGGAGAAGGGAGAAGGAAGAAACCATTGCTAAAAAAAGACAAAATGGAATGAATGGTCTTAGCCAAAGAGTACATTGATAAACCACAATCCTTCTGGGAAAATGTTCCGTGGAGAGCCAACAAAAATAGATCTTTTTGGCAACGCAAAACAACAGTTTGTTTATAGACAGCGTAATGAAGCTTATAAGGATAATGACATCCTAAGTGTGGCGCCCCTGCAGTCTGGCTGCCACAAATGGTACTGCACTCAACAGATTAATAATCTCAAGAGACCTTGCAATAAGAATAAACTCAACTTGTTAGATTGTAAGCTCTTATGAGTAGTGCTGTCATTACTTTGCTCTAATTATTGTTTTGTATTATGCTTTGTACTATATTGTATTGTATTTTTAATAACTGTTTCTTATGATTGTTTAAACATTAACTTTGAAATGTGAAGCGCTGTGGAATATGTTGGTGCTATATAAATAAAGATAATTATTATTCTTCTTCTTATTATTATTATTATTATTATTAAGTCCAGGGATAAAAGTAATAGTGCAACATCACACCGTAACAAGTCAGACTGACATCCACCACAAGAAGAAACACATACCAGCAGACCCAGGCTCAAATTAGGGGGAGTGTGGTATGAATAATACACCATTCCAGGCCAAGATGGTTTAGCCTCCCAGGAAAGGTGTCACTTAGAAAAACTATCCAGTCCGGTTGTCTGCCTGGGAAGAGAGACAGCGCACAGGGGGAGACAGGTCAAAGGAGAGAGCACAGAGGGAAGAAGAAGACAGCACAGGGTGGAGAGAGAAAGCACATGGGGGAAGAGAGAGTGGACGGGGGGAGAGCACACCACAGAGCTCACCCCATCGTGGCGTCACCACTCTCGCGATGTGATAGCATCAGGCGCCCATCTAGTATATACGGTATATAAAAACATATGAAATGAAATTAAGGGATATTTTTCCATTTATGCTTATGACTTTTATAATCATAACTGAAAAAGAATATTGACTCCAGAACTCTTCCGCAATCACGCATTGCAACATTAAGAGTTTTTAAAGGGGAAGTATAAGTGGTGTAATTTATCTTATCACATCTTGCCGTGACAAAACATTACTATGAAATCTTTTGGGTATTTTAGTGATTAAAATGAGTGACTGTATTATGAGAATTCTGTTTAAATTTTAGAAATAAGAGTTTCTTATTCTATTAGATTTAATGAAACAAAACTTCCTGCTTATGTTTGCGGTACAGATTACAGCTGATGATTACCGATCTGCAAATAAGCAACTGATCAGCATTCCTTTAGTGCCCCTTGTCCGCTGGTATTAATGGACTCTAAGCGCAAGGGTATCTTGTAGATTAGGTGAACAAGAAAGAATTTCCCCTCCCCCGGCTTACAATATGGATTTAACGCATCGATGGTGTACCATAATTTCAAATTAAGCTGCATCACATTATAATCATACTGCGTAAAGATAATGTTGCCCTGTGTGAAGAGAACGCTGGCTCTTGTGAAGTACTCTTATAATTGCCCTAATATTTTCCTGCTTTTGCTATCAAAGGTCCCCATACCTGTGAGCCCCTACACTAAACTCAAAAATGGCTCACAGAAAAAGAGAATATAAGATAAGATAAGATAAACTTTATTGATCCCGGATGTAATTACAGTATTACAGCAGCAGAACAAAGATCAAGAACATTTCACACTTTACAAAATAAGTCTATACGGACAGCAGATGTGGGTAGACTGGTACATGTACCTCACCTATTCCCCCCATACACATAGAACTTCACATAGTCTTGGGATGCTTTACACTTATACATTTGTTAAACATCCCCACAGCTGTCGGAACAAACGATTTTCTGTATCTTTCCTTTTTACACATTAGTTGGATTAGACGCTTGCTGAATGTGCTCTTCTGCTTCGCAAACAGTTCAGAGAGCAGGTGTGTATTGTTGCTCATTATAGCCTTGCATTTCTTATTAATTCTATCCTCTAATACCTCCTCGAAAGAAGCATCACAGAAAAAGAAAAATCCATTGCAAACATCAGGTCAGATATGAAGGCACTAGCTGGGTTTTAAAGTTTGCAAAGCACTAAGAATTAATGTGAGAGATGAAAAACTTGATATCACGAGGGTGGAAAAAAGACTCAATCTAGTATGGAATTGTTAACAATGTTTAGTATTTGAGCTTCTATTTCCATTTTTTCTTTCAAAAGCAATATATATATATATATATTTTTCCACCGGCATAGTCATATGAGGGCTTCTTTTTTTGCAGGACAAGTTGTATTTGTGATTACCGGGAAAATAGAAATCCAACTGGTGAAATAGTGAAACAATTGCGACATTAACCCTATTTTGGGGGGTTCTCTTTTTATAGTGTTTACTGTTAATGACCTTGAATCCTGATTCTCTACGTCAGTTTAATTAAACCAATATCAAACTTCCTTTTTTTTTCAAGAAGCATAAAAAGTTCAGATTTTTATGTTTTGCCATTTTCCCAGATCCATAATGTTTCTACATTTCCATCAAAGGGGGCTGCGTGAGGGCTTTTTTTTGTGGAATGCACTGATATATTCATTGATTCCATTTTGGGGTACAGACAGCGTTTTCATCACTTTTTATTGTACTTGTTAGGGCAGCGGTGGGCAACTCTATTCCTCAAGGGACGCAAACAGTTCATGTTTTCAAATATTTGTAAGCATTTGACAGTTGGAATCCTCTCCTCTACAGAAGATTACATTACTAATTGTCAAATACTAAGGAAATCTTGAAAACCTGCAGTGAGTGCGGCGCTTGAGGCCTGGAGTCTCCTTCCAGGCCCTTTACACGCCGCCACTGCGTGGTAGCAACTGCCTGGCAATGGGGATAATTGTGCCTGTTGCCATGAAATTGCTACGAAATGGCGGCGTGTAAATAGGGGAAATCTCTCCGGTGTCCTGCCGTTGACTCAGATACCTGTTGCTGAGCCGTGCTCAAAAACCGAAGGCAACACAAAGGCACAATTGCCATGGTAGTGGCGTCTAAGTGGGGCATAGGGATGGAATTTGCGTCCCCTAGTGAACTCCCAAGGGCGTGACATAGGCTCATGGATACCACGCCCCATCAGCAATCATTGGTGAGGGCTACTGTGTTACGATTGGCTGTCCCTTCTCAGGGCGCCATATTTAAAGAGTTGTCCATTCACATTACACAATTGGAATGGCGTCATGCATTAGCCAGCCTTCCTGCGCAGGCTGGCCAATCATGACGCTATTGCGTTGTCCAATCAGCGTATTAGCGTCACGGATTACACAACTCTGTCACGCCTATGTACTTGCGGCGCAAAAGATGTTCGCCCATATTCCTTTGTGGTAGCGGCGTGTGATGCAGCGAAGGTATTCAACAGGAAGTTATCTGCAGGATCTGTCGGAACTTCCAGGGAACAAAGATACCTTCAGTTGACAACGCAATGGCGGCGTGTATATGCGGCATCAGCGATCGGTATCCACCATCAAAAACGTGCGCGTGCATGTGCGGTGGATACCTGTTGCTAGGCACAGTGGCGGCGTGTAAAGGTACCTAAAAGCCACAATTCTGCCATTTTGATTTTTTTTGAACTTTTACAAACATAACAGCTCCAGTCACGGCTGTTAGAGGCAGATAAAAGGTATTTAAAGAGAACCTGTCAGCTCGTTCTACCCCCCTACGTGCACGGCCCGGCTTCAACATGCGCACTGCGCATGCGCCGGGCCGAACACGTGATTGGCCCCCAAAATACACCGGGCTGGATATGACGTTCTGGTCTGGCACATCATAATAGCAAAGGAGGTGGGAATTTAAAAAATAGATGGCACAACACAAGGAATGAGGATGCCCAGCGAGTCGTGCTAGGAGATAATGGAGTCCCGGAGACCGGCTTTCCAGTCTCCAGATGTAGACTGCATGTAAGTTATAAATTATTTTTCTTAAGCTTTACAGGGCACTTTTAGATCAGAGAGGGATGATTAGGGATCAGTTAGGAAGGTGCAGGAACAGGTAGTGATAGTATAGGGGGGTAGAACGAGCCAACTGATTCCCTTTAATATAGCCGACATCAACTGCTTGTCGAGTGGCTCAGGTACTGAGCCTGCGCCACATTTAGTCACCCTAGCATGAGCATGTACTTACACCCATACTATATATACTAAAAATATTGGGAAAGAGAAATGCACACTGTAACACAAGAATTTTGGGAAAGTATTTGCATTCATTGAATAAAACCTTTTGAGAAACTTCTACATCCCAAAACGATTAATAAAATGGTGCAGCCCTTTAAAAAATAAGTAAGTTGATAACTTTATGATCTCAAAGCGCTGGGAACTTCACTAAATATCAGTCTGGAAACGTATTAGGGCGTGAGGATGCACTTCCAGCTCCTCAGCCACATTCTGTACCCCCCAATTTAGCCATGTACCAGAGGATACAGAATGTGGCTGAGGAGCTGGAAGTGCTTCGTCACACTCCAATATATGTTCTCATCCTGGGTCCATCCTTTCCTTGTAAATATATATCCCACATCCTGGTATATACTGTACATCTATGTAAGAAAATTCCATAGTGGTTTTGCAATGGTAGAAAGATGATAAAATACAGAAACTGTGAAGAACATCACAACACTTATGTTGGCAAAGCTAAAGGGAACAGGCGTGATTGGAAATTGGCAGGAAAGTAAGGGGGAGTCTTCATGGGCATCCAGTTCCCCTTTTTGTGACGTTCTCCAGGCTCAGCACGTTTCTTCAGAGGAAACCAGTTGCTGAAGGATAAAAAAGAAGATCTGCATAACAGAAGCTTCCTGCTCAGCACTTCTTCTTTCTGCTCATGGTCACTCTCATATTGCTCAAGAAAACTGCAACTTCTAATAGATTTTGTACCATTTGTGTAACAAGTGTATCTGCTTTGCATGCTACTCCAGGTTCTACTCTCTTACTAAAAAAGATGTAAAAAATGCCCCTGTAAGAGCGCTCGCTAGTAGTGTTGAGCCACCACCCTAGTGTTCTAGTTCGATTCGATGAATGTTCGTCGAACACCCTCGAACACACTAAAACACTAGTGTGGTGGTCAATTTCAGTTCCGCAATGTATATATATACATTGTGGAAGTGAAATGAAGTAAAATCAAGGGTTAAAAATAAAAAAAATCAATACTCACCTCTCTAATCCATCCAGCGACGCTTCCAGCACTGCCTACCTGTCGGAGATGTGATCCCGGCAGCGTTTCCCGGTGAAATTATGAGTTCTCGCGATAACTCGTCATGTGAATGGAAACCGCTGCCGAGATTATGACGTCAACGCAGGTCCTCACTAGTAGTGAATAGCAGTGAAGACCTGCGGTCACATGACGAGTTAGCACGATAACTCGTCATGTAACTGGAAACCGCTGCCGGGATTATGACGTCACCGCAGGTCCTACAGATCCACAGTACTATTCACTACTAGTGAGGGCCTGTAGGACGTGCAGTGACGTCATAATCTCGGAACTGAAATCGAACATGACCTCAAACTGCCGAATTTTAAGCAATTGTTCTAATTCGATGAACGACTCGAACATCACCAAAAACAGCTCGGATTCGAGATTGGCGAACAATTCGATTCGAACACCGATCATCTCTACTCGCTAGGTGACTTCTTCTCCCTCTGCGTCTCCAACACTCTCTGCTAGCTCTGCCCAGCTGAAGTCACGTGACCACGGTCATGTGACGCGCTCGGAGTCCTGTGACGGCTGGACAGAAGACGCGATGAGAGGAGCAGCGGTGGAGGAGGGAGTACTAGGTATGAATTTTCTTTATTTTAAGCTATAACGATGGGGCATATGGTGGCATTATTACCATGAGGGGCATATGGTGGCATTATTAACAGGAGGGGGCATGTGGTGGCATTAGTAACAGAAGGGGCATATTTTTTAATAGTAAGAAACTAAAAAATTATGGTGTTGGCCCCTTTAAAAATAGTCTGGGTGAAAAGGTGGATGAGGATGAGGAAAAAGCCAATATGCTAAATTACTTTTTTCAACAGTATTTACACAAGAAAATCCCATGACAGACAATATGATCAGTGATAACAAAAATTCTCAATTAAATGTCACCTGCTTAACCCAGCAGGAAGTACGGCATCGTCTAAAAATCACTAAAATTGACAAATCCCGGGCCCGGATGGGATACACCCCAGAGTGCTGCAGGAATTAAGTACTGTCATAGATAGACCATTATTTTTAATATTTAAAGATTACATAATAACAGGGTCTGTACCACAGGACTGGCGTATAGCAAATGTGGTGCCAATATTCAAAAAGGGGACAAAAACTGAACTTGGAAATTATAGGCCAGTAAGCTTAACCTCTACTGTGGGTAAAATCCTAGAGTATTTTCTAAGAGATGATATACTGGAGTATCTGAAGAAAAATAACCTCATGACCCAATATCAACATGGTTTTACGAGGGACCGTTCCTGTCAAACTAACCTGATAAGCTTCTATGAAGAAGTAAGTTCTGGACTGGACCAAAGAAATGCAGTGGATGTGGTGTATATGGACTTTTCAAAAGCTTTTGATACGGTGCCACACAAAAGGTTGATACATAAAATGAGAGCAATGGGGATAGGGGAAAATATTTGTAAGTGGGTTAAGAACTGGCTTAGTGATAAGAAACTAAGGGTGGTCATTACTGAAACACACTCAGAATGGGTCACAGTTAACAGTGGGGTACCACAGGGGTCAGTGTTGGGACCGCTTCTTTTTAATATATTTATTAATGACCTTGTAGGGGCATACAGAGTAGAATCTCAATATTTGCAGATGACACTAAACTCTGCAGGGTAATCAATACAGAGGAGGACAATTTTATATTACAGGAGGATTTATGTAAACTAGAAGCTTGGGTTGATAAATGGCAAATGAGCTTTAATGGGCATAAATGTAAAGTCATGCACTTGGGCAGAGGAAACAAAAGGTATAATTATGTGCTTAATTGTAAAACACTTGGCAAAACAATCAATGAAAAAGACCTGGGTGTAGATGATAAACTCACATTTAGTGGCCAGTGTCAGGCAGCTACTGCAAAGGCAAATAAAATAATGGGATGCATTAAAAGAGGCATAGATGCTCATGAGGAGAACATAATTTTACCTCTATACAAGTCACTAGTGCGACCACACTTAGAACACTGTGTACAATTCTGGTCTCCGGTGTATAAGAAAGACATAGCTGAACTAGAGCGGGTCCAGAGAAGAGCGACAAAAGTCATTAGAGGACTAAGGCGTCTGCAATACCGAGACAGGTTATTAAACTTGGGGTTATTTAGCTTGGAAAAACGAAGGCTTAGGGGGGATCTTATAATAATGTATAAATATATGAGGGGACAGTGCAGAGACCTTTCTAATGATCTCTTTACTCTTAGGCCTGAGACTGGGACAAGGGGGCATCCTCTACGTCTGGAGGAAAGAAGGTTTAATCATAATCACAGACGCGGATTCTTTACTGTAAGAGCAATGAGACTATGGAACTTTCTGCCACATGCTGTTGTAATGAGAGACTCACTACTAACATTTAAGAAGGGCCTGGATGCCTTTCTTGAAAACTATAATATTACCAGTTATACATACTAGATTCTTTGATAGGGTGTTGATCCAGGGAATTAGTCTGATTGCCATATGTAGAGTCAGGAAGGAATTTTTTTCCCCCAATGTGGAGCTTAGTGTTGCCACATGGTTTTTTTTTTGCCTTCCTCTGGATCAACATATTGGGCTATGGGTTGAACTAGATGGACTTAAAGTCTTCCTTCAACCTTAAAAACTATGTTACTATGTTACTATATGGTGGCATTATTAACAGGAGGGGCATATGGTAGCATTATTAACAGAAGGGGGCATATGGTGGCATTATTACCATGAGGGGCATATGGTGGCATTATTACCATGAGGGGCATATGGTGGCATTATTAACAGGAGGGGGCATATGATGGCATTATTAACAGGAGGGGCATATGGTGGCATTATTAACAGGAGGGGCATATGGGGGCATTATTAACAGGAGGGGGCATATGGTGGCATTATTAATAGGAGGGGCCATATGGTGGCATTATTAACAAGATGGGCATATGGTGGCAATATTAACAGGAGGGGCATATGGTGGCATTATTCACAGGAGGGGGCATGATGGTGGCATTAATACAAAGAGGGGGCATGATGGTGGCATTATTACAAGGAGGGGGCATTTACTACAAAGAGGGGAAGCATGAGGGTGCTTTTTCTACAATGAAGGGCATTTATTTACAAGGATGAGACATGAGAGGGCATTTTCTACAATGAGGCAGAAGCATGAGGGGGCATTTATTACAAGGAGGGGGCATGAGTGGGTATTTACTACAAGGAGGGGGCATGAAAGGGGCTTTACTACAAAGAGAGGACATGATGGGACAATACTGCAAGGAGTGGACATGATGCAGCATTTCAGTAAGGAGGGGGCATAATGGGGCATTACTACAAAAAGGGGTTGCGATGGGTCATTACTACAAGGAGGGGGCATGAAGGGGTATTTACTCCAAGGATGGAGCATTACTGCAGTGAGTGGGCATTACTGGAAGGAGGGGGCATGATGGGGCATCACTACAAGCAGTGGACATGATGGGACATACTACAAGTGGACAAGAATGGGGCATTACTGCAAGGGGAAAAGGATGGGGTATTACTACAAGATGGGGGCAGGATGGGGACATTACTGCGAGAAGAGGTTCAGGATAGAGCAAATAACTACACGGAGAGAGTAAGGATGGAGACATTACTACAAAGAGAGAGTCAGGATGGAACAAATAATTACAAGGAGAGGGTCAGGATGGAGCAGCTAACTACAAGAAAAGGGTCAGGATGGAGCACATAACTACAAAGGAGAGGGTCAGGATGGAGCACACAACTACAAGAGAGGGTCAGGATGGAGACATTGCTACAAGGAGTGGGTCAGGATGAAGCACATAACAACAAGGAGAGGGTCAAGAAGGAGCACATAACTATAAGGAGAGGGTTAGGATGAAGCTCATAACCTCAAGGAACGGAACAGGATGGAGCACATAACTACAAGGAGAGGGTCAGGATAGAGACATTGGTACAAGATAGGGACCAGGATTTCAGTGTGGAATATGCTTGTGTTCCATGCTAAAATCTATCCATCTCCTATCTATCTAATATTCTTCAATTTTTTCTCCATACAGATCAATCGACTTGCTGTGTCTGGAAAGGGCAGCGGGAGTAGCTCAGCTTCAATGTGAAGTAGGTTCACATGAGCTGGATGACCACTGCTTAAGAGAAGACTGCAAAGGTAAGTTTAAAAGCAATTCCTTTTTAGAATAATAGAACTTATCAGGGTGTCAGGACTGCAAGCACTGTACAGGGAAGAGAGTTGGCTGTTGCTGGCTCTCCCCCCTGTGCAGCTCTTGTGATGGTCAATGCTGTCATTTAGGTTAAATTGCTGTATTGGCACTTCACTATAAAGAATTGGGCTTTGGGTTGCAGATTGGGCACTCGGTCTCGTAAAGGTTCGGATTCACTGACCTAGAGGCTTTTAAAGGGAATCTATTAACAGAATTTTGTTGCGTAATCTGAAGACAGGATGCTGCGAGGGTTAACACAGAGATTTCAGTGATGCCTCTCGTCAAGCTCTATGGTGTTGTTTACTTGCAATATTTGTTATAGCAACAGCAGCTTATCATTGCCAAGACACCTTACTGTCTATAAACATTGTACATACAAAGCCTGGTGTGAGCATGGGCAGCTTTCTGAGCTCTGCTGCATGGCTAGATCTGAAAACTCTGTGTTAGAACCGCTGCAGCCAGTAATCTAAGTGATACATTGTCCAATTCAGGGTCTCTTTTCCTACATAATGTTACTCTCAGATAAGGTAGCTGACAGGTTCCCTTTAATTGCATTATCCAGTTGAACACAGTGCATTTACATGAGACGCCTTTGACCATGTGGTTATACTGCAAATTGCCAAGGTTTTGTTATCCAATTTTGGATGCACATTTTTTTTTTACAAATTAATTACATTTATTATATACGGTATATGTTTAATTTGTAGAAGCCGCATGAGGAGAAAAACAGCAATTTGCAGTGACATTACGTAGTGTTTCATCACAGTCAAACATGTTGTGTAACAAGAGTCTGAACCCAGCAATGCTCATCTGTGTTGTGGCTTTCATGTGCGATGGCCACAATGCTCAGCCCGATCCTTCTCGTGAACGCGGCAGAAGAACCCCCTGATTTACATTCAGGTATGTCTTGCTCCGCTGAGGTGTCCATCATTTTGTCAAGAAGAGAATTGCTGCCTGCAGTGCACATTTTACCATCTAATGTGATTAAAGGACCTGCCACCACTCCTGACATGACCGATACATGAAGACGGTCAGTGTTTGGTGAGTTTTTACCTCATTATTTGTAGCAAAAACCAGGAGCGGAACAATCTGAGGAAAAGTATACAGTCCCTGACAAAAGTTATGTCGCTTATTCATGTTATGTAAATAAAAGCTTATAACCTGATGTTAAATTCATCCATTGGTTGTATAAACTACTCTTTTGAAAGCTGAAACCCTCCGTGGTTTAGGTTTAGAAAATAAATTGACATCAATGCTGAAATATTGATCATTTAATGAACACAGAATGGTCAGATTTTAGCAAGATAAAGGTTTTGTCACCTGGTTATATAATGCACCCAATCCTAATTTACATCCTCACCTGTGCTCAGTAAATGATCAGTTAATTAGTGGGTGTATCTAAAAAGAAACCCAGCACCCCAGACCTTCACTTGAACTGCATCTTGAGCTCTGACAACATGCCAAAAATCCACCCTGCGACCAAAGCCTTGATTATCAAGAGGCTGAAGACCAGATCCACTGCAGAGGTGGCTGGCACCTTTCATGTGTCTCAGCGTCAAGTACAAAGAATTAAAAAAAAGATTTGAAGAGGCTGGAGATGTGTGTGACAAACCCAGGTCCAGCAGACCTCGCAAGACAACTGCTCAGTAGGAGCGTTTGTTGGTTAGAAAATCCAAAGCAAGCCCCTCCTCCACTGCAGTGGAGCTCCAAAAGGCCAGGTCACATCAAGTCCCTGTGTCAACAAGAACAGTTTGTAGGATCCTGTCTCAAAATGGCCTCCATGGTTGAATCAGTGCCCAGAAGCCATCACTAAGCAAAAGGCAAATAAAAAACCTTGTGGCATTTGCAAAGTCCCACAGCCTGCTAAAAAAATGGACGCTGGAAAAGTGTCAGTAGGTGGATTTCTCTGATGAATCTTCAGTAGAGTTACACCACAGCCGCCGCAAATACTGCAGGAGACCTACTGGAGCCTGTATGGATCCAAAATACACCCAGAAAAGTTACATTTGGTGATGGAAAGATCATGGTCTGGGGGTTACATACATTCAGTATGGGGGGGTGCGAAACATTTGCAAGGTGGAAGGCAATATCAATAGCCTAAAATATCAAGAAGTATTAACTACCTCTTATATTCCAAATCATAAAAGGGGTCAAATTCTGCAGCAGGATGGTGCTCCATCTCATACATCCATATCTACAACAAAGTTCCTCCAGGCAAAAAAGATCATGGTGCTCAAGGACTGGCCAGCCCAGTCACCAGACATGAACATCATTGAGCATGTTTGGGGTAGGATGAAAGAGGAAGCTTGGAAGACAAAACCAAAGAATCTAGATGAACTCTGGGAGGCATGTAAGGCTGCATTCTTTGCTATTCCTGATGACTTCATTAATAAATTGCATGAATCATTGTTGAACCGCATGGATGCAATCCTTCAAGTTCATGGAAGTCACACGAAATATTAAATATGATGCTTGTATTTTATGTTAATTATTTGCTTGAAAATCACATTACTTTCTGAGAGCGACAGAACTTTTGTCTTGCCAAAATCTGACCATTCTGTGTTCATTAAATGATCAATATTTCAGCATTGATGACAATTTATTTTCTTAACCTAAACCACATTTCGGAGGGTTTCAGCTTTCAAAAGAGTAATTTATACAACCAATGGATGAATTTAACGTCAGGTTATAAGCTTTTATTTACATAACATGGATAGGCGACATAACTTCTGTCAGAGAGTATAATAGAAACATATCACCACTTCTGTATTTATCACCCACTCCTGGCTTTGGCTACAAATACTGAGGTCAAAAACTGACCAAATACTGAAAATGTGCACGTGGCCTTACAGCAGAGATCCCCAACTCCAGTTCTCAAGACCCAACAGTGCAGGTTTTCAGGATTTTCTTAGTATTACACAGGATAATATAATCACCTGCATTGGAGATAATTCCAACTCCTGTGCAATGTTAGGAAATTCTTAAAACCTGCACTGTTGAGTCTTGAGGACTGGAGTTGGGGGACCTCTGCCTTACAGGAGATTCATTAAGCTTGGGCCTGTTTATGGGTGATTTCACACTTTCATTCTGTCTTGCGTTGTAATTTGTCCAAATCCTGAAGCCTCCTGATCAAGCATGTGTCCCTATACTTAAAATGGAGCCACAGTTACACGCGGTGGAATAAGGATTACTCCTGATCTATCACATTCGTTGTTTTGACCTCCTCCCTGGACGCAAAAAGTGTTTTTGGGGATTGTTAAAAATCCTGATGCGCGTCCATGTGGCCACAAATATAACGTGTTGCAATGTGGTCCAGATCCAGACAAAATGGTGAAATCGTCTAATGTGATCCGCTTTCCCACAAAGAGCATGATCCAATTTTGTTTCTGGTCATTTGCAGGGGTCATTGCCAAGACACAGCATCTGGCACCCCCCCCCCCTCTGTTATTAGCAGCTCACTATCTATAAACATTGTTCATACAGAGCCTGATGTTGGCAGGGGCAGTTTTCTGAGATCTGTTGTATGGCTAAATCTCCCTCTACTTCACATCAGCGATTTTGGCTGTTCGTGGCAGATCCGGCAGTTTGCCGCATCTGCCGTGTAGCGGCTCACTTGTGGCAAGTCCAATTCATCACCTATGGGACTTGCGGTCATGTGCGGCATTTGCAGTTTTGCCGAATCTGGTACTTGCGGCAAGTCAAAAAACGTTGCTAGTAGCATTTTATTTGACTTGCCACAAGTGCCGGATTTGATGGATCTGGCAAAACTGCAAGTGCTGAACATGACCACAAGTCCCATAGGGAATGAATTGGGCTTGCCACATGCTTGCCATGAGTAAGCCGGTACGTGGCAGATGAGGAAAATCTGCCGTGAACGGGCAAAATCGCTGATGTGAATGCTGCCGTAGAAGATTATGTACATATCATGTCTTTAAGACGCTGCCGGATCTGATGGTGGTCATGTCCCTGCAGTGTCTTCTAGGCATCTTTGCGTCGGCTCTGCCACTGGCATCTTCACTCTGTACCTTACATTATATAGAGGGGGCAGCCTCCAAATGAAGAATAAGCACCTTACCTCTTTTAACCACTTCAGTTTCCCAACCCTGAAGCGGATAAAAGACAAGACATATAACAGAACATGTGCACAGTTATGTTGTTTTTACATTGCTGTGAATCATGTTCATTTTTATGGTGCTTTCTTCTTCACAATCTGCTTGAAAGAAATGCCGTGTGCAATATATTTCACCATCGGATGTCCCCGAGCCAAACAATAAGATAGTATTTTGCTGGATGCCATTGAAAATAGCTAGCATGCTGACAGATAGACACCACTCTGCTTAGTGAGCCATGTGCAGACAGACAGATGCCACTCTGTTTAGTGAGCCATGTGCATAGAGACACTGCTTGGCTCTTGGCTTAGTGAGCCATGTGCAGACAGACTGACGCCGCTCGGCTTAGTGAGCCATGTGCAGACAGACAGACGCCGCTCGGCTTAGTGATCCACTTAGTTTATGATTCAATTACATTTGCAAGACAGTGTAGGCACCGAAACAAAGAATGTGGTGAGATTTTAGCTCTGAAGCCTGAAGGATTGACAAACTCTGCACTGTAATACTAATAATGTAATAATAAAAGAATTGTAGTGTCACCGCACACCTCAGTCCTCAGTGTCACCGCACACCTCAGTCCTCAGTGTCACCGCACACTTCAGTCCTCAGTGTCACCGCACACTTCAGTCCTCAGTGTCACAACACACCTCAGTGTCACCGCACACCTCAGTCCTCAGTGTCACCGCACACGTCAGTCCATAGTGTCACCGCACACCTCAGTCCTCAGTGTCACCGCACACCTCAGTCCTCAGTGTCACCGCACACCTCAGTCCTCAGTGTCACCGCACACGTCAGTCCTCAGTGTCACCGCACACGTCAGTCCTCAGTGTCGCCGCACACGTCAGTCCTCAGTGTCACCGCACACATCAGTGTCACCGCACACCTCAGTGTCACCGCACACGTCAGTCCATAGTGTCACCGCACACCTCAGTCCTCAGTGTCACCGCACACCTCAGTCCTCAGTGTCACCGCACACCTCAGTCCTCAGTGTCACCGCACACCTCAGTCCTCAGTGTCACCGCACACCTCAGTCCTCAGTGTCACCGCACACCTCAGTCCTCAGTGTCACCGCACATGTCAGTCCATATTGTCACCGCACACGTCAGTCCTCAGTGTCACCGCACACATCAGTCCTCAGTATCACCGCACACATCAGTCCTTAGTGTCACCACACACATCAGTCCATATTGTCACCGCACACATCAGTCCTTAGTGTCACCGCACACATCAGTCCTCAGAGTCACCGCACACGTCAGTCCTCAGTGTCACCGCACACGTCAGTCCTCAGTGTCACCGCACACGTCAGTCCTCAGTGTCACCGCACACGTCAGTCCTTAGTGTCACCACACACATCAGTCCATATTGTCACCGCACACATCAGTCCATATTGTCACCGCACACATCAGTCCTTAGTGTCACCGCACACATCAGTCCTTAGTGTAACCGCACACGTCAGTCCTTAGTGTCACCGCACACGTCAGTCCTCAGTGTCACCGCACACATCAGTCCTTAGTGTCACCACACACATCAGTCCATATTGTCACCGCACACATCAGTCCATATTGTCACCGCACATGATGAGGCCAGGGCAGTGGGGGGTACTCGGTCACCGGGTCTGCTGAATAGGGAGTCACAGGTGGACGGTATCCCGGTGCCGTGCCCTGGGGATCATTTGAAGGGGAATGAAGGGATTATTTACAGGGGAACGTGACGCCACCTGTAGGGTCTGGTAAGGTGGTACCAGCGCTGCCAGCCGGCCTCTGAGGTGATGGAGGGGGCAGCAAAGTGTGGTATAGCTCCCCACAGGTGGAGCTTTACCTCAGGGCAGCAATAAGGGAAGATGGTGAGGGAGGGCAGCGAAGGAGGATGATGGTGGATTATAGCTGATAAACAGTCACACATACACACAGGGTTAGTTGTTCCGGTACCTTTTTACTGAGGTAACATAACAGGTACAGTCTTGAGTATTAACCGGGTCCCTGGTACAATTTAGGATCAACTCCTTGGAAGGATATGAGGCCTCCTTTATTTCTATTCTCTGCCTTGAGGGATGAGTCTCTCCTGAGTTTGGACTCTCCAATCCTCTGATGTCTAAAACTAACAATCAGGCCCTTCTGCGGGAACCCGGTTTATCCTGTGGCCCCTGGTCCTCTGTTTGGTTAGTTTTTTAATATTTCCTCTATCTTCCTTCAGGGCTAAACTTCACCTGAAACTGCTGGGTTTTTACTGTGGCTCTGTAAGCCCACAGCATCGGACTCCAGTGTCCGTTTGTTCCTAAGGGGAATATATTTTGGGTCCCTCTTCTTATTCCCTACCTCTTCTCCTTGCCTCCGGCCCCTTCCCTGGGGTGTGAACAGCCGACAATTGTCCCTTCTGGTCCTGGTATTTCTCTTTTTCAGAGACCAGCAGCTCAGCCTCCTTCTCCTTCCTCTCCTCACACGAACTCTCCCTAGCAACTGTCTCCTAGGACCAACTGTCTCCTCCTCCCAGCCTGGATTCCCAGGGGAACTGACTTAATGCAGCCAGTAGAGCTCCCCCTTCAGGTCTGGAGTGGAAGGTGTTGTGTGCTGAACAAACCAAGGTGTCAATCCTTCCTTGTACCAGTGTAACCTGTGGCAATCCCCCGCAGGGGTGCCACATTCCCCCCTAGTTAAACTCAGTCCTCCGGGACTGAAACATTTTTCATAAACATAACAGGTTATAACTATTTACATTTGATTATTGAACAGAGTCTTAAAAATGAAAAATTTACAAAAACCAAGGAAAAATAAGAAAACAGGTTACCAGTCCATACAGCGCTAGTCCATCCGCTGCAGGCTGTTTAGGGGATGTTGAAACAGGGATTTGCCACTACCAGTCCTGTGGCTATGGTCCATTTAAAAATAAGAAAAAGGGAAAGTTCAAGAGTCCAACAGGTTAAGTCTTTTAGGAATTAAAAAATCATAACTATATACAATACGGGTGTATCTGCTTAGGAGGCCTGGCTTCACTTATACCACCCCCAGGCACTTTCTTTTCCTAACTTGATGTGCATGGGGGCTAGTCCAGTTCCTCCACCCTTCTATACACTACTACTAATAACATATTTTCATTCTGAACATATTTACATTTTAAACATTTTCACATTTTCCCACATTTTATCACCTACTCTCTGTATCTAAGTGGTGGCTGACCAAAGTTACTACGGGTTGACCTGCGTAGCACTGGTGTGTTACTAATGTCTGTACCTAATGCAGTGTATGCTCTCTCTCTCAGTCTATCAGATCTACGTGTGGTTGTAATACCGTAGTATTGGCGTAGTCTCTCTAGTGGACTGGCAGATTCACCGATTGCAGGGATCTCTGGTTCCGGTACAACGGTGGTTCTTGTATTCTCGGTACTTCTACTGCTGATGGAAACGTTAAAGTTGGGATTAGATATGTACCTTCTATTTGAGGCCAATCTGCTGGTAACTCTCCAATAATTGTCTGGACTGTCTTTGGCTTCTCTTGCTCTTCTAGCTTTGGACAAGGTACATCTTCCTCTGGTTGAAGCTGTTGAGGGCACTTTTTCAAATGATCTCTGGACACTGTTGCTGTAGTTTCACCATGATCCTTACTGATTAAACAGGTTTTCTGGTTATCAAAATTGGATGGTAATACAGTGTATGGTTCTCTTTCCCACTGATCATCTAGTTTGTGCATTCTTCTTTTTCTTCTCAAAACCAATTCACCTGGTGTTAAAGGCGTTCCTTGTGCACTTTTGTTAAAGTTAATTTCTTGTCTTCCTCTAGATCTTTCCAGACTTCTTTCAACGCATTCTTGGATTTTCTGGTATTGTTCTTTCCTTCTAATATCCCAATCTGTATCTGTAGTATCTGCTTCAGGAACTACTATGCCTAACTCAAAATCTGCTGGTAATTTTCCTGGTCTTGCTCTCATGAGGTATGCAGGGGTGCAATTTGTTGAACTTACAGGGATGTTGTTGTAAATGTCAACTAGATCTGGTAACTTTTCTGGCCACTGGTTGCGCTCTTCTAAGGGCAGAGTTTTTAACATTTCAATTACCACGTGATTCATCTTTTCGCACATTCCATTTGTTTGAGGATGGTAAGACGTAGTGCGTATTTTCTTGCATCCGTATAGGCGACAGAACTCTTGAAATATTTCAGCTTCAAAGGCGGGTCCTTGGTCTGTCAATACCTGGTCTGGATAACCATGAGGTCTGCAGAAATAAGCTTGAAATGTTCTTGCTGCTGTCTCAGCTGTTAAGTCTTTTACCGGAGCTACCACAAGAAATCTAGAATAATGGTCTACCATGGTAAGAGCATAGGTGTAGCCTGATTTACTGGGTGTAAGTTTGACATGATCTATGGCTACCAGTTCTAATGGTTCTTTGGTGATGATAGGTTTGAGGGGTGCCTTCTGGCTGTTACGGTCTTTTCTTCTTAATGAGCATGGTCCACAATTTTTACACCATTCTCTATGGAGGCTCTCATGCTGATCCAATAGAATCTTTCACGTAACAGTATTTCTAATTTTCTCCATCCAAAGTGTCCCGATTCATTGTGATATCGCTTGCAATACCATTTGAACATCTCTCTTTGGAACCACAACTTGCCATACCATTTCATGTGTTCTTGGGTTGATTACCGCCTGCACAATTGACCTTGATAAATGAATAACCGACTTCTTTCTTTCCACAAATGTTGAGCTTCTAGTGGAACATTCTTTTCAAGTTTGGAACCTGGTTGAGTTATTAACTTCTTTACAAGACTTACTGCTGGATCACTGTCTTGAGTCTCTTTCCATCCATAGTGAGGCAACGGGTTTAGTTCAACAGTCTGACGATTTTGGTAGACTCGATCTTCAGCGATTTGCCATTTTCTACTTTTATGGAAAGCTGGGAGTTCTATTTCCTCTAAGTCATCTTCTTCTTCACTTCCTTGTGGATGTACTTGAGGATTTCTAGAAAGGGCATCTGCATTTGCGTTATTGCGGCCTGCTCGATATTTGATAGTAAAGTCATAATTCGACAGTCGAGCCATCCAACGTTGCTCCAATGCTCCAAGTCTTGCGGTATCCAGATGTGTCAACGGGTTATTATCTGTGAAGACAGTGAACTTCTGAGCTGCGAGGTAATGCTTGAACCTTTCTGTTACGGCCCAGACCAAGGCCAGGAACTCCAACTTAAAGGAACTGTAATTTTCTGGGTTCCTCTCAGTGGGTCGAAGTTTTCTGCTAGCGTAGGCAATTACTCGTTCTTTACCATCTTGCACCTGAGAAAGGACTGCTCCCAGGCCTACATTGCTTGCGTCGGTGTAAAGGACGAATGGTAGGTTATAATCGGGGTAAGCCAGGATTTCCTCACCGGTTAGAGCTTGCTTCATCTGTTGGAAGGAATTTTCTTGTTCCTCTCCCCATTCTAATGGTGACTCTGGAAATCTTCTCTTCTTAGATTGGCCTATCAGAAGATCTTGTATGGGCGCAGCCATCTTTGTGTAGCCCTTAATGAATCTTCTATAGTATCCAACCAGACCTAAGAACTGACGTACCTCGGTGATGGTCGTTGGTCTTTGCCAATCCTGGATTGCTGTTACCTTTTCCGGGTCTGGTGCTACTCCATCTGCGCTGACCACGTGTCCCAGGTATTGGACTTTAGGTTTCAGCAGGTGACATTTAGATGGTTTGAGTTTCATTCCGTACTTTGCTAAAGCCTCAAATACCTCCGCCAGGTGTTTCAGGTGTTCTTCTAGGTTCTAGAGAACACGATGACATCGTCCAGGTATAAGAGCACCGTTTCGAAGTTTCGATGTCCCAGGCAACTTTCCATGATTCTCTGAAACGTTCCTGGTGCATTGCATAACCCGAATGGCATACTATTGAATTCACATAGTCCCATTGGCGTTGTGAATGCAGTCTTCTCCCGGTCTTCTTCTGCAACGGAGACCTGCCAGTACCCACTAGTGAGATCTAATGTGGAGAAATAGTTAGCAGTCTTTAATGCAGCAAGAGACTCCTCTATTCGGGGTAATGGGTAAGCATCTTTGTGAGTGATTTTATTGACCTCTCTGTAATCTACACACATCCTCATTGTGCCATCCTTTTTCCTGACTAGGACTAAAGGGGCTGCCCAGGGACTACTACTATCTCTTATAACCCCGGCCTCCTTCATGTCCCTCAGCATTTCTTTGGCATGTTGGTAGTGACCTGGTGGAATGGGTCTGTGTCTCAACTTGATTGGTGGATGATTTCCTGTGGGTATGTGATGCTGTACCCCTTTAATCCTCCCAAAATCTAATGGATGCTTGCTGAATATCTGCTCAAACTCCTGCACTACCCGGTACACTCCATGCTTCAGGTGAGAAGGGGTGGCATCAGTTCCTACATGCAACTGCTGACACCACTCCTCCAGCTGTCCTTTAGAGTTACTATCCTCCACCAGACTAGGCGAGGAAACAGGTTCTACTGTCTGTATGTTGTTGTTACAAACAGTATACAGCTTTGCTACGGTAGCATACCGAGGTAACTTTGCTTCCACTGCCCCACAATTTAACACACGGATTGGTACTCGTCCCTTGCGTACATCCACCACCCCTCTGGCTGTCAGTAGTGTAGGTCTGTGTTCCGAAAATACCGGCTCTACAACTGCCTGGTATTCCTGTCCTCTACAACCTATCGCTGCTCGACACCATATCATCATCTCACTATTTGGTGGTATTACAATGGGAACCGAGTCTATTACCCGCACACTGCCAATTTCTCCCCCAGACAGATTTACCTGTTGCTTGTGGATGAGGGCTCGGATCTCTTGTTGGATGACTCTTGTCCGCCCATAACCAGCAGTTTGAGTAATCTGTCGGAGTAAAAACAACACTTCTCCAAAGCAGTTTTCAATAACATTTGTACCAATAACCATGTAAGGGCATTTTTCATTAGGATTATCTTCAACTACAAATAACCCTTGACCTTTCAACTCCTCCCTTTCCCAACTTTATTGTAGCTGCTCTTACCCCACCTGTTTCTGTGGTTGGCCATTAGCTGCAATAATATAAAAATTGGGGTTTGGGGGTTCAAGATCATCATCAGACCAATACTGCTTATAAAGGATATGCGGGATCGTAGTAACCTGCGACCCGGTGTCCAATAGGGCCGACATGGGAATTCCTTCTAGTGTAATGTTGAGGTACGGACGGCCTCCCACGTACCGCTTACACCAGTCTTTTGGGCCCAGTTGCTCTACTCCTGGGGTTTGGCCCTCGGACCCAGGAATCTCGTGTTTAAAGGGCATCTTCTTGCAAAGTGTCCTGGTTTGTTGCATCGCAGGCAGATGGGTTGTCCTGAAGAATCTGTGTAATCCCAGGGTCTGCGTTGGAATGGTGCGTTGGTCCCCTGCGCGGGCGACCTGGTTCTGCGTTGGAATGGTACGTTGGTCCCCTGCCGGGCGACCTGGTTCTGCGTTGGAATGGTACGTTGGTCCCCTCCGCGGGCGACTGGGCTTTCCTTTGCATCCATGGGACATCCTCAGGGCTATCAGCTAGTTGAATTTTACTTGGTGGTGGTACCCCAGGCATATTTTGCAAGAGCTTTAGTACGTAGTCCATGTTTTTAGTTAACTGCAGCACCTGGTTTTGCATGTTATCATTTGCTACAGCTTGACTCTCTGCTTTTGCAGGTTCTGCAGGAATAGGTTTAAAGTCTATGGAAGAAGCATTAGTCTGCCATGATTGGTTGGCAGGTTCTGCAGGTGCTGGATCTCTTAGCACAGTTATAGCACGATCTTTTAAGTCACTAAAACTCACTGTTGGGTGATCCAATACCCACATATGCACTTGTTGGCGGTGATAGTCTGATCTTAATCCTTCTGTAAACTGTTCAGCAAGCATTTTATCCTCTTCCAGTACACTGGCCGGGTCTATCTGTTTCAAGGACCGGAGTGCTCTTTGTAAACGGAGGGCATAGTCTCTGATGGTATCCTGCGATCTCTGCTTACACTGATAAAACAGCATCCTCAATTCAGACTGTGTGCGCTTCTCAAACACCGATTTTAGCTTATCAAACACTTTGGCAGCAGAGTCCCTGTCAGCATCTCTCCAGGACTCAGCCTCAGCTCCGCTGCGCCTATTAATTGTCCCAGCACAACGGTAGCCTGTTGCTTCTGTGTCATAGCATACATGTCCAGCATTGCACACATCTTATGCTTAAATGTTGCTAACGTACCAGGTTTACCTTCATATGTTGGTAACCACTTGGCACCCGGTACATACGGCATAGTTATAGGCATTATTTGGGCTGCTGCTTCAGGTACTGCGTTCTCGCCATTTCCCCTGTCAGGGACCCGCACATCATCCTGTGTCACTCATGGTGAGGCCCCCCTAGTTAATGGATGCCAACCTGTAAGATGAAAACTGGTTTCTCCAGCTGTCGGCGGCTCTGTCAGTGAGCGGGCACCTCAGGTCTCTCTCTAACAGGGAGCTGCGCTTTCTTCAATCTCTCCGGCAGAGTGGAAGGGGGCGGGGCTTATCTTCCCGCTCTTTCTCCTGCTGTGACGCAGTTGTAATTTCTGAGGCGATGTAATGGCGGCCGCACAAACAGTCAATTAAATAAAGTCTTAAGGCGCACTTCACCTGGTAAATACCAGGCTGGTTTGGATCCTGTTCGTGACGCCAGAAAATGATGAGGCCAGGGCAGTGGGGGGTACTCGGTCACCGGGTCTGCTGAATAGGGAGTCACAGGTGGACGGTATCCCGGTGCCGTGCCCTGGGGATCATTTGAAGGGGAATGAAGGGATTATTTACAGGGGAACGTGACGCCACCTGTAGGGTCTGGTAAGGTGGTACCAGCGCTGCCAGCCGGCCTCTGAGGTGATGGAGGGGGCAGCAAAGTGTGGTATAGCTCCCCACAGGTGGAGCTTTACCTCAGGGCAGCAATAAGGGAAGATGGTGAGGGAGGGCAGCGAAGGAGGATGATGGTGGATTATAGCTGATAAACAGTCACACATACACACAGGGTTAGTTGTTCCGGTACCTTTTTACTGAGGTAACATAACAGGTACAGTCTTGAGTATTAACCGGGTCCCTGGTACAATTTAGGATCAACTCCTTGGAAGGATATGAGGCCTCCTTTATTTCTATTCTCTGCCTTGAGGGATGAGTCTCTCCTGAGTTTGGACTCTCCAATCCTCTGATGTCTAAAACTAACAATCAGGCCCTTCTGCGGGAACCCGGTTTATCCTGTGGCCCCTGGTCCTCTGTTTGGTTAGTTTTTAATATTTCCTCTATCTTCCTTCAGGGCTAAACTTCACCTGAAACTGCTGGGTTTTTACTGTGGCTCTGTAAGCCCACAGCATCGGACTCCAGTGTCCGTTTGTTCCTAAGGGGAATATATTTTGGGTCCCTCTTCTTATTCCCTACCTCTTCTCCTTGCCTCCGGCCCCTTCCCTGGGGTGTGAACAGCCGACAATTGTCCCTTCTGGTCCTGGTATTTCTCTTTTTCAGAGACCAGCAGCTCAGCCTCCTTCTCCTTCCTCTCCTCACACGAACTCTCCCTAGCAACTGTCTCCTAGGACCAACTGTCTCCTCCTCCCAGCCTGGATCTCCCAGGGGAACTGACTTAATGCAGCCAGTAGAGCTCCCCCTTCAGGTCTGGAGTGGAAGGTGTTGTGTGCTGAACAAACCAAGGTGTCAATCCTTCCTTGTACCAGTGTAACCTGTGGCAATCCCCCGCAGGGGTGCCACACACACATCAGTCCTTAGTGTCACCGCACACATCAGTCCTTAGTGTCACCGCACACATCAGTCCTTAGTGTCACCGCACACATCAGTCCTTAGTATCATTGACTGAAGTCAGAGGCCGATCTCAGATTCATCATCCCAACCACAACTTTCCACAACTCCGTCCTGAGGAAAATTCACTTCTACATTGTACTCAAACTCTGGGTCATCTTTTTTCTTTCTGTTCTTTTCAAAAAGTTCATCCATGATGCTCTTCCTCTTAGCGAGTTCCCTGTCATCCAGTTTGTTAAGATCTTCATCTGGATCTATAGTTTCTTCCCTCCGGATGACATCAAGACTAACGTCTAGACTGTCGCCTTTCAGGTGGGCCTTGAGTAGCTTATATAATCTTTCCATCTGCTTCAAGGATACACCTTCCAAGTATTCCCTGTGCCGGGGATTGTTTTTGAGTTGTTCTGCAGCTCGGCTGCAATCTACGGACAGAACAAACCAACAACACATACAGTATTACTAAAAAACTCAAGGATAAACATCCAGCAATGTCACAGAATCATAGAATGGTGGATTCACTAAATCATCCCAGACAGATGTCTGTCCAGCCTGTGTGAAGACTTCCATTGAAGGAGAACTCTCCCCTCTTGTGGTTCTCCCTGTTCCACTCGTTGATCACCCTCACTGTCAAAAATTATTTTTCGGATACCTAATCTGTGTCTCCTCCCATTGCTTCTAATCTTTCTTTGTGCAAATAAGAATTAAACTGAACCTCTACAGTGTGACAGTCCTTGAGATATTTGTAGACAGCTATTAAGTCTCCTCTCAGTCTTCTTTTTTGCAAGCTAAACATTCCTAAATCCTGTAACGTTTCTCAGAGGACTTGGTTTACAGACCGGTCCCCATTCTGGTCACTCTTCTCTGAACTTGCTCCAGTTTGTTGATGTCTATTTTATAACATGGTGCTCAGAACTGGACACAGTATTCCAGATGAAGTCTGACCAAGGAAGAGTAGAGGTGGATAATGACTTTATATGATCTACACTGAATGCTTCTTTTAAAACATCCAAAAATGTGGCTATTGTCAATCCCAAAATCTGTATCTATCACTAAAATATAGTTGTGTCAGATATGGTGTCTGTAGCACATTTGTAACATAGGGAACCTGTCAAAAAATTCATGCTGCCTGAACTATAGACATTATGAAATCAGGACAGATACCCTTAATATGAACCTATATTTTACATCCATAGATAAAGAATAAAGGGCACTCACCCATTATAGTGCTGAAGGTCGCGTTTATTTTGGTACTATTACACAAATAGCAGGGGGGGGGAAGACAGCGGACAACGGCCTGTTTTGTGCCTATCTGGCACTTCAACTGGTCCTATGGCAATAGGACCAGTTGAAGTATCAGACAGGCATGCAACGGGCCATTGTCCATCGTCTTTCACCCCCTCCCTGCTATTTGGTAATGGTAGTGTGAGTGCCCTTCTTTCTTTATCGATGGATGTTGACTGATATTCTTTAATTAAAGTGAGCACACCCTAGAGCACTCGCACACTACTGGACTGAACGGCATTAATAATATAACGGTGAAAGTTTCGTAGAACATGGTCCTAACCTTTAAACTAGTGGCTGAGCATATATTTTACCCACTGCAGCTTCTCAGGGAAAACAAGGTCTAAGGGTGGTTTCACACTAGCGTTTGATACTGATAAGGATGAGAAAAGATGCACAGACGCATGTGCAAACGGATGCAAACGCATGCTAGCGCAGTGTTTTTTATCCTGATCAGTATCTAAGTGAATCCTTGAAAAACCCATAGAAAATTGATGGAAGGGAGAGGAGAGGATATTCCCGTCTGTTTGCTCTCGCTGCCATCCAGAGTGCAATCCTCTTCAATACACATCTACATAACATGTTAGGCTATGGGTTGAACTAGATGGACTTAAAGTCTTCCTTCAACCTTAAAAACTATGTTACTATGTTACTATGTTACTATGTGTCGTCGGATCAGGATGCATGCGTTCAAATCATACTCTGTTTCAACATTCCTCCCAACAGTGTTAGGAAAACAAAATCTCTTCCACATAGATTGCTTAGGAGGGTGCATCCTACTAATTGATTTATCAGTCAGCTTGAGTTATTTACATTATTAAAGGGAATCTAAGAAAAAAAAAAAAAGCCCTTTACTGCCCCCTATGGATACATCAAGAGCAAGAAAACCTTCTCAAATGTCATGTTTCTGTAGTCAGAAAAAAACTGGCTCTTAGTGCCATCTGCAGGTAATTTAACAAAGTTAATCCTGAATATGAGGGCTGAGCAGGGGCAATGAGGTCACGATATCACCCCAGCTGTGCCTCAGTACACAGCACACACACAAGTAACAGGACAATGGGACAAGGTGAATATTTGGTTAATATCATACAGGGAAAATCATATTGTGCTAGGGGGAGGTGACCAGACAAAATACCGTGTAGAACGAATGTGTAGAGTAAAAGGGCAGTATGGGGGGCATAACACTGGGTATGAGGGCTGTGTGGGGCATAATACTGGGTAGGAGGGCTGTGTGCAGGCATAACACTGGGTATGAGGGCTGTGTGGGGCATAATACTGGGTAGGAGGGCTGTGTGCAGGCATAACACTGGGTAGGAGGGCTGTGTGGGGACATAATACTGGGTAGGAGGGTGGTGTGGGGCATAATACTTGGTAGGAGGACTATGTGGGGGCATAATACTTGGTAGGAGGACTATGTGGGGGCATAACACTGGGTAGGAGGACTATGTGGGGGCATAACACTGGGTAGGAGGACTATGTGGGGGCATAACACTGGGTAGGAGGACTATGTGGGGGCATAACACTGGGTAGGAGGACTATGTGGGGCATAACACTGGGTAGGAGGACTATGTGGGGGCATAACACTGGGTAGGAGGACTATGTGGGGGCATAACACTGGGTAGGAGGACTATGTGGGGCATAATACTGGGTAGGAGGCCTGTGTTGGGCATAATACTGGGTAGGAGGGCAGTGTGGGGCATAATACTGGGTAGGAGGGCTGTGTGGAGACATAATACTGTATAGGAGGGCTGTGTGGGGCATAATACTGGGTAGGAGGGCTGTGTGGGGACATAATACTGTGTAGGAGGGCTATGTGGGGCATAATACTGGGTAGAAGGGCTGTGTGGAGACATAATACTGTATAGGAGGGCTGTGTGGGGCATAATACAGGGTAGAAGGGCTGTGTGCGGACATCATACTGGATAGGAGGGCTGTGTCGGGACATAATACTGGATAGGAGGGTGTTGCGAGGACATTCTGATTGGGGGTGGTGTGGAAACATAATAATGTGTTAGGGGTCTATGTAGGGATATCAGAACATCATACTGCGTATGGGGAATGTGGGGGCATCATATTGTGTTGGAAGCTGAAATGCATAAGTAGAGTTGTATGATTTACTGCTTTATATAAACTGTATAAAAAGCAGTGAATTATAGGTTGTTGATTCGCTGCTACAGGTAAGAATACAGGTTGCAATTAGCCCTAATGTATCATGTATTAACAGAGACAGCGAGTCCCCATATTTAATTCTGCTCAATATTAAGTGATAAAAATTAATACTAAAAAAATATTAAAAATAAACAAGCAGAGCTAACTTTTGCAGGATGGCTGAGGCCTCCACAACAGTTACAGTCTCTCTTGTGGCCCCTTGGAAAAATGAATTGCCCACTCCTGCCTAATACCCAAAGCTATAAAAAATGTAAAAATCTGAATGCTGTCATAGATTGTGATTTTTGGCAATAATGGCGTCTGTCCAGACTCCGTATTGTTAGATTCAGAATGGTCCATCTTCTCCATTTGTATAAACCGAGCAAACATTACAGTCAGCACAGTCCTAGACTCATGTTTTGACCCATGTCACTGGAAAGGGACCGTGGTCTGAATGTCAGGCAGATTTCACTCATCTGTGTGTCTCAGTCTGAGTACGGACCACGATGTAGGTTCTGGTCACAGGTCTCCTCAGAAGATCCACTTCTGGTCACGGTCCGTACTCACACTGCGAGAGACAGATGCGTCCTAAAGGTACCGTTACATGGCACGACGTCGGAATGATGTCGCTAACGATCTCGTGGGCGCGCGGCCGTTAGGACATCGTTCCTGAGATGTCACATGTCTAGATATCGTGGACAACACACCAATGATGTTGTGAGCAGGGACCGTTTGCAAACCCCGCGAACGATTCCTGCTCATTGCTTTGAACGGGCGAAGTCGTCATTGACATCGTTATCGCGGCGGTGTCACACACAACTATCTAGCAGGTTGGCGGATCGTTGATCGTGAGGTTTGAGAACATGTTCTCAAACCTGCGATCAAAGTTCCAACAACTTATCGTTGTTGAATCTCGGTGTTACACGCGACGACGTCCTAACGATGTCGCTGGAAAGCCTCCAAACCCGTGACGTATCAGCGATATCATTAACGATGTCGTGCCGTGTAACGGTACCTTAAGTGGCGATGACCCCGCCAGGCATTGCAGCCAGTGGTGTGATCACAGACGGACATCAGGGTTGAATGTCATCTGCGCCACATTAAAATGTATCTACATAATCTTACCAGAGAATTTAGAAAAGTTCCTTATGGGCATAATGCGTTGTCTGGATTTCCCTTCTGACTTCTCATATACCAAGATAATGGCCGGCGGCTGAAACCGAACTCCACACTTTTTAGCCGTGTAACTCATACTATCCACTCAGGAAAAAAAATCATCAACACGTTACCACCTAGATATTAAAGAATAAAATACAAAAATCAGTCATTATTTTTATTATATTGCTGCACACTGCGCACACACACACCACACACGCAGCACACCACACATGCAGCACACTGCATACACAGCACGCTGCACACAGAATACGCCACACAGCACACACACAGTGCATGCACACACACACAGCGCACACACACACCACACACGCAGCACACTGCATACACAGCACGCTGCACACAGAATACACCACACAGCACACACACAGTGCATGCACACACACACAGCACACTGCGCACACACACACCACACACGCAGCACACTGCATACACAGCACGCTGCACACAGAATACGCCACACAGCACACACACAGCACACTGCGCATACACACACCACACACGCAGCACACTGCATACACAGCACGCTGCACACAGAATACGCCACACAGCACACACACACACAGCACACTGCGCACACACACACGGCTCCCACATCCAACATGAGTCTATGACCAATCAGAAAACGTCTTTCCACATCTGACAGAGGGCGGTCAGGAGCGGGAGAACCACAAGTCCCAGCAGTCTGGTCCTGCCATGGAATAATATGGCTGTCAGAACACAGTGAGCTGCACACAGTCTCTATGTACAGTCTGTAGCTGCTGTGGGACTACAACTCCCATCATGCTGTGAGCAGCAGTCCCAGCCCCATAGTGTTATATAAGGGGCCGCTCACACTCACAGGGAACCGATAACGTAAACCGACATATTGTATCACTCACCTGGAATCTGGAGAGAAGGCGTTACCAGGGCAACCAGCCGCCAGGCCCCCACTGAGGCTGTCCTCTCCGCCTGATCTAAATAACACAAGCCTGGTGACAGTAAGCAAGAACTAGGAAGATTCCTTAGTAGTATAAAGTAAATAATGAGACTCCAGGACGGTGCTATGACTATACATTACCAATTTATTCATGTTTATTTCGGTCAGGCACGTTACTGTACTCCTATGATGGGTCCTTAGAAGGACCCCGGTGGAACGCGGAAGTGAGTGCAGGATGAGCAGAGGACGCCGGTATGGGGGGAGTACAGGGGGTTATGGGGATGGTGGGGCAGGAGACCTGCAGACTGCGCTGTGTCCCAATGATTAATCACATCACTATCTAGGGCGGCAGTCCACCATGTCTGTGACAGGAGGTGGCGCCCCCTCTGTTCTATTCGCTCTTTGTATCCCCACATAGTGTGACTGTGTCTGGTGGATCTGGACACAATATGGCTCCTGGCTCTGAGGATTCTTCTGGATGGGATATTGTATGTGTTAATAACCTGTTCCATTAGTCTAATGTTTTTTATTTGCACATATACCAGTCAGAGGGTAGGGCCTTCCTCTTCCATGTGAGAGAAATCATACACTTCGCTGCTGTAAGTTCGGCTTCACACCACGATTCTTTGGATCCACCTCTGTTTTGGATGAACAGGACAGACTCGGATCCGGTTTTTGCCCCCATGTATCCCTATGGGGCCAGATGGCATTTACTTGTCTTCCGTCTATCCGGGAGGATCCAGTTCTGTTTGTTTTTTGCCCCGGACACAAAATCGGAGCTTGCAGCATTTTTTGTGTCAAGGGCGAAAAACGAACAAAACCGGATCCTCCCGGATCTGGGGCGAGCCAGTGGCCATAACATGGGAGTCTCTGGGCGCCGGATCCAGCAGAAAAACTATCCGGTTCCCGGACGCAGGGTGCTGAAAGAGCGGCGGCTCAGAAATTCAAGCTGTGCTCCGTCAGCACCTGGACAGCCGCAGCTGAAAGAGCCGCCGCTGAAGTTCAACACATGGAGAGCTCTACAGCTGAAATTTCAACACCACAGCTAGCTTCTCTCCAGCTGCTATGCTGAAATTTCAGCACTGAACAGCGGCAGCCGTGCACAGGAACTAATCCGGCACAAAACAGGATCGGAGGGCATAGTTGCCCTCCGGTACTATGTGTCCAGGGCTGTCAGGTTCTGTCTGGTGCATCCTGCAAAACACCGAACAGAACCTGATGCATTAGAAGACAACTTTTAGGTTTATTCAAATCTGAGGTAAAAAGATTTAGTGGATAAACAGTCGGTTTTAAGGGCAGTTGTTGATCTGGAACTTCGTATACCAGTATTCAACTGATCTCCAGAAGCTGAGAATCAATGGACAGGACCAGAAAATATGGTACAAAGAGGCTTTGCTCCGACCAGACCTCCAGCAGACATCCAGTATTGTCAACTTAAACCTATGTAGGAGTTCAGGGGTGTGGTGCCTAAAGGCCCCGTTACACGGCACAACATTGTTAACGATATCACTTAAACGTCACGGGTTTGGAGTCGTTCAAGCGACATCGATGGGACGTTGTTTCGTGTGACACAGAGATTCAACTACGATAAGTCGTTGGATCGCTGATCGCAGGTTTGAGAACATGTTCTCAAATCACATGATCTTCGATCAGCCAACCTGCTGCATCGTTGTGTGTGACACCGCGATAACGATGTTGTTTTCGACTTCCCCTATTCACAGCAATGAGCAGGTATCGTTCACTGGGTTGTGGGAACGATACCTGCTCACAACACCGTTGGTGCGTCGTCCATGATATCTAGACGTGTGACATCTCACCAACGACGTCCTATCGACCGCGCCTATGAGATCGTTGCCGACATCGTTCCAACATCGTGCCGTGTCACGGGGCCTTAAGACGCACTTCATAACAAGAAAAACTGCTGAAAAGTGTGTGCGTGCAAAAAATACCATGTTTTTGGTTTGTTTCACCTTCCAAAAAACTATAATAAAAATTGATCAAAAAGTCACTTGTATCACACAATGGTACCAATGAAAACTTCGCCATGAAAAAATCAGCCCTCACACAGCTGTTGATAGAAAAATGTTGAATTTATTAGAATATGGTAGCATAATTCTTTACTTTGTTTGGAAAAGCACCATTAATTGGAGCAGAATAAGTGGCCACAACCCGTTATATGTTATCCACTTGAGGCGGAGCGGATAGGCTATGTCTAGATGACTGAGTAGGGATCATGATAGGCCGCCCTAAAGAGATGTGCTTTTAGGGATTGCCTAAAACTATTTAAGTTGTGGATACCTCTAATTTTTTTGGGTAGAGCGTTCCAAAGAATTGGTGCGGCTCGGGAGAAGTCTTGGAGCCGGGAGTGGGAGGTTCGGATTAATGCAGAAGTGAGTCTAAAGTCACTTCCAGAGCGAAGAGAACGGCTGGGGTGATAGACAGAGATGAGGGAGGAGATGTATGGGGGTGCTGCACTGTGAAGAGCTTTGTGGGTGAGAACAAGCAGTTTGAAATGGATCCTATAGAATATAGGCAGCCAGTGCAATGACTGGCATGGAGCAGAAGCGTCTGAGTAGCGATTAGCTAGATAGATAATCCTGGCTGCTGCATTAATGATGGACTGGAGAGGGGACAGTCTAGTGCGGGGGAGGCCAACTAAGAGAGAGTTACAATAGTCAAGGCGGGAGTGAATCAGGGCCACAGTGAGGGTTTTTGTAGTTTCCAAGGTGAGAAAGGGGCGAATTCTGGAGATGTTCTTCAGGTGCAAGCGGCAAGAGCGGGCGAGAGATTGTATATATGGAGTGAAGGAAAGATCAGAGTCAAACATTACACCCAGACAGCGAGCCTGCTGACTCGGCACTATTGTGGTGCCGCACACTGAGAGAGAGATGTCATATTTAGGGAGGTTAGTGGAGGGCGGGACCAGGAGTAGTTCAGTTTTGGAAAGATTAAGTTTCAGGTAGAGAGCGGACATGATATTGGAAACTGCGGTTAGACAGTCATTGGTGTTCTTTATTAGAGCTGGAGTAAGGTCAGGGGAAGAAGTGTATAGTTGTGTGTCATCAGCATAAAGATGGTACTGGAAACCAAATCTGCTGATGGTCTGTCCAATCGGGGCTGTGTAGAGTGAGAAGAGAAGAGGTCCAAGGACTGAACCCTGAGGGACTGCAATAGTGAGAGGAAGAGTGGAGGAAGTGGAGCCAGCAAATGATACACTGAAAGAGCAGTCCGAGAGATAGGAAGAGAACCAGGAGAGTGGTGTCCTTTATGCCGATGGAGTGCAGCATAGCGAGTAGGAGATGGTGGTCAACAGTGTCAAAGGCTGCAGAGAGATCAAGAAGGATAAGCAAAGAGTGGTGACCATTACGTTTTGCCGTCGGAAGGTCATTGGTCACCTTGGTGAGAGCAGTTTCTGTAGAATGTAGGGGGCGGAAGCCAGACTGTAATGAGTCTAGAAGAGAGTGAGTGGAGAGGTAATGAGTGAGGCGGGAGTAGACCAGGCGCTCCAGGAGTTTAGAGATGAAGGGGAGATTGGAGACTGGTCTGTAGTTATTTGTGCAGGAAGGGTCGAGAGAAGATTTCTTTAATAAAGGAGTGATGATAGAGTGTTTAAAGGAGGAGGGGAAGACGCCAGAAGAGAGGGAGAGATTGAAGATTTTGGTTAAGTGAGTGGTGACCACCGGAGAGAGAGACTGGAGTAGGTGTGAGGGGATGGGGTCAGCAGTGCATGTCGTGGGACGAGAGGAAGAGAGGAGCCTGGAGACTTCATCTTCTGTGACCGGGTCAAAAGTAGTGATTGAGCCGCAGGAAATGTGGGGAGAGGTAGGGGTAACAGCAGTTTGAGGTTGGGAGTTGATTTCCTGACGGATGTTTTCTATTTTCTCTGTGAAGTGGGAAGCCATGTCATCAGCACATAGGTCAGTGATGGGGGCCTGCACTTTAGGACTGAGGAAAGAGTGAAAGGTGTCAAAGAGTTTTTTTGGGTTGTTGGATAGTGAGGAGATCAAAGTGGTGAAGTAGGTTTGTTTGGCGAGGTGAAGGGCAGAATTGTAAGTTCTCAGCATAAATTTGTAGTGAATGAAGTTTTCTGGAGTGCGACTTTTCCTCCATAGACGTTCAGCACTCCTAGAGCATCGCTGGAGGAATCGAGATATCCAGATACATTATGCCATCCAGGTACTAGAACATGCCATCCAGGTACTACAATATGTCATCCAGGTACTAGAACATGCCATCCAGGTACTACAATATGTCATCCAGGTACTACAACATGCCATCCAGGTACTACAACATGCCATCCAGGTACTACAATATGTCATCCAGGTACTACAACATGCCATCCAGGTACTAAAATATGTCATCCAGGTGACTTCCACCAATGTGCCTAATGCTGGGGCCATATCTCTTTTTGCTGTCTGTTACAACACAGACGTTAATGGTGTCAGTTGTAACAGACAGCAAAAGTGACATTTTCTGTCATTGTACAGCGCATACGTTTTTGATATTTCAAAAACGTATGCGCTATATGAGATGAATAGAATAATAGGATAGGTAGAAAGATAGGTAGATGAATAGGATAGAAAGAGATAGGAAAGATAGGAATATAGATGCTAGAAAAGCATTACCAGTGTCCCTGCTCTGCCTACTGCTCCCGGGCCGATTCATGAGCTTTAATGAGAGGCAGCAGACATAGCAGGGAGACAGAGCAGGGACACTGGTAATGCTTTTCTACCATCTATATTCCTATCTTTCCTATCTCTATCAATCCTATACACCTATTGCAAATGCAGCATAATTCAATGCTGCAGATTTGCACATTATATTGCATTAATGTTGAAACGCACTGAAAAACGCTGCAGTCCGCCTTTGCCTCTGTGATTCAACAAATGCATACCTGCACACACATGCCTATTTTGCATGTATTAGTATGCGTTTGTGTAATGCAAGTCTATGGATGTGTTAACACATCCGTTACATTGCATTTGTGCTGTTGTCAAACGGATGCGTTAGATGTACAGCACACACATAATGTGAACCCACCCTAATTGAACATTGTTATTTTCTTACAGATTGACATGTCAACATCAGCAGAGGCTGTGACGTTCTTCATATTGGCAAGTTTCTTCTGTTTTGGGATCTCTACAGGTAAAAGTTAATCTGCCATTACACGAGGACAAATGTTTTATGACATTGACAGTTCTGGCAAGTTGTAAGTTTGTGTTTTCCTGCTTTGTGTTACTTAATGTTGTCTATATGGCGGCACTTGTCCCTGTGGCTCTGGTGCTGCACCATGTCAGCTCATATGATAGGGTAGGTCATCAGTATCAGTCCGGTGGGGTACGACACTTGGCAGAGCTCCATCCTTTGTGTAGCAGCCACTGCCAAGTCTTGCAGATCATCACCTATTAAAGAGAACAAAGGCCGACCTGCAGGACTCTGCATCGTCCTCTACACATTCATTATGACTCTCATAGCTTTGACTTTCTGGTGTCCTGAGATGCGCCACATTCATTTAGAGACCTGTGCCTCTTCCTGGGTAGCTGGGTCTTGTCCTGGGTAGCTGGGTCTTGTCCTGGGTAACTGCGTCTTGTCCTGGGTAGCTGGATCTTGTCCTGGGTAGCTGGGTCTTGTCCTGGGTAGCTGGGTCTTGTCCTGGGTAGCTGCGTCTTGTCCTGGGTAGCTGGATCTTGTCCTGGGTAGCTGGGTCTTGTCCTGGGTAGCTGGGTCTTGTCCTGGGTAGCTGGGTCTTGTCCTGGGTAGCTGCGTCTTGTCCTGGGTAGCTGGGTCTTGTCCTGGGTAGCTGGGTCTTGTCCTGGGTAGCTGGGTCTTGTCCTGGGTAGCTGGGTCTTGTCCTGGGTAGCTGGGTCTTGTCCTGGGTAGCTGCGTCTTGTCCTGGGTAGCTGGGTCTTGTCCTGGGTAGCTGCGTCTTGTCCTGGGTAGCTGGGTCTTGTCCTGGGTAGCTGGGTCTTGTCCTGGGTAGCTGGGTCTTGTCCTGGGTAGCTGGGTCTTGTCCTGGGTAGCTGCGTCTTGTCCTGGGTAGCTGGGTCTTGTCCTGGGTAGCTGCGTCTTGTCCTGGGTAGCTGGGTCTTGTCCTGGGTAGCTGGGTCTTGTCCTGGGTAGCTGGGTCTTGTCCTGAGTAGCTTGGTCTTGTCCTGGGTAGCTGGGTCTTGTCCTGGGTAGCTGCGTCTTGTCCTGGGTAGCTGCGTCTTGTCCTGGGTAGCTGAGTCTTGTCCTGGGTAGCTGCGTCTTGTCCTGGGTAGCTGCGTCTTGTCCTGGGTAGCTGCGTCTTGTCCTGGGTAGCTGCGTCTTGTCCTGGGTAGCTGGGTCTTGTCCTGGGTAGCTGGGTTCTTGTCCTGGGTAGCTGGGTCTTGTCCTGGGTAGCTGGTCTTGTCCTGGGTAGCTGCGTCTTGTCCTGGGTAGCTGCGTCTTGTCCTGGGTAGCTGCGTCTTGTCCTGGGTAGCTGCGTCTTGTCCTGGGTAGCTGGGTCTTGTCCTGGGTAGCTGGGTCTTGTCCTGGGTAGCTGGGTCTTGTCCTGGGTAGCTTGGTCTTGTCCTGGGTAGCTGGGTCTTGTCCTGGGTAGCTGGGTCTTGTCCTGGGTAGCTGCGTCTTGTCCTGGGTAGCTGCGTCTTGTCCTGGGTAGCTGCGTCTTGTCCTGGGTAGCTGCGTCTTGTCCTGGGTAGCTGCGTCTTGTCCTGGGTAGCTGGGTCTTGTCCTGGGTAGCTGGGTCTTGTCCTGGGTAGCTGGGTCTTGTCCTGGGTAGCTGGGTCTTGTCCTGGGTAGCTGCGTCTTGTCCTGGGTAGCTGCGTCTTGTCCTGGGTAGCTGCGTCTTGTCCTGGGTAGCTGCGTCTTGTCCTGGGTAGCTGCGTCTTGTCCTGGGTAGCTGCGTCTTGTCCTGGGTAGCTGCGTCTTGTCCCGGGTAGCTGCGTCTTGTCCCGGGTAGCTGGGTCTTGTCCCGGGTAGCTGGGTCTTGTCCCGGGTAGCTGGGTCTTGTCCCGGGTAGCTGCGTCTTGTCCCTGGTAGCTGGGTCTTGTCCCGGGTAGCTGGGTCTTGTCCCGGGTAGCTGGGTCTTGTCCCGGGTAGCTGGGTCTTGTCCCGGGTAGCTGGGTCTTCTTCACTCTTAAAACCACTGAAAAACAAAGTGCTCACAAAACTCTTTATTTTTATGGAAAATCACCTTGCTGTTCATATATTTAGGCTTTTGATGCAGGAAACACTCTACTAAAAGGTTAATGATCTCTTTCAAACCTCTGAAGGAAAAGTGAAACTCCAAAGATTCTTGAAAGATGGAGTGTTTCCATTAGAAAACTATTTTTTGGCCACCAGAACGTCTCCGTGTGAGCCCAGAAGGACTCGCTCCCACAATGAGCTTCTGGAGAGTTTTTTGTTCTTAAAGATTTTCCTTCAGTTATGGAAATTGTGTCACTTGCATTTTTTCATTGCATTTTTGGCTGTATTTTTTACAAGCTTTTTTTATCACGTTTTTTTATGCTGAGGTTTTTGTCTCTTGTAGGCATATCTTGCTTTAATGGGAACCTGTCACCAGGTTTTTGCCACTTAATCTGAGAGCAGCATGATATAGGATCCTGATTCCAGCGATGTGTCACTTACTGGGCTGCTCAGCGTAGTTTTGATAAAATCACTGTTTAATCTGATGGAGATTTTCATTAGTCTGGTAGTCTGGCATATTCACAAACTGCTTAATCTGCAGCAGAGAAAGCACTAATTTTATCAAAATGACAGCAAGCAGCTCAGTAAGTGACACATCACTGGAATCAGGGTCTCTAATTCTACATTATGCTGCTCTCAGATGGGATGGCAAAAAGCTGGGGACAAGTTTCCTTTAAAGGGAACATGTCACCTAGTTAGGCCCCCTAACCTATAACTAGTTGTCCCTGCATCCTCTTAATACACTACTAACCATCCCTGTCTGACCTAATGGTGAATTATAATTGTTGAATACAGCGGTTTATAAACTTACATGTCCACCATCATGTGGGCATTGCTATCTGGCTGGCTGTTGGGTGGGCAGTCTCTCAGGGTCCACTCTCCCCCAGCCTTGCTGCTGCAATCATGCCCCGGTAGGTGTGATGACTCATTCAGGAGCGCGCCCTGATTTCACATTCCCGCCTCCTTCTTCATGTGATGACACGCTGGACTGCATCATTTCTGGACCTGCACAGTGTTCGGGGTATTGGGTGTACAGGCCAGCATCAGAATGCACACTGTGCATGCTCCGGAGCCAGCTTGTGCGCAAATACACTGATGTCTAATAATAATATCGCAGGATCTCCGGTGCTCACGTGACAGCCCGGGGTCCTGGCTTGACCCCGAAATCTGTCACGGAGCACTTCCGGTGAGTGGTTGGCAACAGCTGCCAACCATTCACTGTGTGCAATTCTGAGAGATACTGATGTGCATAAAAATATAAAAGTTGGGGTTTTTAAACCGCGCTGCCAATCATTCCAATAATATTCAAATTCAAAGAGTTGGCATGAAGGTGATTTTTATTCTACGCATTTCAAGGGTCTGATGAAGAGGTGTGTGAACCTTGAAACGCATAGAATAAAAATCACCTTCATGCCAACTCTTTGAATTTGAATATTATTGGAATGATTGGCAGCGCGGTTTAAAAACCCCAACTTTTATATTTTTATATTATTATTATAAAGGGGAGACTGCAGCAGCCAAAGTAAAAGTATCGACGATTATAGTGGTTGTGACTTTCACAACCATACCAGGTGAGCATAATCCTTTAAATGGAAAAAGTTTCATTTGTGCTGGTAACCCTTTATGGTAGCGCCTGATTTCTTTTTCAGATTTCTGCAGATACTGATGTGCTGCAGCTCATCGGTATTTGTCAGAAGCGATCAGCCACTGCAGTGCTGTGGCGCCCTATGGGGCTGTGTAAAAACAAAAATTAATTGATAAATAAAGTTTTTAAAAGTATGAGAAAAAAAACCCCACAAAAGTTCAAACCACCGCCCTTTTCCTCCATTCAAAATAAAAGTATTAAAAAAATACACATAATTGGTATTGCCACGTTCAGAATCGCCCGATTTATCAATATATTATATCAATTATTGAAAGCCATAAACTGAGTTACGGGAAAAAAAGGTCCAAACGCCATAATTACGTTTTTTTGGTCGCCGCAACATTGCTATAAAATGCAATAACGGGCGATCAAAACAGCTCATTCACCCAAAAATGGTATCATTAGAAACATCAGCTCAAGCCGCAAAAAATAAGCCGTCACACAGCCCCAGATACCGAAAAATGAGAACACTACAGGTCGCAGAACATGGCGCAAAAAGTGCGTTTTTTTTTCCCCCCAAAACTTCTGAATTTTTTTTTACCACTTAGACACCAGTAAAGGTATACATGTTGGGTGTCTACGAACTCGCACCAACCCGAGGCATCACCCCGTCACGTCACTTTTACCATATAGTGAATATGGTGACTAAAAAAAACAAAAAAACAAATGTGTAATTGCACTTGTTTTGCAAGAATTTTTTTGTAATTTCCCTGTACACTATATGATAAAATAAATTATTGCATCTGAAAGTACAACTCATCCTGCAAAAAACAAGCCCTCATATGTCTATATTGACAGAAAAATAAAAAAGTTATGGCTCTTGGAAGCAGGGGAGCAAGAAACAAAAAGGAAAAACAAAAAATTCCTGGGTCATGAAGGGGTTAAGGGGCCAAACAGCCAATCACTGACGCAGTCACATAGAATGGGTGTCTGTGATTGGTTGCTGGAACCAACCCATACATTCTACCATACTAGAATGTATGGGCTGATTGCAGAATACTCAGAACAGCCAATCCCAGACACCCATTCTATGTGACAGCGTCTGTGATTGGCTGTTGGGCAACTTACACATACAGTAGTGTAAAAATAAATAAATTATAAAAAAAAAGGACAGCGCTCAGCGATATTTTTGATTCTCAGCACAGATAAAGCGTGCAGCTGCCTGGCTTTACCTTGGCTGGCTATCAAATTACAGGAAAGCCCATTTTATTTTTTTAATTATTTAAATACATAATTAAGAAAATAACTGTGTGTGTTCCTGCCATATTTTGATCGCCAACCAGGTACGCCCACTGGGGTGTGATTGCAGCAGCGAGGCGGGGATAGAGAACCCGGAGAGACTGCCCACCCAACAGCCAGATAGGAACTCCCACACGATGGTGGACAGGTAAGTTTATACATCACTTTATTAAACAGTTATAATTCACTATTGGGTCAGACAGGGAGGGTTAATAATGTAGTAGAAGATGCAGGGAAAGGTAATTATAGGTTAGGGGGGCTAAACTAGGTGACAGGTTCCCTTTAAATAAAGCTGCTTTGTATTTGATTCATTCTGGTATGTGAAAACATGGACGTCTGAATGAGGCCCAATACGGATTTACAGCATCAAATGGCACGAAATGATCATTACTGCAGGGTGTTTTGGGGAGGGACACTCTACTCCAGATTTTGATGTAAACTAAAAGCCAGAAATGGGTGTAAGAATGAGAAGTCCCTCCTTTCTATTTCTCATTCTTTCTGAACCCACTTTTGATGTTCACTAAAAAAATTGCAGACTAAAATGAAATTTCTCAAAAAAAAAAACTCGGAGAGGCGGGGGCAGGTGTTGTTTTAATTTTATCTGCAACTTTCCAGTCATTTTTGCAGCCACCATATTTTTCTTTACTTCCAAGTATATAGAAGGGGCAGCTTCCCGATGAAGCCACCCAACAAATAAGCATGTCACTTCTTGTATAATCACTCCAAGTATTCCACACCATGAAGCATTTAAAGGGAACCTGTCACCCCCTTTAAGGCCGCTTCACATGCTAGGATATAGGTGAACGATATTGTTAGCTATGTCACGTGACTGCGATCCTTCCAACATCGTTAGTGCGTTGTCACACGCAAGGATATCGTTAACGATCTTAAACTTGGCAACGTGCCAGCTCTTTGGAGAAGAACATTTGAACGATGTAAAACAGCGGAAGAAAGAGGAGAAATATGAACAAGATTGTTCAAAAAGGCGTCACACTGAACGATGTTGCTGCTTCCCAGAACAATAGATTTGAGGTCCGGATCTCAAATTTTGGATGAACGTTCCAATGATTTTTCCTTCCTACATCGTTCGTTTACACACAACAACGCACTAACTATATCGTTGGATTGATCACAAATCTGTGACGTTTCAACGACATCGTTAACGAGATCCTAGGGTGTGAAGCGGCCTTTTGATGTTCTAAGCTGTGCCCACCAGCTGTAATTATCATGTTGCCCAGACATCCCCCTGCATACCTCAGAAATTAACTTTTATTCTGTCCTGTGCTGTATGGTAATGACTGCTGAAAAGGTCTGGGGGGGGGGGGGTGGCTGTATGTGGTCCTCACTGCCCCCTGCCTGCAATACCCATCCTACTGTTTTGAAACTGCTGCCCCTTCTGTGTATGGCCATTGATTGACGGGTGTACTCTCATGCTTGCGCAGTCGCACAGGTCACCATGCTCATTTGAAGATGCACAGTGCCCCGAAGTCTCGCGAGATTCTACGGCACAGGCACGAGACTTCATGCACTGTGCGTCTTCAATGGAGCACGGTGACCTGCACCACTGCGCAGGCGCGGGAGTATGTCTGTCAATCAATGGCCATACACAGGAGGGGCGGCAATTTCAAAACAGCGGGGCAGGTGGCGGCAAGGACCACAGAGAGCAGACCGCCCCCCAGACCTTTTCAGGAGTCATTACCATACAGCGCGGGACACAATGAAAGTATATTTCCCAGGTATGCAGGGGGGCGTCTGGGCACATAGAGGGGTTACAGGAACTCCAATTACAGCATGTTACAGCTGGTGGGCACAGATTAGAACGTCTAAAGGGGGTGACAGGTTCCCTTTAAAAGAAGTGACATATAACGTGACGTGTGTTGTTTGTACATTGCGGTGCTTGATGTTCCTTACTGTTCTTTTTTTTTTTTTTTTTCTGCGCTGTCGCAACATTTCTTCTTTTTGATGCTAGAAAGTTTTGTTTTTTTTTCTCATGTTGTATTATCTTTATTTTCTGTTGCAGAAAATTTCTGTCCCAAACTCACTGTAAAGAGAGAGATCTTAAAAAATGGATTTCACAGGTAAACATTAATTTTAAGGGGTTTTCACTGGGATCCATTTGACCTTAAGAGAACCTGTCAGCTCAATTTTGCTTGTTAAAGTAAAGTCTTGGTATTAATGGCGCTGTTCTACAGAATAGACACCTGCACTGGAGAGATCTGCACCCTGGTTATCAGCATTTGAAGTGTTGGTGTAATAAGTTTTAGGTGCATTGAGGGGGAAACTGTGGGGTGCGTGCCCCGGCCCCCCAGCAGCCTCTGTTGTGTATATATTTGTCTCCTGTTTGACAGTTCTCGCTGCTATTGGTGTTTGCGCAGATTGATCTACCGGGGGTATTCAATAAAATGGTGCCAGTGGTGGGGCATGCTCAGATCGACCTCCAGTGCTCTTCAGTAAATTGGCAAGTCAAGATCTCAATCTGCAAATGTGTCATTCCAGTATCGGTTTATTGAAGAGCACGGGAGCAAAACCTCCGACAGCCAGGAGATCAATCTGCGCAAGCGCAACCCACAGCAAGGACGCCACAGGCGCAAACTTCAAACTGAAGGCAAATACAGACATCAGAGGCATGCGAGGAGCCGAAGACCCTGCTCACAGGCCAACCCAAAATACCTAAAGCTTATTACACCAAAACATCAGATGCTGTTTAAAGAATAACCAGGATGAGGATTTCTCCACTAAAGGTATCTATTTAATCCTAGTAACAGAGCCATTTTGGCCAAGCCTTTACTTTAAAAAGGAAAATTGGACTGACTGGTTCTCTTTAAGGGAATCTAACCAAAACTGTAACTTCACCATGTCCATCCCAGAACATGAATATGATTAGATAGCCCTTTAAATAATAAGCCAGTCCAGTGTCTGTATAATCACCAACCACTGCTCCAGCACTAAGATATTCACTGACAGCGGGATCGAAAAACGCCATGGCAGGTATCACGCTGATTCCCGCCTGTACCGGAGATCCCGCGATAATATTGTGAGATCTCCGGTGCTCACGTAATAGCCCGGGGTCCTGTCGAGACCCCGGAAGCTCTCACTGATCACTTCCTGTGAGTGGTTGGTAAGCGCTGCCAACCACTCACAGTGCGCATTTGTGACAGGTCTCTGCTGCAGCTCATCAGGACCTGTCTCAAGCGATGCTGTGGCGCCCTATGAGGCGGTGTAAAATAAAGATTGAATTAAAAAATAAAGTTTTTAAAAACAAAAAAGTTCAAATTGCCCCCCTTTTTTCCCATTCAAAATAAAAGTATTAAAGAAATGTTAAAAATGCACATATTTGGTATCGCTGTGTTCAGAAACGTGCAATCTATCAATATATAAAATCAGTTGATGAGAGATGTAAACTGCGTAATGGAAAAAAAAAGGTCCAAACGCTAAAATTATGTTTTTTTTGGTCGCTACAACATTGCTATAAAATGCAATAACGGGCGGTCAAAACAGCGCACCCACCCAAAAAGGGTATCATTAGAAACGTCATCTCAAGCTGCAATAAATAAGCCGTCACACAACCCCAGATCCCAAAAAATGAGAACGATATGGGTCGCAGAACATGATTCTTTTTTTTTTTTTTTTTTCAAACGTCTGAATTTTTTTTCACCCCTTAGATACCAGTAAAGGTATACATGTTTGGTATCTACGAACTCGTACCGACCAGAGGCATCACACAGTCATGTCGGTTTTACCATATAGTGAACATGGCGCATAAAAAAACCCAAAATACAAACGTTCTATTGCATTTATTTTGCAATATCACTGCACTTGGAATTTTTTTACCATTTTCCTGTACACTATATGGTAAAATAAATTATTTCATCTGAAAGTAAAACTGGGCCCGCAAAAAACAAGCCATCATATGTCTATACTGACTGAAAAATAAAAAAAGTTATGGCTCTTGGATGAAGGGGAGCAAAAGACGAAAATGAAAAACGAAAAATCGCCCGGTGGTGAAGGGGTTAAGTGTGCCCCAACAGGCACAGTGAGCACATCACTAGCATTTCCATCTATGTATTCCCTTCTCTGCTCTATGAAGCCAAAGCTGTCAATCAAAGGAGAGAGATGGAGAGTGATGGAAAGCAAGCAGGTGGGAAGATGCATTGAAATGATATGAAGCGCTTGTGCTTGGTTTGAGCAGTCATTCTGTGCTGCCAGAGGCCCTTTAAAAATATGGATCTGAAATCTGACGTGCATTTATATGAGTCAATACTTTGTAGAAACCTTTTGCTGCAGTTACTGCTGCGACTCTTTTGGCGGATGTCTCTACCAGCTTTGCCCATCTGACCTTTTTTTGCCAATTCTTCTTTCTATCTCAGTGAGATTGGATGGAAGTGTCTGTGGTCAGCAATTTCCAAGTTCTGCCACAAACTAATGTGACACGACTGGGTTCATATTAAGGGGAGTAAATATATGAGATGCTGGGGTGGCATTTATACCTAGGAATTAGTGCCTGATGAGGCCCAACGTTTCCTCTGCAGCATAAGAATGTTAGCACTATATATACAAAGCTGTGGAGCCAGGTCACGATTCTTTATATCCGAGCCAGGACACCTCTATGTAGTGCAGCTGACACAGAGCCTCTTCTTTGTGGTTTTAGGGACCTGGTCTCCAGAGTGCAGTCTCACGGGTCTGCAGAGCAGGTGGACGGCTGCAGTATATTGCTCCAGGAGACGTTCCCATCAGGGATATTTCTGGATCCCTATCAGCTTTCTTCCCTGAGGCAGCACAATCTAACAGAGGTAAGGTCCTGGAAGATCCCATCACACAGGCTTCTTGTCACTGACTTAAAGGGAATCAGCAGGTTTTTGCTATGTAATCTGGAGACTGCATGCTGTCTTATTAACCCTTTAGTCACGGAGCCAATTTTCACCTTATTGCCCATACAAAAGTTTCCAACTCTGACCAGCGTCCCTTTATGAGGTTATAACCCTGTAGCTTCAACGGATCCCAGTGATTCCGAAACTGTTTGTTCGTGACATATTGGACTTTATGTTAGTGGTAAATTTAGGATCATTTTTGCGTTCGTTTGTGAAAAAAACTGAAATTTGATGAAAATGTTGCAATATTCAAACTTTGAGTTTTTATTCTGTTAAACCGGAGAGTTGTGTGACACAAAATAGTTAATAAATCACATTTCCCACATGTCTACTTCACATCAGAACAATTTTGGAAACAAATTATTTTTGTTGTTGGGAAGTTATAAGAGTTCAAAGTTCACCAGCAATTTCTCAAAACAACAACATTTACAAAGCCACTTTTTTTTTAGACACCACATCACATTTGGTGATTTTGAGAGGCCTATATCACAGAAAACACCTAAAAGTGACACCAATCCAAAACTGCACCCCTCAAGCTACTCAAAACCACATTCAAGAAGATTATTAACCTTTCAGGTGCTTCACAGGAACTAAAGCAAAGTGGAAGGAAAAAATGACAATTTTACTTTTTCCAACAGAATTGTTACTTTAGGCTCAAATATTGCACTTTGACAAGAGTAAAGGCCACGTCACATGTAACGATATTGTTGCCAATATCGTTCAAAAGTCACGTGTTCTGTGACGCTTGAACGATGTCGAAACGACGTTGTTGCGTGTGACACTACAAACGATGAGCGATCAGTCAGCTGATCGTTCATCGCTTGATTTGAGGACAAGACCTCAAATCTATCGTTGGTCGCCCAATGGACATGCAGCATCACTGTGTGTGACACCGGGAGACGACCGATAAGCCAGTTCCCAGCGCCTCGCTGGGAGCTGGTCTCCAAGGTAAACTGCGGGTAACTAGGTGAGCGGTGAGCGGAGAAGGCTGGTAACCAAGGTATACATCGGGTATCTAGGCAGCGCGTGCTGCCTAGTTACCCGCAGTTTACCTTGGAGACCAGCGCTTGCAGAGAGGCGCTGGGAGCTGGCTTATCAGTCGTCTCCCAGTGTCACATGCAGTGATGCTGCGTGTCCACCGGGCGACCAATGATAGATTTGAGGTCTTGTCCTCAAATCAAGCGATGAACGATCAGCCGACTGATCGTTCATCGTTTGTAGTGTCACACGCAACAATGTCGTTTCAACATCGTTCAAGCGTCACAGAACACGTGACTTTTGAATGATATCTGCAACGATATCGTTACGTGTGATGGTACCTTTAGAGATAGATGATGGCTAAATAACACAATTATCTGCTGCTGGGGAAGATATGGGTTCAGCATGCAAGCCTACATCAAAGTCAGGGACTTTACATATGATGTAACTAGGAAGGGCTTAAATGGAACCAGTCAGCAGTATTTGGCTATGTAACCTGAGGACAGTTTGCTGTGAGAAAAAACAAAAAGGAACTGTGCTTCTCTTATCAATCTGTGTGCTACTGTTTATGTTAACTAAAGGTTTTATCACCTGGGGATTAACATTAAAAGACTAGTTTGTCACGTGCCCAACAGTCCGACATCCCCCTGCTGTGACTAACACCTCACTGTCAATGCACAATCTCTAAAGAGATCCAGCGCTGCTGCGTTCCTGAAACTGAATGCTTTGATTGTGTCAGAACAGCTTCAGCTGGTAATCTGTGTGATACATCATTGGATTCAGGGTTTCTTTGTATATGTTATGTTTTTGTCAGATGATGTGGCAAATACCTGCTGACAGATTCCCTTTTGGAAAAAGCCCCACATCACTGCTAATAAATACAACATACAAAACCAAACTACCGGTAAATACTAAGGAGAGCAGCAAGAATAGAGAACAAAACTCTTCACTCTTGAGCTGGTGACCGGTCCTCATCTGGAGCCGACATCCCACACTTTTAGATCACATACGTTGGATAGATTATCAATATTATAACAATTCCCCACTTATTTATTTCCTGGAAAACAACTTTTAATGCCACAAATACTGATTTATATAGTGTAGAACTCATGAAGTATTGTGAATTGTTCTTCAGGTTGTTTTGTTGAGTTTGGTGGATCTGGAAGCTCCAGAGTATCTGTCCTCAGAAGTGAATGCGCTGGTGTATATGAGACCAGACCAGGCGTGTGCCGGATGCTTCATCTCCTCTGTGCCCATCCATGCCAGATACCATCGCCCATCGGCACAAGTCAGTGACGTGTCCATTATTCTACAAAGGCCTCAGCTACTTATCCACTGCAGCAAAGGTAATGACTGAGCGGGGGATTATCATGTATTCTCACCAGTCCCAGGAAATCAGCACTTGCACGTAAATTGCACAAATATCACTTTATTCTGCAGTCACCAATATGACGTAGATATTAACTTGCTGGCCCCCTCCATAATTGGATGCAGCGTTAACAGGGATTGGACATTGTTTGCTCAGTTTCTGTTACAACAGAGCAGTTGGTCAAGTTTTTGCTGCAGTTAGGACGTCCAGCCAGTGTTATTTTTTAATATACACATTTAATGCACCACTCCAGTGGGTTTTTTATTTCAGCCCTGGAACGGCACTTCAAATGCAAGTCTCCAGTCTTATACTCCACCTGCCATCTTCATCTGTTTCCATCTTAGCTCCGCTAGGTCTCAAGCGTTTTATGACCAGTGTTTCACGGAGCGCGCCAAAGGTCACACATCAATACTTCTCTATGGGAGCCTCCTTCTGGCTCTCATATAGATATATTGAACGCTTTTGATGTAACTTCTGATTGCCAACCAATCAGAAGTTACAGGCACAAAAGAGCGCTCTCAGACCAGAGCAATGCTGAAAAAGGATGAAAATGCCGGAGTGTGAGTATAGGACCTGGCTTTAACCCCCTTCCCAACCCTTGACGTTATACAATGTCATGGTTCGGGTCCCAGTGTTTGATGTGAGCTCCAGTGCGGCGCTGGCATCAAACACCTGACATCTAAGTTGATCTCGTCAGCTGAGATGTCGGGCTTACAGCACTTGGATCTAGGATCCGATCTGTGCTGTTAATCCCTTGGATTCTGCTGTCACTCACTGACAGCGGGATCGAAAAATGCCATGGCAGGGATCACGCTGATTCCCGCCTGTACCGGAGATCCCGCGATAATATCACAAGATCGCTAGTGCTCACGTGATAGGCCGGGGTCCTGCCGAGACCCCGGAAGCTATCACTGATCACTTCCTGTGAGCGGTTGGCAAGTACTGCCAACCACTCACAGTGTGCATTTGTGACAGGTCCCGATGTGCTGCAGCTCATCAGGACCTGTCGCAAGCGATTGGATGCTGCAGCAGTGTGGCGCCCTATGGGGCTGTGTAAAATAAAGAATCAAGTGAAAAATAAAGTTTTTAAAAACATGAAAAAAAAACCACAAAAGTTCAAATCACCCCCCTTTTCCCCCATTCAAAATAAAAGTATTAAAAAAATTAAAAAAAAACCCACATATTTGGTATCGCCCGATCTATCAAGATATAAAATCAATTAACGAGAGCCGTAAACTGTGTAATGGAAAAAGAGGTCCAAACGCCAAATTACGTTTTTTTGGTCGCCACAACATTGCTTTAAAATGCAATCATGGGCGATCAAAGCATTCCATCCACCCAAAATGGGTATCATTAGAAACGTCAGCTCAAGACGCAAAAAATAAGCCGTCACACAGTCCCAGATCCCGAAAAATGAGAACGCTACAGGGCACAGAACATGGCGCAAAAAGTGTGGTTCTTTTTTTTTTTTTTTTTTTTTTTTTTTTTTTACAAACTTCTGAATTCATTTTCACCACTTATATACCAGTAAAAGTATACATGTTTGGTATCTATATACTCCTACCGACCCAAGGCATCACACCGTCATGTCAGTTTTACCATATAATGAACATGTGACTTAAAAACAAACGTGTAATTGCACTTTTTAAACGCAATTTAACCGCACTTGGAATTTGTTTCCCATCTTCCTCTACACTATAAGATGTAACCATTTATCTAATATATAAAGCTGAGTGTGTGTGTGTATATCCGGGATTGGCATCTACACCGTCGCAACTACACCCACAAAATTTTGCACAGTCACACGTCTGGACCCCGAGAGCGTCATAGGCTATGTTGTGAGGCGACATTTTAACCCCGCGCATTCCAATTCACCAAACAATTTTGCCCCTATCTACATAATGGGGAAACAGTGACAGTTACCAGTTGACAGTTATGAATGAGAGGGGCTTAATGATAGCGCCAAAGACTAACAGCACATACCAGCATATAGTCACTAAGGTGGGGCCCCAACATGAGATATTCACCACGCACGGGGACATGTATACACACCACACGCACACAAAGAGTAACAGCAAGTGTATAGTCGCTAAGGTGCAGCCCCAACATTGGATACTCACCACGCACCAGAACAAACACACACACCACAAAGACACACACAACACCCCCAAGGGGACACACACACACTCTATAGCGACACATGCACTCATCCCACAGGGACACACACACACCACAAAGATGTAAGAGTGTGTAAAAATTTACTTCCTGAATAAAAAGGTGGGGGCTGTCAGCTGAGGAGGTTGTCACGGAGACAGGGAGGACTTTATGACAGTTTGGGCTGAGGTAAACGAGTCTCCTGAGGTGCTGTGAGGAGAGTGGCTGTGGAGACGTCTGAGCCAGATAAAGCTGAGACCGGACACTGACCCACTGGACAGCAGAGCCCCTGGAGGGGACCAAAGACTTATTCCCTGCTAAGAAGCGAGTATACTACTGCCAGGAGAGGAGTGCTTTAGAGGAGACGGGTCGGCCATACTGTGAGAGGAAAAGACTGAATTTCTGCTGTGAGACTGCAGGCCTCGGTGTGGTGTCTCTAGGTGAACACACTTTGCCTCCCAAAAAGCTACAGAGACTAAGACCCCCCTTCAGACAAGAGAACACAATGTCCCTATTTACTACAGTTGTGTTTTATTTATTTTCATTTTTGGCGCTGAAGACCATTGGAAGTGACTGCGTTAACAGTACTTCCCCAGGCCTGTACAGACTGTAACTGGACTAAACTTTACTATTAGATAAGGTACCCAGGTATCCAACAGATCAGATATATAAATATATATGTACATATATGTACACTGGGTTTATATGTATTGTATGTATAGAGTTGATAAGATTGTAAATCGGTGTGTTATTTCAGTGATCCTCACTAAACTGCATCCATCTGATTTACACCTGTCCTGCTGCTGTGTGTAGTAAATCGCTTATTTTTCTGTATAGATTTTAGGTAAATTTATTTTTGGCATTGTCTCCTCACACTGAGGAGGAACATTAAGGTAACACACCGACCCCTAGCTTGATGCTGGGTGTATGTAAATAATTTATCTATTTCTGGGGAAATAACATATCTGTGCATCTTACTCTAAATTTTCCATCTGTTTCCCCAAGTAAAAGCAAGTATTTTATGTTGCTTCTGCCTCCGTCTCTGTTTCTGTGACTCACTGGATCTAGTATGGACCTCTGGTCATTACAAAGAGACACACACAACACAGACACACACACCACACAGACCCCCCCCTCCACTGGGACACACACACATAGCCACCCTATAGAGACACATGCACTCACCCCACAGGGACACACACACCACATGCACTCACCCCACAGGGACACACACACACTCACACCACAAAGAGACACACACAATAGAGACACACACCACACAGACCCCCCCACACAGGGACACACACATACACACCCTATAGGGGCACATGCACTCACCTCATAGGGACACACACACACCACAAAGAGACACACACAACAGAGACCCCCCCACACACAGGGACACACACATACATACACCCCAGGGACACACACACACACCACACAGACAGACACAGATGTGCACAACTCGCCTCATACGTGTGCTATCTTTACTTTCCAAACATAAACATCTGATTAAAAACAGCCAATGTGCAACACGTGTGCCATATAGGGAATTAAGGCAGATGTCAGTCACATGGGCTGTCTATTATGTGTATGTGTGAGGTAACATATACTACCCGGCCAGGGGGAGGGTTTACTGTTGGCTGGAGATTTATTAGGCTGCCTATAGCAACCAATCACAGCTCAGCTTCTATTTTCCTACAGGTCATTAATATGACATATTCAAATTCTATTTTGTTATAGCTAACAGCAGTTATTTATTAACCCGGGCGTAGCCGGGTACTACAGCTAGTTTTACCATAAAGTACAACTCGTCCCACAAAAAACAAGGTGTCATATGTCTATATTGACGAAAATAAAGTTATGGCTGTTTCATTTTACTTAAATAAATGTATTTGGAGATAAAAATAATTTTTACCATTTGATTCCCTTAAAATATTGCAGTGTTTTGCTTTCACAGCCTTGTTGTTTCTTTCCACATTCGTTATTGATGTAGTCCTAAAACGAGCTGAAAGAAGCTCAGAAAAAGACAAACACTGTTAAAAACTCCCCCATGGGAAGAAGCCCACTGATGGGTTCTCAGTTGACTCTTTCTGCAGCCAGTAATACACAGCGCCGTATTGAGGTTGCAGAAGGCAACATTTTTTTATAAAACCCAACTGCAAACAAATTAATGTATCTTCACATACCTGCATTTCAGTGGGTTTAACGGTATCAGTACCAAGAGTTGCTGGTGCTTTTTTCTTTAAAAAATTACTTTTTTAGCATACAGATGTTTACTTTCTTTATATGATAGATTTATAAAGTCTGAATGGGGCTTCATTACTTTCAGTGCAATAGTCTTGTTTGCCTCCAGGACATACAATCTGCATCTTGTAGCCCCTCGGGCTCCACACTGACCGCTCCTCACACTGTGCTTTATGGTTCTGTAATGATATTTTTGATCTCTTGTGTAGGATTTCTCTTGAGAAGCTGCTTGGATTATCCTTTAGTTGAGGCTCCTTGTGGACCTTCTGGTGAAATGAAATGCCAGTGGATGAACATCGCTTACACCGAGGTTCGTGCAAGTCTTTGTTTGTCTCAGATGTCTCCTTTCCTTGAATAATCTGTCAAGAAATAATCTACTTTTATTCAGAGTGTTCCCGGCAGTAAAGGTATAGTATAGTATAGGTGAACTAGGCCAGTGTTTCCCAACTCCAGTCCTCAAGGCACACCAACAGGTCATGTTTTCAGGATTTCCTTAGGATTGCATAGGTGATAATTTAATCACTTGCACAGGGGATAATTCCATCATCTGTCTAATGATAAGGAAATCCTGAAAACATGACCTGTTGGTGTGCCTTGAGGACTGGAGTTGGGAAACACTGAACTAGGCACTTACTCAAAAACCAGTTTCCTTATGTATGACCTGCTATCATTCATTTAAAGGGAATCCGTCACCAGGTTTTTGATAACGCATTTGTGAGCAGTATAACGGAGGAGCAGAGACTCTGATTTCAGAGATATCACTTACTGGACTGCTTGCTGTAGTTTTGATAAAATCACTGTTTTATCAGCTGGAGATTATCACTGATTCACTGCTATGTATAGTACAAACAATCAGATGAAATACAGTAAAAAGTGCAAAAATATCTACTTACATAATTGCCGTGGATGTCACCGATAAATGCCACCTCATTGGCCACCACCACCTGAAAGACAGAAAAAAAAAGCGGACATCATATTGGCACACCTAAGTGAAAGATTTGCCAATGTGCTGGCCTCACGCTGGTGCTGTCCTCCGGGTTCTCCTCCATTACCTTTGTTGTCTCCGCTGCTGCTGCAGCGCCACCTTAGAGCCTTGCATATGTGGCCGTCATGTTTGGACACCCTCACCGCTACTGCACATGACACAGTGAAAAAACATGGCGGTGGTGTGAGTGCGCATGCGTCCGCCATGTTTGTGAGTGTGCATGTGCCCGCCATGTTTGTACACCTTGTCATGCGCAGTTGTGGACCAGGTGTTCAAGCATGGCACCCTCATGCACGTTGACCAAGACTACCCCCATCCTCACCTCACCGCGGCCTTCACCACATGCTCCCATTTGCGTTTCACAGTTGAACGCACACCATCCGGGGAGAGACGGAGGAAGAGAGACAGCACACAGGAGGGAGAGAGCGCACATGGGAAGAGAGTGCACAAGTGGAAGAGAGTGCACAGGGGGTAGAGAACACACAGAGGGAAATGACAGTGCACGTGGGGAAAAGAGGGAGCACGGTGGGAGTGACAGTACAAGAGGAAGAGAGAGTGCACAGGGGGAAGAGAGTGCACAGAGGGCAGCGAGCGTACAAAGGGGAGACAGCTTAGAGGAGAGAGCAGAGAGGGGAAAAGACAGCATGGGGGAGAGAGAGAGAACAGGCATAAGACAGCTCAAAGGAGAGAGCACATGAGGGGAGAAGACAGCAGAGGGGGAGGGAGAGACGGCCGCTCCCATTGTCACAGAGCCAACCCCAATCGTGTCATCACCGCCACCCATCTAGTGTGTATATATGGCAACAATATATACAGTAGTGCTCAAAAGTTTACATACTCCGGCAGATTTTTTGCTTTCTTGGCCTTTTTTCAGAGAATATGAATGATAACACAAAACCTTTCTTTCCACTCATGGTTTATGTTTGGATGAATCCATTTATTGTCAAACTACTGTGTTTTCTCTTTTTAAATCATAATGAAAACCAAAAACATCCAAATGACCCTAATCAAAAGTTCACATACCCTAGTGATTTTGGCCTGATAACATACACAGAGGTTGACACAAATGGGTTTGAATGGCTAATAAAGGTAACATATGCATAAAAGCTGAGTGAGTTTCTGGGATCCAGACAGACTCTTTAACCTTTCATCCAGCCACTGACAGTTCTGGATTGTGAGTCTTGCGAAAAGCAAAAGAATTGTCAACGGATCTATGGGGAAAGATAGTTGAACTGTATAAAACAGGAAAGGGATACAAAAAGCTATCCAAGGAATTGATAATGCCAATCAGCAGTGCTCAAACTGTGATTAACAAATGGAAAATCAGGGGCTCTGTAAAAACCAAACCACTATCAGGTAGACCAACAAAAATTTAGGCAGCAACTGCCAGAAAAATTGTTTGGGATTCAAAGAAAAATCCACAAATATCATCAGGTGAAATACAGGAGTCACTGAACACAAGCGGTGTGGCTGTTTCAAGATGCACAATAAGGAGGCACTTGGAGAACAATGGGCTGCATGGTCGAATCACCAGAAGAAAGCCATTATTGCGCAAATGCCACAAAGTATCTCACCTACAATACGCCAAACAGCACAGAGACAAGCCTCCAAACTTCTGGAACAAGGTAATTTGGAGTGACGAGACCAGACTCGAGCTTTTTGGCCACAACTATAACTGTTACATTTGGAGAGGTGTCAACAAGGCCTATGATGAAGGAACACCATTCCTACTGTAAAGCACGGAGGTGGATCATTGATAATATGGAGATGTGTGAGCTACAAAGGCACAGGAAACACGGTCAAAGTTGAAGGAAAGATGAATGCAGCACGTTATCAGCAAATACTGGAGGCAAATTTTCACTTATCAGCCTGAAGCTGCGCATGGGACGTATTTGGATGTTCCAACATGACAACGATCCAAAACACAAGGTCAAGTCAACCTGTCATTGGCTATAGCTGAACAAAGTGAAGGTTCTGGAGTGGCCATGTCAGTCTCCTGACCTCAATATCATTGAGCCACTCTGGGGAGAACTCAAGCGTGTAGTTCATTCAAGAAAGCTCAGGAATTTACAGGAACTGGAGGCTTTTTGCCAATAAGAATGGGCAGCTTTACCATCTGAGAAAATAAAGAGCCTCATCCACAACTACCACAAAAGGCTTCAAGCTGTCATTTATGTTAGAGGGGGTAATACACGGTATTAAGAACTGGGGGATGTGAACTTTTGATCAGGGTCATTTGGATGTTTTTGGTTGTCATTATGATTTAAAAAGGAGAAAACACATTAGTTTGACAATAAATGGCTTCACCCAACCACTAATCATGAGGAGATAAAAAGGTTTTGTGTTCATATTCTCTGAAGGTCAAGAAAGCAAAAAATCTGCCGGGGAATGTAAACATTTGAGCACAACTGTATATATTGTTGCCATTGCTGTTCTGCATAGGCTTGTACCCCCTCATTCAGATCATTAGAGTCGGACTATAGATACACGTTCAAGAGTGGAAGCACAATCAGCCACCTGCTCTACATGGATTACATCAAGCTGTATGCGAAAAATGAAGGCGACATCAGTTCACTGATCCTCCTGACAAGGATCTACAGCGCAGACATTGGGATGTCCTTCGGACTGGAGAAGTATAGCCGGTTGGTAATAAAGAGAGGAAAGGTAATAAGGACTGATGGATTAGAACTACCAGCAAGGCACATAGCAGCTGTTCAGACCTCCTACAAGTACCTCGGCATGCCACAGGGATATGGTAACCATGATGAGGAGGCAAGGAAAGCAGCAACATTCAGATACCATCAAAGGGTAAGACAGGTCCTAAAGAGCCAGCTCAATGGAAGAATAAGATTCGTGCCATCAATACATACACCCTGTTAGTCATCAGATACCCTGCTGGCATAGTGTGCTGTCCAAAAGAAGAAATGGAAGCTGCAGATGTGAAGACCCAGAAGCTCCTTACAATGCATGGAGGTCTCCACCCCAAGTCTAACACCCAAAGATTGTACACCAACAGAAAAGAGGGTGGTCGAGGCTTCACAGGCATCCAAACCACCATCATAGATGAAACTAGAAGTATCCAGGAATACATCCGAAAAATGGCACCAAAAAATGAGATACTGAGGGAGAGCGTAAGGCAGCAACAACAACAGTCCTGGAAGGAAGAACAGGAATATGAGGTGCCATGACAAGACAACCACTACATGGGATGTACCATCGACAGATAATGGAGGTGGCTGACATGGAGAAATCCTACCAATGGCTGGAGAAAGCTGGACTCCAGGACAGCACAGAGGCATTGATCATAGCGAGACAGGCGGAAGCGCTAAGTGCCAGATCCATAGAAGCAGGGCTCTACTACACAAGACAAGACCCAAGCTGCAGACTATGCAAAGAAAACTCGGAAATAGTCCAACACATAGTGGCAGGAACAGCGTATACCGAACACCACAAACAAGTAGCGAGAACTGAATACAGGAACATATGTACAGCGCATAGGCTAAGTCCCCCTAAGACCAGGTGGGAGACCCCAGAATAAGTGGTGGAGAATGAAAGAGCTAAAATCATGCGGGACTTCAAAACCCAGACGAATAAGCAGGTGCGGGCTAACCAACCCCATATGATTGTAGACAAGGAGCAGCAGACGGCAATGATATGTGACAGTGCCAAATGACAGCAACATCAGAAAGAAGGAATATGAGAAGCTGGAGAAATACCAGGGCCTCAGAGAAGAACTGGAGAAGATGTGGAAGGTGAAGGCAGCAGTGATTCCAGTGGTGATAGGAGCACTCGGAGCAGTGACCTCTAAGGAAAAATGGCTGCAACAGATCCCAGGGCCAACAACAGTGATCCTGTGCAGAACCCTCAAACTCCCAGGAGAGGACCCGAGAATGAGGCAGGACAAATAACCACCCCACAGGGGGGAGAAGGACGATTTTCTATATGTAGTTGTAAAAGTTCAATTAACCTTTTCCTTTTGCCCCATTAAAAGTAAAGCAAAACCCCCTACATATTTGGTATCGCTGTGTTCCCAAGAGTCGAATCTGTCAAAATATCAAAGAAGTTTATCAGATTGGTAAATGATGTAACAATTTAAAAATCAAAACTCAAGAATTATGTGTTTTTACTGTCCGCAATAAAGTGCAATAAGAGGAGATCAAATCATCATACCTACCGGTATCAGAAGAAAACATCAGCTCGGGGCACAAACAATAATCCCTCACATCTTCTTATCCTGAAAATACAGAACCTTACAGATCTCGGAAAATGGTAACACACCCAAGTGTATTTATTTTTTGTTTACAAATTTCCACATATATTTCACCACTTATACATGTGCGGTATCTGCGTAATAGCACTGACTTGGGGAATCCTATTACCCCGTTCAATTTTAATACATAGTGAACATGGTACCATATTTTTATATTATGAGGCACACTTTATTCCGCCTTAAATTGGTGTATAATTGGGGGTGCACCTTATAGTCCAAATCTTGATTATCTGATGGGAGTTGTGGCAGCAGTTGAGCTGAGGTACAGGAGGCACGGTTACTAGTGGATATCCGCAGCAGGGCAATGCTTAAGGGCCTGATGCTAGGGGTGCCGCGGTGGTGTGTGGCAGGCACCATTCATACTTCCAGGTTCTGGCAGGCAAATGGCTACAAATGGTACATTTAGATCTCAGAGAGCTGAGAGTTCAATCTCTGCCAGCACTGTCCCTACCGGATGGACTTCAATAAAATGTCTGTGGAGGCGACGCATGCACAGATGGAGATTCTGGCTGTCTGAGATCTTCGTTTGCGCCTGCGCTGTTTCCGCAGTCATCTTCCAGAAGCATCAATGGCGACTGCCGTACACCGTCGCTACACCCCCAGCTCCAGGCCCGCAAGCCTTGCCCCACTGCTGACATCCACTGGCGACCATACCTCCTGCCCACAGCATTTGACCATCATGCCGCCGACCCCCACCACCGTGATCCTGCCGCCCCCCACCCACCATGCCTTCCTCCTACGCCCAGCTAATCTACACTGCATATGAGATGCATTGAATGGATGAACCCCCTATTTTAAATTAATTTTATTTTTCCTAATTTCGTTCCTCTAAAGATTAGGTGCATTTTATTATCCGGAGCATATTATAAAGTGGAAAAATACGGTGGATATAAAAAAACATTTTGTGGGGGGGCGTGTCTAGCTGCTGATGGCGCCAGACGCTTCTTAGCTGAGCTCCTCACCCAGACCGCTGGAAAACGGCATTTTTCTGGTCGTCATAATGGGAGACCCAGACAATGGTTTAGGGCTCTGCCCTCCGGAGGTCACACTAGGTACTACAAGTTTGTAGACACCGCCTCCTCCGCTTATAAACCCCCACCGTAGGAGACATCCTCAGTTTTAAACTTAGTGTGCTCGGAGGATCACGCTTTGCTTGCACTTCACTGCATTCTCACAGCTTACGTGATGGCGTATGAAGACAAGGTAAAATGGTCCCGCTCGGGACCCCCGACAGCCTCCCCGCTCACCCTCTGCGGAACACGCTGGTGGAGGTACCGGAGGGCTTTTAGCCTGGACACTTCAGTGTTCTCCCGGTACGCTGTCGCGCTCCTTTCCTTTCCATCCCTCCATGGAGGCTCTGGTAAGGGGGAGCCTGGAGCCTTGCACAGCTCCGCTCCGTCCGAGGCCTCCCTAAATGGTGCTTACAGACCGGACGGAGCCAGCCCAGTCCGAGGCCTCCCTAAATGGTGCTTACACTCCGGACTGGTGCTGTACCCCCGTCCGAGGCCTCCCTAAAGGTGCTTACAGACCGGACCGGCACTGAGGCACCTGGTGTGTCTCCTGCTGTGCCTGGGGTAGTGTCTGGCATTTTGTGTCATGACACTCAGACCGCGCGGTTACCCTCGGGTCCGCGGTTCTGGCGGTGACCCTGTGCTGGGGTCACCCTGGCTGACCGCCCTGTGTATCACAGGGGCTGAGGCTGTAGACTGCGGGTGTTTTATGTGTACATGCAGTCTGAGAGTGTGTGTGGTGATATTCACATTCTTTTCCCGCGCTGCGGGCTCCGGCACCTCCATTGCTGAGGCAGTCTGGAGGAGGAGGAGGCAGCCCTTATGGTGACATCACCGCTGGGCGTGTTGTGTGTTCTTCCCGCGTGTTCCTGGCTCCGCCCACATCTTCACTGTCGGCGGCCATCTTCTCCCTCACTTCCCGGCTGGGATCTGGCTGCAGCGCGTGTCTGCACTTACAAGGGAGACCGGAACTCGCGGAGGTCACACACACACACCGCTTCCTCCTACCGCTTTATTGCGGTCGGTAAGCCACCGGGATTCCCGGTTTGTTTGTGAACTTTGGCTTATATTCCCCTCACTGTGGAGATGTCCTCAGTTGGGAAGCATGCTGCTAAGGCGGCGGTGGTCTCCATTGCCTGTGTTACATGCAACGGGACACTGGTGGAGGGGTCCTGCAATAACTGCGGACGCCCAGAGGCCCGGTCTGCTACTACTGAGTCTGCAAATCCGGGATTATACCCTGAGGTTCAGGTGATCCCAGGGCCATGGAAACGCAGAATAAGATCAATGAATCTCTGCTGTCCCAGATGTCCTCCATGTCGCAACCCTGGAGGCACTGCATAGGAGACTGGAAAACCCAGCTACTCCTCCTAGTTACCCCCGGGTGTCTCTTACTTCTGCTGTAAGACCCCCTAAGCGAGCCCGTGAGGCTTCTCCTGAGCTCCAGACTCTCTCTGAGGAGGAGCGTTCCTCTGATGGTGAGGAAGATGATGGGGGTTCTACTCTTGGGTCTATGTCTGAACCTCCAGATGGGGTGGAGGATCTGGTGTCCTCCATCAATGAGACATTGCGTCTTGTCACTCCTCCTGAGGAGGTGACTGTACACCCCAAGGAGATCTATCAATGGCTGCGGCCAGAGGCTAGACCAAGTGGCTCCTTCATGGACCACACTAATTTCGGAAGGGTGATTAAAGCTCCCAGGTTACATCCTGGGCGGCGTTATGTCCGTAAAACTAAGGACAATCGCTTTCCCTTTCCCCAGGAGGCGCTCCAGGAATGGTCGCAGTCTCCCAAGGTGGATGCTTCCATGACTAGGATTGCTGCGCGCTCCTTGTTTTCTGCCTCTGATAGCTCCTCATTGAAGGATGCTACTGATAGACAGGTCGAGCAACTCGCCAAGTCTTCCTATGAGGCTGTGGGGTCTTCGTTTGCCCCTAATTTTGCCGCGGTCTGGACCCTACAAGCGATTACTATCTGTTTGGATGGTATCACTGATCTAGCTAGGTCCAGTCCAGAGGTCCTGGCTCTCACTGAGAGAGCAAGGGCCTATGCGGACTATGCCAGGACGGCATCTTTGGAAACTGCCACTCGCTCTGCTGTGGCCTCGGCCAATGCAATTGCGATCCGCAGGCTGTTGTGGCTGCGTCTTTGGGACTCAGATGCCACATCTAAGAAGATTTTACAAAATCTTCCGTTCGCTGGTGACAGGCTTTTTGGCACCGAACTGGACAAATTGATAAAGGATTCCGCTGAGTCTAAGATCCCGCAGAATAAGCCTAAGCCACGGTACACCGTGAAAAGGAACCCTAAGCAGTGGTCCTTTCGCTCCGGTTCACAGTCATCAACGGCGTCCACTCGCTCAGACCGAGGGGGCAAGCCTGCTACTCAGTGGCGTTCCAAGGGTCGTCAGAAGAAGCCGGCGGGGCAGCGGCTGCCACCCCCAAGCCCGCCTCGACATGACTCGCTCTCTCATCCTGCCTCCCCACAGGTGGGGGGCCGCCTGTCTCGCTTTCAGGACAAGTGGCTTCTTCACATTCAAGATCAGTGGGTTCGAGACGTAGTCTCAAGAGGTTACAGGATAGAGCTGACGTCACAACCAATACCCCGATTCCATCGGTCGGTTCCATCTCCAGAAAAGGCTCAGGCTTTTCACCTGGTGTTGGAGGGACTCCGCAGAGACGGAGTGGTGGTCCCTGTGCCCACGGAAGAGAGGTTCAGGGGTTTTTACTCCAACCTCTTTATTGTCCCAAAGAAGGACGGCTCTTTTCGCCCGGTTTTGGACCTCAAGTTGTTCAAACCGTCACGTGTTGGTTCGGAAGTTCCGCATGGAATCCCTGCGCTCAGTGATCGCGGCTGTGTCACAGGGAGACTTCCTAGCGTCCATCGATATCAGGACGCTTACCTTCACGTCCCCATTGCACCAGCTCATCAGCGCTGGTTGAGATTCGCAGTGGGGAAGAGCACTTCCAATTTGTGGCACTGCCTTTCGGGCTAGCCTCAGCACCACGGGTGTTCACAAAGGTGATGGCCTCCATGATGGCTCTCCTGCATGCGCAGGGACACGCCGTCATACCCTATTTGGACGACCTATTGGTCAGGGCGCCATCGGAAGACCTTTGTCGGGTGAGCCTGGAGGTGACCATGAAGTCCCTGGAACGGTTTGGGTGGCTTATCAACATTCAAAAGTCGACCCTGGTTCCGACCCAGTCATTGACATATCTGGGCATGGACTTCCACACGGACTCGGCCCTGGTGTCCCTACCTCAAGCCAAGCAGCTTGCGATCCAATCAGGAGTGCAGAATGTCCTCCTGTCTCCACAGTCATCCCTACGGGTATTGATGAGACTGGTGGGTCGCATGGTAGCGGCGATAGAGGCGGTGCCGTTCGCACAGTTTCGCCTCCGTCCTCTCCAGCTGGAGATTCTTCGCAGATGGGACAAGAGGACGATCTCTCTGAATCGGCTGGTGACACTGTCACAACCAACCAGGGACTCTCTACAGTGGTGGCTCCAGCCACATCACCTGTCACGGGGCCGGTCCTTCCTAAAACCGTCATGGTTAGTGGTGACCACCGACGCCAGTCTGAAGGGCTGGGGGGCGGTGTTCTTGCACCACAGGGCTCAAGGCCTCTGGACTCAGTCGGAGTCGGCGTTGCAGATCAACGTGCTGGAGATCAAGGCGGTCTTTCTGGCGCTACTGGCGTTTCAGAAATTTCTGTCAGGACAGCCCATTCGGGTACAGTCCGACAATGCGACGGCCATCGCCTACATAAATCATCAGGGAGGGACCAGAAGTGCTCAGGCCCTCGCCGAAGTCCACCGCATTCTACTCTGGGTGGAGGAAAACGGCTGCCTGATCTCCGCAGTTCACATCCCAGGGTCGAGAACTGGGAGGCCGACTATCTGAGCCGACAGGGGATGGACGCCGGAGAGTGGTCCATACATCCAGACGTCTTCCGGGACATCTGCGGCAGGTGGGGCACTCCGGACGTGGATCTGATGGCCTCACGGCTGAATCATCAGGTGCCCCAATACATGGCGAGATCTTGGGATCCCCAGTCTCTGGGGGCGGACGCCCTGATCCTGAGCTGGTCCAGCTTTCAGCTGCCATATGTGTTTCTGCCTCTGGCTCTGATTCCCAGGGTCCTGTGGAAGATCAGGACAGAATGCAGAGTGGCCATTCTAGTGGCTCCAGATTGGCCCAGGAGGTCTTGGTACCCGGACCTGTGGCAACTGTCAGGCGGACACAGGTGGGCTCTTCCAGAACGCGCAGATCTACTCGCGCAAGGCCCATTCTTCCACCTCAATTCCAGGGCCCTCAGATTGACTGCATGGCTCTTGAGGCCTGGCTGCTGACATCCAGAGGTTTCTCTCCTACAGTGGTTGCCACTATGAATCGGGCAAGGAAACCTGTTTCCAGGAAGATATACCACAGAACGTGGAAAATCTTTTTTACCTGGTGTGCCTCTGGTGGCCGCTCACCGTGGCCATTGTCCATCCCGACATTGTTGGCTTTCCTACAGTCGGGGTTGGAGTTGGGATTATCCCTTGGCTCTCTGAAAGGTCAAGTATCAGCACTTTCAGTGTTGTTTGACAGGCGCTTGGCGCTCCTCCCGAAGGTACGTCAATTTCTGCAGGGGGTCTCGGGTGGTCCCGCCCTATAGACGACCTCTGGACCCTTGGGACCTAAACATGGTCCTGGCGACACTGCAGAAACCGCCGTTTGAGCCACTGAGAGACGTATCTCTCTCTCGTCTGTCCCAGAAGGTGGTCTTTCTGGTGGCGATTACGTCTCTGAGACGGGTCTCAGAATTGGCTGCACTTTCGTGTAAGTCTCCCTTTCTGGTGGTTCACCAAGACAAGGTGGTGTTGCGCCCACGGCCTGAATTTCTGCCGAAGGTGGTTTCAACGTTTCACCTAAACCAGGAGATTGTTCTCCCATCATTTTGCCCCGCTCCCGTTCATCAGGTTGAGCGCGACCTCCATACTCTGGATCTCGTGAGAGCTGTACGCATTTATGTGTCCAGGACCGCCTCCTTTAGGAGTTCGGATTCCTTATTTGTCCTCACGATGGGTCGCTGTAAGGGGGCCGCGGCTTCAAAGTCGACCTTGGCCAGATGGATCAAGGCTCCCATTCAGGAGGCGTACTGGTCTTCTGGTTTGCCTCTCCCGGTGGGTTTGAAGGCACACTCTACGAGAGCTGTAGGTGCCTCCTGGCCTTGCGACATCGAGCTTCTGCTCTACAGGTGTGTCAGGCGGCCACTTGGTCCAGCCTGCACACTTTCTCTAAGCACTATATGGTGCATGCCCATGCCTCTGCGGATGCGAGTTTGGGCAGGCGGGTTCTCCAGGCGGCGGTTGCCCACCTTTAGAGGGAACCATGTGTTATCCGTCTTGTTGAGGAACTCTTCCCGCCCTGGGTATTGCTTTAGGACATCCCCATTGTCTGGGTCTCCCATTATGACGACCAGAAAAAAGAGAATTTTGTTTACGTACCGTAAATTCTTTTTTCTTTAGTCATCAATGGGAGACCCAGCACCCACCCAGTTTGTTCCGTTGCATATTTTGCACTTGTTCTGTTCTCTGTTGAGACAGTGTTTACCGGGTTGTTGAACCGTCTGTGCACGGCATTCTTCCCGATGTTTCGGGTGTGGTTTAATTTCTCCTCGCAGCTTATGGACTAAACTGAGGATGTCTCCTACGGTGGGGTTTATAAGCGGAGGAGGCGGTGTCTACAAACTTGTAGTACCTAGTGTGACCTCCGGAGGGCAGAGCCCTAAACCCATTGTCTGGGTCTCCCATTGATGACTAAAGAAAAAAGAATTTACGGTACGTAAACAAAATTCTCTTTATACCGGCCACATCGTGCCTCAAACAGCTCCACAAAGCGACCGAAGGCTCAGGACTCCTCCTGCCATGCCGCGGGCAGCTTCCCGGAGACGGCAGCCTGAGAACAAGGTAACGGATTACTTTGACTCAGGCAGACCGCGCGCTCCCCCTCACAACATGGCGGAGACGCCAGAACGACCGCCTCCTTCCTCCCCAGCATCACAGCGTTCTCCTCGTGGCATGGAGGACGCTAGAGGAGAAGAAGGTGACAGAGCCCCTGTGACACAAGGAGCGATCAAAGCCCTCTTGGCTGCCCAGAGGGTCTCCATAATTGAGGACATGAAAGGGCTCATTGGCACATTAAGAGAAGATCTGGGAGCTCTCACAGACCGCACAGACCACCTAGAAACAAAAATGACAGACTTTGCTTCAGCCCATAACAGCCTGGCTGACAGCCATGCCGGGCTGGATAGAGAGGTGGGGACGGTCTCTGTCACACTGTGTCATCTTGAAGACCAATTGAGGAAAAACAACGTGAAACTGAGGGGATTAGCAGAGGGAGGGGATGAGATGGACATGGCTAGAGCTTTCCTGCGTGCAGCCCTCCCAGACTCTCCCCAGGACCACCTGGACATAGAAAAAGCCTTCCGGATCCCCAAACCGGCGAGGCTTCCCCCAGAGGTCCCAAGGGATATATTGGTGTCCCTATTGAGATCCGGGATTAGAGACAAACTTCTGAGGCGTATGAGAAACGGCCCCCCACTGCCGGATCCCTTTGCGGGCGTTCAGGTGTACCCGGACCTCTTTCCAGGGACGCTCGCCCGAAGGAGGGATTTCGCCTCCAGCTGCAGAATTCTAAGAGAAAACGCCATTTTTTACAGTTGGGGCTCTCCTGTGGCGGTCAACTTCAAGCACAAGGGAAAGCGACAATCATTCTCCTCCCCCACTTTTCTGAGAAAGACTCTTAAATCGTGGGGTTTGATCCCTGCTAACAGTCGCTCCTCGCCTGGTCGGGACTCTAACAAGAAAGGGGATGAAACTCCTACCACGTCTGAGGCTCCATGAGGGCCCAGTTCCGGAACGTATTCCTCCAGTAGGTCTGGATGACCTGCCCTGCTCCAATTTTCTTTTTTGATTACTCCTGTCCCTTGTGGGTCCGAACCTGGACGTATCCTTTCTAAGCCGGAACTTTCCGAACTTGGGTTCATTAGTGACGTTTATCTGGTCACCCCACGGGGATATAGGAGAGTGGGGGATTTCCCCCCCCCCCCCCTTCTTCTCGACCCCAGTTTCGTCTGAGAGTCGACTGGTGTTTACATATCTGTTTGTTTAATCGTTTTCTTGCTTAATTGATCTATGTCCGTAAACTAGTGTTTCTTTTTGCCAATCTACATTCCTGTGACTGTTTTTTCCCCTCTCCCTTGGTCTTCTCCCTTCTCACCCCCACTCCCCCACCACCCTCTCTCTCCTTCTCCCTCGCTCTCCCTTCCCCCTCATCCCCCCCCCCCCCCCTCCTTCCTTCTTAATCCTGTTCCCCCTCTTTTCTCTCTCCCTTCCCCCCCCCCCCCCAATTTTCTCTTCTCCCTCATTCTCCCCCCTCGCTCTTTCTTCACACCTTCATCTTTCCTTCTGAATTCTACTTTCTAGTCTGTCTTTTCCTCTCTGCTCCTCTTTTCCTGTTTCCTCAGTGCACGGCTGTGGGGTGCTGATTTGGTCTACTCGTTTAGAGCTGGCTTTCTGTTCGTGCTGTTGGCCACTATGGGACTCAAGATTTTATCCCTCAATGTGAAGGGCCTTAACTCCCCGGCCAAGAGGTCTTTCCTTTGGAGGGAGGTGAGGTCTTCAGCTGCAGAGGTAATATGTGTACAGGAGACCCACCTGCTCCTGGGAGACTCCCATAGACTCCATCACACCTCTTTCCCGCATATTTTCCATGCTTGCCACACGGAAAAGAAGGCGGGGTCAGCGTAATAGTCAAGGGTTCTGTACAATTTCAAATGCTGGACTGCATAGTAGATCCGGCGGGTAGGTATTTAATCTTGAAGTGTAATTTAGCTGGTGAGGCCTATACCCTGGTTAACGTTTATGTCCCGAATACGGTCAACTAAAATTCGTGAGAACCTTGCTAGACAAACTCAGAGAGCTGACAGTAGGCAAATTAATTGTTTGTGGAGATTTTAATGCAATAATGGAGACCCGCCTGGACTCCTCCTCTCCTGCTGTGCGGGGGGGTAGGACTCTGGGTCCCCTGTGTCGGGAGTACCATCTTCATGATGTTTGGAGGTACCAACACGCCGAGGAGAGGGATTATTCCTTCTTCTCGCATGTGCATGGTACTTACTCAAGGATTGATCTCTTCCTTGTGAATGACGCTGCCCTGGGAGCCTGTAGGTCCTCGGAGGTGGGAGTCATCACCTGGTCGGATCATGCACCAATCACACTGGAAATGACACTGGGATCGGGAGGTGGTACTCCACGTCGCTGGAGGTTAAACACAAGTCTCCTGGCAGACCCAGAGGTAACCTCTGAGATGGAAACCAAGTTGCAGGACTATTTCTCCATAAACGATAACAGGGAGGTCACGGATGACACGCTGTGGTATGCCCACAAGACGGTCATCCGGGCCTTCTCCTCCAAAAAGCATCTCAAGTGAAAAAACAACGAGAGCACCTGAGACAGGAATGGATAGATAAGATAGTTCAACTGGAAAAGACGCATAAAATGTGCCCATCCCCCACGTTGCTGTCCCAGATATCGGAACTCCGATTAAAACTGAGAGCCCTTTTCCTCCAACAATATGAGAGATCTCTTCGGAAACTGAAAACGAAATTCTATGCGATGGGGGATAGGGCGGGGCCCTCCTGGCCCGTAGATTAAAAAAACGGGATGCTAAAACTATGATCACCCATATGAAACGTAATGATGGGAGAGTGGTTAGAGATCCGTCCGGGATGGTGGAGGTGTTTGCCTCATACTATGAAAAATTATACAACCTGAAAGAGGACGTGAATACCCCTCAACCTTCACCTCCGGCCATCAGGGATTTCCTCCGGAAACTGGATCTCCCCGCCATCTCATCAGAAGACCTGTACACGCTGAACAGGCCTCTCACTTCCCTTGAAATCGACAAAGTGATCATCTCTCTGAAGTCTAACTCGGCTCCTGGCCCGGACGGGCTAGCGAACGAGTTTTACAAAACCTTTCGCCCGGTCCTCACACCATACTTGCTCCGACTATTCTCTTTTTGGCAAACAAAGGGGTCCATCCCGGGTCATGCCCTGGAGGCCACCATCACGACTATCCCCAAACCAGGGAAGGCGGCGGATTGCCCCGAAAACTATCGCCCAATTTCCTTGTTGAATGTGGACCTAAAAATCTATGCGAAATTGCTGGCAATCAGACTGGCGGCGGTGATTCCCTCCCTGGTCCATCCAGACCAAGTGGGTTTCGTGCTTCACAGGCAAGCCAGAGACGGAACACGTAGAATGCTGAACTTGATGGAGGTGAGTGAGAGAAGGGGGGTCCCTTGTGTGTTCCTGTCTCTAGACGCGGAAAAAGCGTTTGACAGGATACACTGGGGATACCTTCGGGAGGTTCTCTGCGCTTTCGGTTTGTCGGGCCCCATCATGTCAGCGATTCTCGGACTATACTCCCACCCCTGTGCTAGGGTCTTTTCGGCGGGATTTTTGTCCCGATCCTTTCAGATATCCAATGGGACCAGACAGGGTTGCCCCCTCTCCCCCCTGATATTTGCCCTGTTGATGGAGCCCTTAGCGGTCTCCCTCAGGGCGGATACCACGATTAAAGGAATCCAAGTGGGGGATAGGACGCATGTGGTGGGACTATATGCTGATGACGTGATCATTTCCGTCTCTGACCCGGCATCCTCGCTTCCCGGGATAATGGAATTGCTGGGCCTGTTTGCACGGATCTCGTATTACAAATTGAATGCGAGTAAGTCCATGATACTACCGGTCCACGTACCGGCTGGGTTGGCGGAGCGCCTTTCGCGATTGTTCCCCTTCAAATGGTGCCCTCGAGGTATCCAATATCTGGGAATCTGTCTCTGTCCATCGGCGGAGATAGCCTCCCGAAATGCAGAAATATTAGAGAAGGTCTTGCGGGGGGCGCTCGATGCCTTCCCTTTGGCTTCTATGTCTTGGATGGCGAGGGTACAGGCAGTAAGAATGGTATGGCTGCCGAAGATAATCTATATATTTAGATGTTTGCCGGTTGCATATCCTTCTGGGGTTATCGCTCGCCTCCAGTCTGTGATCAACCGCTTTGTTTGGGCCAACAAACCCCACAGAGTCCAGAGGAAAACCATGTATCTCCGCCTCGCTGGAAGAGGGATGGGGGTCCCAAATGTCGGCATGTACCTTAAGGCCATAATTTTGGAATCGGTAAGGGAATGGTGGAGAGGTGAAATGGATTACGGTTGGGTGCAAATAGAATCCCATTTCGCCCCCGGGGTTCGCTGAAACACCTTCTTGCGGCTGAGTCTCTAGGGGCAGTTGAAGTAACAGGAGGAGATCTCTTGCAACCGATGAGTGCCCTCTTGAAAGAGTGGGGAAAACTCACGACTAATTGGGCAAAAATCCCGATTTCAGAGATCCCTCTTTCCGCATTTAAACTTCATATCCCCTCTCTGGGCCTCAGCCGCTGGAAGGAGCGAGGCCTGAACAACCTTAGTGACCTCTTTAACCAAAACGGTTTAATGATTTTTTCAGAATTTGTGGAAAAGTTCCCGACTCTGGAACACTCTTTCTTCAATTTTTTCAGATAACGCACTTCCTCCACTCCAAACAGTGTAAACACGATTTGCTCCCCTCGGGACCTTCCCCCTTGATGCATCTGGCCACCAGGGAATCGCTCAGACCTAAAGGACTGTCGCTCCTTTACAGAGGGTTGGTGGATGACTCTTCGCTGTCCAAGACCCCACCCATGGAGCGTTGGGAGCGCGACCTGGGCTTTGTAGCTGCTCTGGAGGATTGGGAAGGGGCCGTGCAATGCACGATGCGGGCTACCAGCTGCATTAATCATGTGGAACTGTTGAAAAAAATCCACTTGCGATGGTACACCCCCCCATCCAGACTGGCGAACTTTGGCCTGGGTATCTCTCCCTTGTGCTGGAGACAGTGCGGCAAGAGGGGAGACATGGCCCACATGTGGTGGGGATGTCCTAAATTGTCTCCATTCTGGTTTATGGTAGAGAGCCTACTGGAAAATCTCACAGCAACTAAAATTTCATTAACGCCACAACTGGCGGTCCTCCACATTGGATGTGAGGACTTCCCTCCGGTGTTCCGACACCTTCTCACCTATGTCCTTACGGCGGCTAGAATAAGCGTAGCTGCAAAATGGAAGCATACCTCACCTCCCTCTATGGCAGACTTGGTAGAGAGGTTGAATATAATGCTCTGCCATGAATATTACCTTGCTCTGGACTCAGGATCCAGACGATATGTAGCGGAAGCCTGGGACTTATGGGCAGCACACCCCTCGGCTCTCCAGGTCCCGTACTGAGCTGACTGTTCCTGCCATTTGGGGAAAATGAGCCACTGCTGACTTATTTCCCGTGCTCTTTCCTTTCTACTTCTGCTGTGTTCTTTCTTCTTTGCTTTGCTTTGCTCTCTCTGCTCATGCTGTCACCCTTTCTTCTGCTCCTTTTCCTCCTCCCTCTGACCTTCCCCCCCCCCCCCCCTCTCTACATTCTCAACCTCACATCTCCCGAGAGGTGCAGACTTCCATGGCTCCCTTCTAACTTGTTCCCTCCTATTTCCATCTCACTGACCCCCATCCCCCCCCCCCCCCCCTCCCCCCCCTTTCCTTTATCCCTCAGTGTATTAAACTGTATACCAATCCACTGACTTCCCCTTCTCCCTAGACGTACTACCACAAGTTATGATTTCAGAGAACTCATTTATACGAAATTAACACCAAGTCTGGTGCATTGCAACATGGATCATGATTTATTTAACCTGCTTGGGAGTTTGCCGGGAGATTCTGTCGGTGTTCCGGTTGGTGTCCTTTTCTAATATGTGTATTAGTTCATGTGCAAGTGGGCTTTGCCTTCCTTGTTTGTTTCTATTATTGTCTGTTGTATGTTTTCATTATCATAATAACAATAAAAAACTATTGAAGAGTAAAAAACATTTTGTGTAATTTTTCTCTCGCTTTCCAGTGCATCACATGATAAAATGAATGGTGTCATTCAAAAGTACAACTCATCTCGGCCATGAAGATGGAAATATGAAAACAATATGGCTCTTGGAAGAAGGGAAGGAAAAAACAGAATAGCCCGGTCAAGAAGGGGTTATGAAACTGTTGCTTATGGACATAACTGGTTGCTGTATGTTCTTTAGTATTCCGATTTCTGAGCAATGGGGCAGAATCTTGCAGACAGACTTCACCATCTCCACTAGTGAAGGATATAATTATATCATTGCTGTTTGTGGTGTTACTATAGACACATCCACGCTTGTATTTGAGTCTAATGATACCTTTCTCCTTACACAGGTTCCAGAGAAGCTGGAGCTCCAGGTGCCAGTGGGCAGAACACAACATGGAGCCGCCGTCTGCGTCATTACTGTAGCCGTCACCCTGTTTTGCACTGGACTGATTCTGACATCGGTGTACTATCATGGGAAGGTCTACGGATCTCACAAAGGTCCCCGCAGACGGTAGATATCTGGCGGCCCAGTGATGGCCTGCTCTCCCATTCACAGGAACATTCATGTCTTCAAATGAGAGAGCAAGAAAGCCACTGACCAATGGCTCGGGCCAAAGGTGGGGTGTCAATACAAACTGCCCGACCCTTCCTTCACCCAACATCATCTGATGGGGAGGCCCCCATACTTATTATGGCATGAGCCAATATGACTGGTGTATATGGGACGTTTTATCTCAATTGTGAAGCATCCAGCAGCTGGATGAAATGACTGTTTACGGATTATGTAGGAAGCCACATTATACTTGATGGTAATCTCCAGAAATCCATGGAATATTCCGGTCAATGTAAATTGACATGACAGGAGGGAGCGATGGAGGACTTCATCACTGTGTGTTTGTTTTACATACGGAAATGGGGTTTATAATTGTAAATCCTTGTGGCTTTGTAGTAACCTAATAAATCAAAGTCGTTTAGAAAGAAAGAAAAAGCTTTAAAAGTATCTGGGGTTAGGTAATAAACTTTAAATTGGATGTCAGGGCTGACACACCTATAGTATGGCTGTAATATGAAAAATAAAGCTTTCCCTGTGTCTGGAGGAGCTGCCCTCCGTTATGCTAATGACAGAACATGACCCCCTATGTATGCGCTATATACTGCGCCATAACGCCTCGTACACTTGTCTGTGATGTTCTCGCACAAGAAAATCAGTTTGAGTGTCATCAGAATATTCTAGGATATTTCTCCTAAGGATAATTTCAGATCACGATTGTGTTGGATCTGTGGCTATCCGTTGTAAAATGGACAGCCAGGGATACGATTTGGCCCCCATGTTATCCTATAGGGGTTGGATTGGATCGTATTTGGCCTAATTGGCATCCGATTTTGTGCGATCCGATTTGTGTCCGATTTTTTGCTGGACCCAAAATCAGAGACTGCTCCGATTTTGGGCACAGAAAAAAAATCAGATGGCAATTAGGCCAAATCCGATCCGATCTGTGGCCTTTAGCATGGGGGCCAATGAGCGCGGGTCCGAGGAAACAGCTGATCGTTCCTCAGATCCGATTTTAGTGTACTGAGCATGCTCAGTACACTAAATTGTGCCAACCCTTCTAATTTCACTTCTGCAATGTATAATATAATTTCACTTCTGCAATGTAAGTAAAAGAAAGAGTTAAAAATAAAAAATCACTATGCTCACCTATCCTCGATCCACCGCTGCCTCCCAGCAAGGTCCGGGTGCTTACAGGACCTGTGATGATGTCACAACCTGGAGCGTCATCGGGTCACATGACCGCAGTTTCCGAGGTAACTGCGGTCATGTGACCTGATCAGCTGATCGGTTTGTGACATCACCACAGATCCTGTAAGTACCCGGACCTTGCTGGGAGGCAGCGGTGGATCAAGGATAGGTGAGCATAATGATTTTTTATTTTTAACTCTTTCTTTTACTTAATTTCACTTCTGCAATGTATATTAAACATTGTAGAAGTGAAAGTTCCCTGCTGTGTCCGGATCTGTGATAATCACGGACCCGGACACAGAATAGGTCACCCCCTGTGGTGTCCTGTCCGTGGGGTCCTACAAAAAGTAGGATCCCACAGACAGGAAAAAAAAAAGTGATGTGAAAGCAGCCTAAGAGACAGGCGGCGTCCTGACGGTAGCCCAGAGCTGTCTGGATTTTTCACAGGCACATAGACTTTCCTCCCCCAGTTTAATCCAACACTCGGATCAATATTGGACTTGTCTCCACGATTTGGCACTGACCACTCAGGCTGCAAAAAATCATGGATGTGTGGGCAGCCCCATAGACTGTCATAAATAGCAGTGTGATTGTGATAAACACTGATTGCACCCGTGCATGAAAAACACTGAGGCGGGTACACACTACCAGTTTTTGGAATCGGGGGAATGCAGGTATAACTTGCAATCATTCCCCCGGATTCCCCCACAATTGTTTATCAGGATGCTACTGGATGTACCGCACCGTTTGGTCTGTCTCATGGATCAGTGATAATACCGGTGCGGGAGCATCCTGTTGCATCAGGTTGTGTCCCTTATTTTGCTGGATGCGGTGGAAAATTATATGCCCCCTAGGGCAGAGGTCCCCAACTCCAGGCCTCAAGGGCCGCCAACAGTGCAGGTTTTCAGGATTTCCTTAGTATTGCACAGGTGCTAATGTGATCATCTGCACAGGTAATGATTCCAAGCCCTGTGAAATACTGAGGAGATCCTGAAAACCTGCACTGTTGGTGGGCCTTGAGGCCTGGAGTTGGGGACCTCTGCCCTAGGGAATGCGTCATTTTAAACTGGATTCTGAGCATGCTCAGTTAACAACCTTGATCCAGTGGGATCCAAATTGCGTCGGATACGGGTTCCATAGAGTATCATTGTAAATTAACCTGCATTGCCCTGGATCAGGGTGTTCTTGGTTTTGAAACGGACACTAAAATCACTACAAAATAAGTTTTTGGTCGCAGTGTAAAAAATCTTGCACACTCGGATCAGGGGGAACCATAAGGAACTGGATGCACCTACAAGTGCCTGGAGCCCCATTGAAAGTCAATGGGATCAAAAACAGATGTGGGTGCATCCAGTTTCAGTAGGATTCATATGGATACTGAAAAACAGTAGTGTGAAACCAGCCTGAGCGCACTCGTACATATTGTTGAGCAGCAGAGTGCGCAGTGCGGGGAGATGAGCAGCAGGCCAGGGGGCCCAGTGGCTGAGATGAGCAGCAGAGGGCGCAGTGTGGGGAGATGAGCAGCAGTGGGCCCAGTGTGGGGTATGAGCAGCACAGGGCACAGTGGGGGGGGGGTATGAGCAGTAGGCGGCCCAGTGCGGGGGTATGAGCAGCAGGGGGCGCTGTGCCCAGGATGAGCGTCAGGGGGCGTGGTGCAGGGGATGAGCTGCAGGATGAGCACCAGGAGGAGCAGTGCGGGGGATGAGCTGCAGAGGGTGCAGTGCCTGGGATGAGCAACAGAGGGGTGCAGTGCTGAGCTCCTGACAGGGACCACTGACTACATTCAGGCCTAGCCAGTGCCTGAGGAGTACAAGAAACAGAGGAACATATCTGGGAGACTGAGTTACCTCATAACTCGCCCCAGAGGAGCACAGAGACCGGATACCGGATCTGAATCTGTGACTGACACACGCAGCACAGAAAACACCGGGATAGTGTAGGTTGTAGATCTCTGTACCTCAGTGAAGCAACACGGCGGGGTCAGAAACACACGGACTCAAGTTGCCTATCAAAGGGGGTAGCTGTGAGGAGAGACAGGGCCAGCAGCTCAGCTAAAGCAGCCGCAGGGCCACACACACAGTGCAGCAGAGGGTAGCTGAGGACCCGGTCAGGGTGGGAGCAACCCGGCCCCGGTACAGACTCCGTGGACAGTACTTGCTGAACAACAACTCGAGTAAAGCCTTGGAAAACTACAAAACCGTGAGTGTTTGTGATCCTTGTGCTCAAAACCTGCGTTCCCTCACAAACTCCCATCATCTCTACTACTACCCCTATCCTGCAACATCCAGAGCACCATCTATAGACTATAACTGATGGTGGGTTTACACGCCGCGATATCGGCGTCCAACTCCGACCCAACTCCGACAAAAAGTCACGTGGGTCGCGAGTTGGAGCCGATATCGGGCGCGCGTTGTACGGTTTGAGCGTACAACGCGATCCTGGAACGATGCCAAAAGGATATCGGAGTTGAATAGCTGAGCTATTCAACTCCCCGATATCGCAAGGCCGTTGTAGCAGGATCGCTGCGTGTGACAGCCCAACTCCGATGCGTACTCGCACCTCACCCATTAACTCCCATGTTAAATGGTCGTTACTGGGTTGGTGGGCGTACACATCGGAGGGACGTTGTTTCCCGATATCGCAGCTTGTAAACCGCCGATGCGATATCGGGAAAAGCGCTCAAAAAATGCGCGCTCCCGCGGCGTTGCCTCCGATATCGCGGCGATATCGGGACGTGTAACCCCACCATTACACTGCCCCGGTGAACCAAGCTCTACCTGCGGAGAGCCGTTACATCATTGGCTGCCCAACATCAACCCCGGAGGTTCTGCAGCAGCAGTGGTCACCCTGACCACAACCTGTGGGTGGCGTCACGACAAACTCCACTGTAAATATCTCCCCCATTACTTGCGGAACCCGGGACACGGTCCGGACCAAGACTGCCGTGATATCCCCAGCAGTACCCCGGTCCGGTACCGAGTACCCCGTCCCAGTGGGCTCCACACAGTGCCCGGGGGATGAGCAGAAGGGGGTGCAGTGCAGGGGGTGAGCAACAGGAGGGGCAGTACCCTGAATGAACAGCAGGGGGCGCAGCACAATGCGGTGGGATGAGCAGCAAGAGGGGCAGTACCATGAATGAGCATCAGGGGTGCAGTGCCCAGGATGAGCAGCAAGAGGGGCAGTACCCTGAATGAGCATCAGGGGGTGCAGTGCCCAGGATGAGCAGCAAGAGGGGCAGTACCCTGAATGAGCAGCATGGGGCACAGTGCCCAGGATGAGCAGCAAGGGGCGCAGTGCAGGGGGATGAGCAGCAAAAGGGCGCAGTGCAGGGGGATGAGCAACACAGTTCGGGATGGGGGGGGTGAGCAGCAGGGGGCGCAGTGCGGGGAGATGAGCAGCAGGAGGGGCAGTACCGTGAATGAGCATCAGGGGCGCAGTGCCCAGGATGAGCAGCAAGAGGGGTTGTACCCTGAATGAGCTGCAGGGGGCGCAGTGCGGGGGATTGATGAGCAGCAGGAGGGGCAGTACGTTGAATGAGCAGCAGAGGGCGCAGTACTCTGAATGAGCAGCAGGGGGCGCAGTGCGGGGGGATGAGCAGCAGGAGGGGCAGTACCGTGAATGAGCATCAGGGGCGCAGTGCCCGGGATGAGCAGCAGGGGGCGCTCTCAGTGAGGAGAAAGCAGGCCGCTGCGGTGCAGTGTGTCCCGGCCTGGGGGAAGAGGAGGAGGTGTGGCAACCCGGAACCGGAAAGGGTGAGGAGAAGGAGGGTCTGTGCCGCGGGAGAAGGGTCTGAGCAGAACGCAGGAGGAGCCGGCACCGGCGGGGAATTCAGGCCGCAGCTCTGCAGTGTTACGCCCGGTAATTAGTAATCAGTGCACAGTTGTCGCCTGCAGGGGGCGGGGCCCTGTGGGTATACAGGGGCTGGTGATACCCGGATGTCAGGCTGGACACTGGGGCAGGTGTGCGGCTAGCGCTGCGCTCGGGTCACGTGACTGCTTTCCATAGGAGTCTATGGGCGGACAGCTCTGCCTGCTCCCATCACTGTGTATGTGATAATGTGCAGACACAGTGTCCATCTCCTGCCCAGAGCGATTGTCCTGGTGTACCTGGCCCGGAGGACATTTCTCATTATGATTTTGATGGGAGCCTGTGTTGGGTTTTCTGGGTGTCATCTTGTAGTTGCTTTGCACCCCCTGATCCCGTCCGCCCCACCCGGTGTGGTCCCGTCTGCCCCATGCTGTCCCTCCACCCGGTGTGGTCCCGTCTGCCCCATGCTGTCCCCCCACCCGGTGTGGTCCCGTCTGTCCCATGCTGTCCCCCCACCCGGTGTGGTCCCGTCTGCCCCATGCTGTCCCCCCCACCTGGTGTGGTCCCGTCACGCTGTGCCCCACGTTGCCCCCCCCACTCAGTGTGGTCCCGTCTGCCCCACGCTGTGCCCCACGCTGCCCCCCCACCTGGTGTGGTCCCGTCTGCCCCACGCTGCCCCCCCACCTGGTGTGGTCCCGTCTGCCCATGCTAAACCCCTAACACCCACCCCGGTGTGGTCGCCTCTGCCCCCCCCCCCCAGCGTTGTTCCGTCTACCCCCCTCTGCCCCCAACCCACCCCCTGGTCCCATGAGCCCCCACTCTGCATCCCCCCCCGCGTGATCCTGTAGGGTCCCTGCTGCTGGATGCCCCATGGATGAGGCGTCCTTGGTGTAGTGGATAGCCATGAGGACGTGGATTACTCTGCAGTGACTGCACCTATCAGGGGCGCGATATGGGGCAGGAAGGGATTGGTCCATTCTGGTAGTCGGTGTCGGACGCAGTAGATGTAGACAGGTGTAAGGACAAGGCCGAGCTGTGATGTGCAAATGACTGGGGGAAGAATCTCCATGGAGGCAGCTATTAAGGGCTGTCCCTGGGATGTAGAGGTTAGTGCCTGACAAACGTGGTCCACGTAAGGACAACAGGGAGATGGGCACCACGCCCCCTCATTCATACCCACCTTACTGGACTTATATTCCCATATGACTTGGTCAAAGTACATTTGTCTGGACTGATCCGTGCTGCCCAAACCATGGACCTTGGCTGCACGACTGCTGGAGTCATACAAGAGGTAGACCCGTCCAGGAGCCGGAGGAGAGTATACTGTCTGGCTGTGGCCCCTGGACAGAGCTCCCGGCTTTGCTTTCTCTGGGCTCGGATACTCATGTCTGGTGGGGACTGCTCGAGTCAGCTGACCGGTCTCTAGTGTGTGACACTGACGCAGTCCGGCCCGATTCCCGGGTCTTTTGGTGTAGACATTACACGCTGGATTTTCTAGTATTCGCAGACTGTGAAGTCTCAGCCATGTGATACATACGGTACATTTTTTGGGGGCATCTTTTGTAGTTTTTATTATATAGCCATGTGCTGATCTCAGTTGTATAAATGCGCTTTTTTTGGTGCGGATTTTTCCATATAGGGCCCTATATCCGCAGGTTAATCACTTGGGTTAGCAGAGTTCTGGTGCGTTTCATGTGTGCACATCCTCCACTAAAAACACCATAAACCAATTCACAAATGCAGAATGTCTGCACTAATATTAGAAATAGTTTGTATTAAAGTTTAGGAATCTGTGAGTAAAAGCTGCACCAAATATGCCACATGTGAACCTGGCCGTAGAAGTGCGATCCCATTAAACTCTCTATTGGCTCAACCAGTGTAAGATTGTACGTGGTGCAGGTGCATGACATACTCCCTGACCCTCGTCTTCAGCCCTGCTCCGGTCTTCTGCTGGGTCATGTAACACAGCACTCCTCAACTCCACAGACCACCTGAGCAATGCTAAGGAAATCCTGGAGACTTGATCTGTGGGGCCTTGGCAGCTGGAGTTGATGAGCACTGACATAATGACTATTCTGACTCCCCGATCACTGATGGAGTCAAGGTGTGAGACAGCGGCGGCTTGTACCATGTAAGTGTATGGAGCCTGAGTACGAGGCACGCACACATTGTTCAAGCGTCTTCCGTCTCACACATGGAGTCAGCTGTGATCAGGTGAGTCGGGATTGTCGGTGTGTAGATGGCACCATGAGCAGTGCTCGCAAATGCAGAAGACGGTGATCATGGAGTGCATTACACTAACATTTACACAGGTATAATGGGATCGCTTCTTTATAGGTTCTCTGCATTCAATATATATCTTATACAGTATACACATGGGTATATTGTATGTAGCAGCTTCTCCAGGGCTCTGCATATCTGTACGGTCCATAGACCTTTTCCATGGGGCCAAATATTGGAGGTTCATGGATCTCTGCTCCCCAAAAGCTTCTCTGTAGTGAGGACTTAACATATGAGGACGGTCTGCTATGACAACCCATAAATGGTTTACTTTTTTAGTGCAGTCAGTAGGTAAAGTCCATAAGTATAATGGTAAACGTGCACTTTTGGCTCAGTCTGCCTGGCATGTTACCACAGTTGAAGCAGGAGAGAAGAGGTTACATGTGCCGCTTATCTGGAAACACTGAGTGAATGCATCCTCCTCATGTAAGACGACTGCACATGGACTTCACTAACGGGACTGTAATGTTTAGGGCAGATGTACAATGGTCGCTCTATATATTTGTTTATTTTACACCCTTAATTGGAATCTTTAAAGGTGGAAATGTTTGAATCTAGGTATTCCTCAATAACTCCAAGCCCGCCTGTATCTCCATACCCCTCCATAACTCCAAGCCTGCCTGTATCTCCATACCCCTCCATAACTCCAAGCCTGCCTGTATCTCCATACCCTCCATAACTCCAAGCCTGCCTGTATCTCCATACCCCTCCATAACTCCAAGCCTGCCTGTATCTCCATACCCCTCCATAACTCCAAGCCTGCCTGTATCTCCATACCCCTCCATAACTCCAAGCCTGCCTGTATCTCCATACCCCTCCATAACTCCAAGCCTGCCTGTATCTCCATACCCCTCCATAACTCCAAGCCTGCCTGTATCTCCATACCCCTCCATAACTCCAAGCCTGCCTGTATCTCCATACCCCTCCATACTCCAAGCCTGCCTGTATCTCCATACCCCTCATAACAGCCTGCCTGTATCTCCATACCCCTCCATAACTCCAAGCCTGCCTGTATCTCCATACCCCTCCATAACTCCAAGCCTGCCTGTATCTCCATACCCCTCCATAACTCCAAGCCTGCCTGTATCTCCATACCCCTCCATAACTCCAAGCCTGCCTGTATCTCCATACCCCTCCATAACTCCAAGCCTGCCTGTATCTCCATACCCCTCCATAACTCCAAGCCTGCCTGTATCTCCATACCCTCCATAACTCCAAGCCTGCCTGTATCCATACCCTCCATAACTCCAAGCCTGCCTGTATCTCCATACCCCTCCATAACTCCAAGCCTGCCTGTATCTCCATACCCCTTCCCCACTCAACCCCATAACTCCAGCCTGCCTGTATCTCCATACCCCTCCATAACTCCAAGCCTGCCTGTATCTCCATACCCCTCCATAACTCCAGCCTGCTTACCACCCTCCAAACCGCCTCCCATACCCTCCATAACTCCAAGCCTGCCTGTATCTCCATACCCTCCATAACTCCAAGCCTGCCTGTATCTCCATACCCCCCATACTCCACCCTGTATCTCATACCTCATAACTCCAGCCTGCCTGACCTCCTCCACCAGCCTGCCTGTATCTCCAACCCCCCAACTCCAGCCTGCCTTATCTCCATACCCTCCATAACTCCAAGCCTGCCTGTATCTCCATACCCCCTCCATAACAGCTCCATAGCCTGCCTGTATCTCCATACCCCCCCCCCCACAATAACTCCAGCCTGCCTGTATCTCCATACCCCTCCATAACTCCAAGCCTGCCTGTATCTCCATACCCCCCAATAACTCCACGCCTGCCACTGCTGATCTCCATACCCCCATAACTCCAAGCCTGCCTGTATCTCCAATACCCCCTCCCCCCCACAATAACTCCAGACCTGCCTGTATCTCCATACCCCTCCATAACTCCAAGCCTGCCTGTATCTCCATACCCCTCCATAACTCCAAGCCTGCCTGTATCTCCATACCCCTCCATAACTCCAAGCCTGCCTGTATCTCCATACCCCTCCATAACTCCAGGCCTGCCTGTATCTCCATACCCCCCCCCCCCCACAATAACTCCAGGCCTGCCTGTATCTCCATACCCCCTCCATAACTCCAAGCCTGCCTGTATCTCCATACCCCTCCATAACTCCAAGCCTGCCTGTATCTCCATACCCCCCCCCCACAATAACTCCAGGCCTGCCTGTATCTCCATACCCCTCCATAACTCCAAGCCTGCCTGTATCTCCATACCCCTCCATAACTCCAAGCCTGCCTGTATCTCCATACCCCTCCATAACTCCAAGCCTGCCTGTATCTCCATACCCCTCCATAACTCCAAGCCTGCCTGTATCTCCATACCCCCCCCCCCACAATAACTCCAGACCTGCCTGTATCTCCATACCCCTCCATAACTCCAAGCCTGCCTGTATCTCCATACCCCTCCATAACTCCAAGCCTGCCTGTATCTCCATACCCCCCCCCCCCACAATAACTCCAGGCCTGCCTGTATCTCCATCCATACCCCCCTATAACTCCAAGCCTGCCTGTATCTCCACCCCCCCCCCCACAATAACTCCAGGCCTGCCTGTATCTCCATCCATACCCCCCTATAACTCCAAGCCTGCCTGTATCACCAGACCCCCCTCCTTTATAATTCCAAGCCTGCCTGTATCACCAGACCCCCCCTCCTCTATAATTCCAAGCCTGCCTGTATCCATACCCCCCCTCCTCTATAATTCCAAGCCTGCCTGTATCCATACCCCCCTCCTCTATAATTCCAAGCCTGCCTGTATCCATACCCCCTATACCTCCATGCTCGCCTGTATCACCATACCCTAACTATAACTCCATGCCACCTTTTCACCATACCCTATAAACTCCAAGCCAGCCTGTTACTCCTTACCCCCCATACCTCCATTTCCGCCTGTATTATACCCTAACTATAACTCCAAGCCCACCTGTATCCGCATACCCCAACTATAACTCCATGCCGCTCCATGCCTCCCTGTATCTCTATGCCCCACCCCTATAACTCTTAAGCCCACTTGTATCCCTATTCCCTCACCTTCAATCCCATGCACACCTATATCTCTATGCCCACCTGGAACTCAATACCTGCCTGTAGCTATGTGCCCGCCTATAGCCCCATGCCCGACTGTAGCTCCGTTCCTCCCCATATAACTGCATACCTGCTTGTAGCTCTATGCTCGGCTATAGCTCCATGCCCGACTGTAGCTCCGTTCCTTCTATAACAACATATGTCCATGCCCCTCCCCCCCATAACACCATGCCCACCTATATCTTTACGCTATGTGCACACTGTGCTTCTTTTGTTGTGCTGTGTTTGCATGTGCACAAACAGCCAAAGCAGCACAAACCTATTGTGTTTGTTCACATACAAACGCTGCACAAATAAGGTGAAACACAAAGGCCCCTTTCACATATAATGCTTTGCTGCGTTTTGCTTCATTTGCGTTTCCATGCGTTTTTACTGCAAAAACGCATTTTTGTCCCCATTGATTTTAGTGGAAACGCATGCAAAAACGCAAAATGTTTGCCACGTTTTGAGCTGCGTTTGCAAAAACGCATGCGTTTTGTGTTTTTGCAAACACACATGCGTTTTTGCATGCGTTTCCATTATAAATCAATGGGGACAAAAACGCATGCGTTTTGATGCGTTTTTGCAGTTAAAACACATGGAAACGCAAATGAAACAAAACATTAGATGTGAAAGGGGCCAAAGACAGGCAGACACAACTTCTCTCCCCCTGGAGAGACCACAGAGACCAGTGATACCTTCATTCCTGTGCAGCACAAGGACTTTTGGCTTTCACCCAATCAGAGGTCGTCCATGTGACAGGTTGAGTCACATGGCCAGCCTCTGATTGGATGAAAACGACAGGTCCTTCAGTCACTTCTCCCGGTGCCCGGAATGAAGATATAGCAGCGTAATCACTGTGGGAGGGTGAGTATAGGTGTGTGTTTATTTTGGAAATTGCAGGGAAAAACGCACCACAAACGAACTGTGTGAATACCCATCTGTTTGTGGTGCTTTTCTGGGGGTTAGAATGGAGTCTATGGGGAAAATGCAGCCTAAAAACGGGCATGTTAATTGCAGGGACATTAAAAAAAAACAAAAGGCGACTTCTGCACCAAAAACGCACGTGTGGGCACAGCTTTTGGAAAATCATTGACTTTTTTTATAAAGCGATGGGTGCTGTGTTTCTGGTGCAGTAAATGCAACACAAAAACGCAGCAGAAAAGCACAGTGGTCACATAGCCATATGCCCACCTGCTGCCCCATTCCCAACCACAACTCCATGCCCACCTATAACTTTATGCCCACCTGTGGCTCCATGACCACTCTATATCTCCATGCCCCCCTATAGCTTTTTGCCCACCTATAGCTTTATACCCACCTGTGGCCCCATGTGCCCCCCCCCCCCATAACTCCATGCCCACCTATAGCTTTATGCCCACCTGTGGCCCCATGCCCACCTATAGTTTCATGCCCCCCATAACTCCATGCCCACCTATAGCTTTATGCCCACCTGTGGCCCCATGTGCCCCCGCCCATAACTCCATACCCACGTGTGGCCCCATGTGCCCCCCCCCCATAACTCCATGCCCACCTATAGCTTTATGCCCACCTGTGGCCCCATGCCCACCTATAGCTTTTTGCCCACCTGTGACTCCATGACCCCCCTCCCCCATATATCTATGCCTACCTGTGGCCCCCCCAATATCTCCATGCCCACCTATAACTCCATGCACCCTGTTCTTCCTCCCAGCCTTTCTCTTGCAGCTGCTGCAGTTTCCCGGGTTCATTCTATCGCAGTGGTGATGTCTGCAGGGTGTAAAATCAACACCAGCGCTCCCATGTTATTTGAAGACTCAGCAAGCTGTTGCTTGGCAGACTGCGTTTACTGACAAATCACACAAGACGTGCACTCAGCAATGTAAAAAGAACGTTTTTTATTTCATTACTACTTTGTATATTCCCCACAAAACACAAAGGAGACTTTACTGATGCCGATTAATCAAACCTAGTTACTAGTAAATAGAGAAGCCGCACTGGTCTTAGTGAATCAAAGGAAGCAGGTGCTCACCATGCCACGGTGGAGTAATGTAATATAGGGAAAAAGACCTGCCGCAGGTGTGATCAGTGGGTGTTGTGCCCTTCCCATCTCAAAAATGATGCCCCCCTCCCCCAAAACATTTATTTTGAGGTCTATTAATGTCATCTTCATGTTCTTGGAGACATTGTATTAATCAGAGGAGCACCACCACAAAGCCGCCTCACCAAGTCACCGCCGGCGGGCTTCTGTTCTGAATTAGCTTCACCTGGGAAAACTCAGAACCATTACTGACATCTAAATGCTGTCATTTGTAAAAATGTTTAATTATTATGCATTTCTTATATAGCGCCATCATATTCCGCAGCTCTTTACATACATCATCACTGTTCCCATTGGGGCTCACAATCTACATTCCCTATCAGTGTGTTTGGAGTGTGGGAGGGAACCGGAAAACCTGAAGGAAACCCACACAAACACAGGGAGAACATACAATCCCTTTGCCTCCAGAACCCCAGTGCTGCAAAGCAACAGTGCTGACCACTGAGCCCCCCCCCCCCCCATACAGTGCTGACCACTGAGCCCCCCCCCATACAGTGCTGACCACTGAGCCCCCCATACAGCCATACAGTGCTGACCACTGAGATACCACCCAGCCGTGCAGTGCAGACCTCTGAGCCCCCCTGTGCTCCCATGTGTGCCATTAGGCTGGATTCACACATTTGGGTTACATCAGCCACAGTTTTCCTAACCTAAATAAACATCCTTCTACAGGAGCATCTCAATGAATTAGAATATCATCAAAAAGTTTTTTTTTTCCAGTAATTCAATGCAAAAAGTGAAACACATGTTATAGTCATTAGAACAGACTGATCTATTTCAAGTGTTTATATCTTTTAATGTTGATGATTATGGCTTACAGCCAATGAAAACTCAAAGGTCATTATCTCAGAAAATTAAAGTAGGGAGGATGAAGTGTTAAAAACCGTGCTGCCCTATTCCACGAGACATCAAAGGGTGAATATACAATTGATTTATTATTCAATGCGCTTCAGGGCTCCCTGACCCCTTCCTCAGGACAATTCAATATAATATTGCCATGTTCATGACGTTTCTGGGAGCTCTGAAACATGTTGACTAATAAATCAATATTATATTCACCCTTTGTATGGTGGAATACGGCAGCGCAGTTTTTAACCCTTCATCCCCCCTACTTTAATTTTCTGAGATAATGACCCTTGGGTTTTCAATGGCTGTAATCCATAATCATTAACATAAATAAACCCTTGAAATAGATCCCTCTGTGTGTAATGACTCTATATAATATGTGTTTCACTTTATATATTGAATTACTGAAATAAATGAACTTTCTCCTTCGCCTCATTGGGGGACACAGGACCGCGGGTGTTATGCTGCTGTCCACTAGGAGGTGACACTAAGTATACTTCTGAAACAAGAAAACAGTGTGGCTCCTCCCCTGCAGTATATACACCCTGGCTGACCTCAGCTTCACCAGTTTTAGCTTAGTGTCTCATTAGGAGGTAGATGCGGTCCATGGACCACAATACTACAACAGATTAGTTTAGATTTTTATTTTTATTTTTTCTTCTACCACAAGGATTATATGGGGCGACGGTATCTTCGCATACCGATCTCCCCAGAACCAACAACGGACGGGAACGCGGAGTGTCACCTCCACGTACCCCCTTCTGCCACGTGGGATAGGGAACAGGGCGACGGTTCCTTTGCGTTCCGATCTCCCTGTCCTCCCCAGACCGGCGTTTCTTTGGGAATTGCCCCTCTCCCCTACAGAAGGCCGTCTATCTGTGCAGGAACAACCAGTGGAGGGAATCTCCCCTACAGAGGGAGATCTTACCTTGAGATGGAACCTCCAAGGAGATGGACGCCAGGTCACAGACGCCTCCTCATATTCTTCTTGGATTATGGGTCGAGCTGCCAGCATGCCCTCCCCATTCCCTGCCGGGACACTTGGGTTGAGGAGCCGTCACCAGGTACACAGGGCTCCTTCCGGACCCTGCATCTTCATTTCATATATAAATGTTTTAATGTGCATTATATGCCCCCCTGTCACCCCTGCCCCTCCGTCCAGGCCGCCGCCGTTATGACGAATCTGTAGCCGGTCCTCCGCGCCAATGCGCGCTGTTTTTCGGCCGCGGGCTTCTACTCTAGTCCCCGGCTTGCGGCCTTCTTTTTCTAGTACCGCCCCCCGCCCGCCTCTGTCGCCGCCTCCGTCACCGCCCTCATGACGTATCGCGGCCGGGTGAATCTCCCGGCCGCATCATAGGAGGCGGGACCCGGTGGCTCTCTGGCGCTTCTCGCTCATCGCGAGATTACCTGCGCGCCATTTTCCCGGCATCACTGTGCATCATAGGAGGCGGGACCCGGCGGCTCTCTGGCGCTTCTCGCTCATCGCGAGATTCCCTGTACGCCATCTTGCCCACATCACTGTACGGCTCCCGCCATCCCTGCACGTGGGACGCCTCAGGGGACACTGGATCTGGCTGGCGATCCATTAGGAGGGTAAGAGGCACAGCTAGCCTGCTGTGCCGTTCTCATTTGTGGCATTCTCCCTGCGTTTCTGCACCCTGCCTGTATTTGTTGTATAGTGCCTATTGAGACGATGCAGAGCTCCAAGGGTAACAGGAAGGGCCCTAAGATGGCGACCTTCTACTCCTTCTGCACCACCTGCAAAACACAGCTGCCCAGCGGTCATTCAACCCCTCTTTGCCAAGGCTGTGAGTTATCTAGTACGGAGCCTGTAGTTGCAGCCTCCTCAGCCCCTGAGACCTCTTCTGTGCCCGCTGCCCCTGCTGCGGCCGGTAGCCCTCACGCCACCCCAGAATGGGCAGCGTTCCTAACACAGTCTTTGACTCAGTCCATGTCTCAGTCCATGGAAAAGCTGACTTCGACCCTTCTTCAGGTTCTGCAGGCCCGACCCTCTCCAGACCCCTCAGTGCCACCTGAGTCGGAGCCGGTCAATACAGAGGTCCACGAATCTAGTACCAGGGACCCAGAAAGGGAGTCTTCTCCTTCTCATCAGGCTCCTACTCGTAAGAGAGCACACAGGAATCCCCCTCCCTCCTCTTCGGGAAGTTCCCAGGGTTCCCCATCCCGGGGACAGGAAACCGGCTCCCCGTCTCTCCATGCCCCTTATGATTCGGACTCAGATCAGGACCTGTCCCTTGACTTGGACAACCCTGATACCCAGGCTATGATTCAGGATCTGATCTCAGCAGTTAACCAGACGCTGAATGTTACTAGCGATACGGCAGACACCCCAGAGTCCGTGATATCTTTTAAGCGAGCAAAGCGCCCGCACAAGTGTTTCTCTGATCATCATGAGTTCAAGGAACTGGTGAACAAACACAGGGCTCGTCCTGACAAGCGCTTTGGCAACAGAAAGAGCATGGATTCTCGTTACCCTTTTCCCCCCGCCGTCAGTAAGGACTGGGCAGATTCCCCTCAGGTCGATCCTCCGGTCTCTAGGCTGGCCACGCGCACTCTCCTTTCCCTTCCAGATGGGTCATCTATTAAGGACCCCACTGACCGCCAGGTCGAGCAATTGGCTCGCTCGATTTTCGAGGCTTCCGGTTCAGCTTTAGCTCCGTCCTTTGCCTCGGTGTGGGTGGCCAAAGCAGTTGTTTCCTGGGCAAGCTCTCTTCGTAATACATCACAGTCCCCAGAAGGCTCCAACATGGCTAACCAGATTTCCATCGCAGCGGAATATATGCTTCACGCAGCACTCGACGCCGCTGGCTGTTCGGCCGTTGCGGCAGCTAATGCTATTACCATCCGCAGAGCACTCTGGCTCCGCGAATGGAAAGCAGACTCTGCTTCCAAAAAGTCCCTAACAAGTCTACCATATCTCAGCGGACGCCTCTTCGGGGAAAAGCTGGACAAGCTAATCTCAGATGCCACGGGAGGGAAGAGCACGTCCCTCCCACAGCACAAGCCAAAACGGCCTCCCTTTAGACGCCAACAGACTCGGTTTCGATCCTTTCGCAACTCTTTTGGATGGTCGGTCTCCCGCCCGTCTCAGGCCACGAACAGATCCCCTCGGAGAGACAGGAACTTTCAGCCCCCACAAAGATCTGCGTCTGCCTGGCAGACTCGCTCTAGGCAACCAAGACCCAAGGGACCCCGTCCTCAAAGATTTCCTTCCTCCTGACTCTTTCTCCCTTCCGGAAAATCCCTCCCGAGTAGGCGGCCGTCTCTCTCTCTTTCGGGACGCCTGGCTCGCTGTCGTAGACGACAACTGGGTCAGGGAGGTGATTTCTTCCGGTTATTCCATAGAGTTCCGATCATGTCCGGCCGATCGTTTTTTCCCGTCTTCTCTTCCAAAATCCACAGCGAAGGCTCGCGCTTTTCTCACGGCCGTCGACTCTCTCCGGCTGGCAGGGGTCATTGTCCCAGTTCCTCAATCAGAACGATACACAGGGTTCTATTCCAACCTGTTTGTGGTACCCAAGAAGGACGGGTCAGTTCGGCCAATTCTGGACCTCAAGCTCCTCAACAGGTCCATCAAACTCCGTCACTTTCGCATGGAGTCGTTGAGATCCATCATAGTATCGATGGACCAAGGGGAATTTCTCGCGTCGATCGACATCAAAGACGCGTATCTACACATTCCCATTTGCCACGTTCATCAGAGATTCCTACGCTTCGCAATAGGTCAAGACCACTTTCAATTCGTGGCTTTACCGTTCGGACTCGCGACGGCCCCCAGGGTGTTTACGAAGATCATGGCAGCTGTCATGAAAGTGTTACACTCCAGGGGGGTCATGGTGTTACCTTATCTAGACGACCTTCTTATCAAGGCGCCATCTTTCACAGACTGCGAGGAAAGTGTTCAGATCACCATAGACACCCTCGTACGTCTAGGCTGGCTGTTAAATCTACCAAAATCCTCTCCGGTCCCGAGCCAGACCATCACCTTTCTAGGCATGGTGTTCGATACCCGCCGCGGCTTAATACTTCTTCCGCGGCAGAAAGCCGTGTCTCTACGTCAGCGTGTCAAAACCCTGCTTCGTCCAAACCCACACTCCCTTCGTTTCGGAATGAAGGTTTTGGGAATGATGGTGGCAGTTATGGAGGCGGTCCCGTTTGCTCAGTTGCATCTCAGACCTCTGCAACTAGCTCTCCTATCCTGCTGGGACAGGAACCCTGCCACCCTGGATCGAACCTTGCGACTGTCTCCGCCGGTGAGGCATTCTCTTCTCTGGTGGCTCCGGCCTCTCTCTCTCCAGACAGGGAAGTCGTTCCTACCAGTGAACTGGGACGTCCTTACAACCGATGCCAGTCTGATGGGTTGGGGGGCGATTCATCGTCATCACACAACTCAAGGCAGATGGACCAGTCAGGAGGCCTCGCTTCCCATCAACTTACTGGAGATCCGTGCCATTTCTCTAGCCCTGCGGGACTTTCATCATCTGCTGGCGGGACGTCACATACGAGTCCAGTCCGACAATGCCACGGCGGTGGCATATGTCAACCACCAGGGCGGCACGCGCAGCACAAGAGCAATGTCCGAGGTTCGTCCAATTCTCCAGTGGGCGGAATCCACGAGATCGGTGATCTCAGCGGTCCACATACCCGGGGTGGACAATTGGGCGGCGGACTTTCTAAGCCGCCAAGGCATCGCCTCAGGGGAATGGAGTTTGCATCCCGAGGTCTTCCACCAGATATGCCTCAGGTGGGGGACTCCGGAGGTGGACCTGATGGCTTCGCGGCTAAACAACAAAGTTCCCTCGTTCATGGCCAGATGCCACGACCCTCGGGCGCTGGGAGCAGACGCTCTAGTTCAGTCCTGGTCTCAGTTCCGACTCTGCTACATCTTCCCACCCCTGCCGCTGATTCCCAGGGTGGTAAAGAAGATCAAGGCGGAAGGTGTGTCGGTGATCCTCATCGCTCCGGATTGGCCACGTCGCGCCTGGTACGCCGATCTGGTGCGTCTGATCGGCGACTCCCCCTGGCGCCTGCCCGATCGTCCAGACCTGCTCTCACAAGGCCCTCTCCTCCACCAGAGATCATCGGCCCTGAGTTTAACGGCGTGGCCGTTGAGACCTGGGTTCTGACCCAGGCCGGTTTGTCTCCAGAGGTCATTGCAACTATGCTAAGAGCGCGGAAACCTTCTTCGGCCCGCATTTACCATCGCACATGGAAAGTTTTTTTCTCTTGGTGTAATTCTCAGGGCCGACCGCCCCTACAGTTCTCTCTGCCGGCCATTCTGAGTTTTCTTCAGACCGGTCTTGACTCAGGTCTTTCTTTGGCTTCTTTGAAGGGACAAATTTCTGCCTTGTCCGTTCTTTTCCAGCGCAAGCTAGCTAACAGATCGCAGGTCAGGACTTTTCTACAGGGAGTCGCCCGACTCGTCCCTCCTTACAAGAGGCCCCTGGATACATGGGATCTAAATTTAGTCCTGGGCGTTCTGCAGAGGTCTCCCTTTGAACCTCTCAGAGAGGTTCCTCTCCGTATTTTGTCCCAGAAGGTAGTATTTCTGGTTGCGATCACCTCTATACGTCGTGTATCGGAACTGGCGGCTCTGTCTTGCAAGCCACCTTTTCTGTCCTTCCACCAGGACAGGGTTGTCTTGCGTCCGGTTCCGTCTTTTCTTCCGAAGGTGGTGTCCCCTTTTCATCTGAATGAGGACATAATTCTGCCTTCCTTTTGTCCGGCGCCGACTCATCGAGTGGAAAGGGCCTTGCATTCACTGGACTTGGTTCGGGCTCTTCGCCTTTACATTTCTCGAACAGCGGCCTTTCGGAAGACAGACTCTCTGTTTGTTCTTCCGGAAGGTCCTCGTAAGGGTCTGCCTGCTTCCAAGGCTACTCTTGCCAGATGGATCAGGACTACGATCATCGAAGCCTACCAAATCAGGGGCCAGTCCGTGCCGACGGGGCTTCGGGCACACTCTACCCGGGCGGTAGGGGCCTCGTGGGCCATTCGGCACCAAGCTTCTGCCGAGCAAGTGTGCAAGGCTGCCACATGGTCAAGTCTTCACACATTCGCTAAACATTATAATGTTCATGTCCAGTCCTCGGCGGAGGCCAGCCTGGGCAGACGTGTTCTGCAGGCGGCGGTTGCCCACCTGTAGATTGGCAGGATGTGTTTAATTCCCACCCAGGGACTGCTTTTGGACGTCCCACGGTCCTGTGTCCCCCAATGAGGCGAAGGAGAAAAGGAGAATTTTGTGTACTCACCGTAAATTCCTTTTCTCTTAGCCTCTCATTGGGGGACACAGCACCCGCCCTGTTGCCTATCGGCTCTTTTCTTGTTATCAGTTCTGATTGTCTCAATTCTGTTATACACAGTTTAGTAGTTTAGTTCACTGAAGTGTATTTGCATATCTATATGTATGTCTGCTAGCGCTTCTCCTACTGCTTTATTCACAAACTGGTGAAGCTGAGGTCAGCCAGGGTGTATATACTGCAGGGGAGGAGCCACACTGTTTTCTTGTTTCAGAAGTATACTTAGTGTCACCTCCTAGTGGACAGCAGCATAACACCCGCGGTCCTGTGTCCCCCAATGAGAGGCTAAGAGAAAAGGAATTTACGGTGAGTACACAAAATTCTCCTTTTTTGATGATGATCTAATTCATTGAGATGCATCTCTAGAGGCCCATGATGATTTTTGTGTTTTGGGCATAGCCCCACCACCAGGCTGTAAATCTGGGTTCAGCCCTAGGAGTGAGGCCTGCCGGGGCCCGGCTCCCTGTGTGACATGGTCTTTTCATGCGAGGGGCGCAGCTGATTAGTCGGGAGAAAGCAGACATTTGCCAATACTTAAATACTTACTGCCTGGAGTTTTGAGAATTTTCTTTAAACAAAGCGAAGTATTTCTTGTGGTCTTGTTGTCACTTGTAGAGGAATGGTCTGATGTGTAGATGAGCCCGCAGGCCCGTCTGTCATGGGCTGTGTGCGGCCCCTCTGCTCATCTATTGTTAGCAGTATCTCAGACCTCTTCTGAATTTGCCGCCTTAGTTATTTCTTTCTTTGTTCTCAGTAATTAAGTGTTTCTGCCTATCGCTCTTTGTCGGTTAATGGCCAGCACTGGGTTAATATTAATGACTGGAATGTTCCTCGCCCTCCCCTGGTCCAGCGCTGCCTCTCTGCTGCTGCACTGGTTTTGTGCACTGGCTGCAGCGGTGACGACATGGGCCATCGCCTCTGCAGCCGCTCGCTGAGGCCGGGGTGGCCACACAAGCTCATTGGATGTGGAAGCCACAAGACACGCAGACCGTACCTGCCATCTGGTCTGACCTGTGCTGATTGGTTTCATAACCCACTAAAGGGGTTGGGCAATTGTACCTTTTAATTGGATGTGTTAAAAAATGTTCCTGTCTCGAGATATTCTTATATGTGTCCCTGTGTAATGTTTTGTCCAATTATGCGGAAACAGGTTGGATATAACACAGCTCCTGGGCTGGGGATCACAGAATATAGGAGTATACAGACATTACAGCCGGGGACATTACAGCTGGGGATCACTGAATATAAGAGTATACAGACATTACAGCCAGGAGATGACAGAATATAAGAGAATACAGACATTACAGCTGGGGATCACAGAATATGAGCATACAGACAACATTTCATTACCTGTGTAAAAACTTGTTCTACATCACAGAAAGAATCAGCTGCAATCCCCGGCTGTAATGTCTGTATATACTTATATTCTGTGATCCCTGGCTGTAATGTTTTGTATACTCTTATATTCTGTGATCCCTGCTGTAATGTCTATATACTTATATTCTGTGATCCCTGGCTGTTATGTCTGTGTCCTTTTATAATCTGTGATCCCTGGCTGTAATGTCTGTATACTCTTATATTGTTATCCCCAGCTGTAATGTCTGTATACTCTTATAATCTGTGATCCCTGGCTGTAATGTCTGCATACTCTTATAATGTGTGATCCCTGGCTGTAATGTCTGTATACTCTTATATTCTGTGATCCCTGGCTGTAACGTCTGTATACTCGTATATACTGTGATCCTGTGCTGTAATGTCTGTATACTCTTATATACTGTGATCCCATGCTATGTCATGTCTGTATACTCTTATAATCTGTGACCCCCGGCTGTAATGTCTGTATACTCTTATATTCTGTGGTCCCTGGGCTGGCTGTAATGTCTTTATTCTCTTATATTCTGTCATCCCAGCTGTAATGTCTGTATACACTTATATTCTGTGATCCCCAGCTGTAATGTCTGTATACTCTTATATTCTGTGATCCCCGGCTGTAATGTCTGTATACTCTTATATTCTGTGATCCCCGGCTGTAATGTCTGTATACTCTTATATTCTGTGATCTCCGGCTGTAATGTCTGTATACTCTTATATTCTGTGATCCCCGGCTGTAATGTCTGTATAGTCTTATATTCTGTGATCTCCGGCTGTAATGTCTGTATACTCTTATATTCTGTGATCTCTGGCTGTAATGTCTGTTTACTCTCTTAAGGTACCTTTACACGCCGCCACTGTGCCTAGCAACATGTATCCACCGCACGTGCACGCTCAAGTTTTTAACGGTGGATACCGATCACTGATGCCGCATATAGACGCCGCCATTGCGTTGTCAACTGAAGGTATCTTTGTCCCTTGGAAGTTCTGACAGCTCCTGCGGCTTTCTTCCTGTTGAATACCTTCCCCGCTTTACATGCCGCTACCACAAAGGAGTATGGGCGTACATCTTTCACGCCGCAAGTACATAGGCGTGACAGAGTTGTGTATACCGTGACGCTAATACACTGATTGGACAGAGCAATAGTGTCATGATTGGCCAGCCTGCGCAGGAAGGCTGGCTATTACATGACGCCATTGCATTTGTGTAGTGTGAATGGTCAGCTCTTTAAAGGGAAGGTGCCGCGTTTTTATATAATTTAATATAAATAAAAATGTTCAATTCCTTATTGTTAGAAGATATTTTCAAGTGCCCAGTATTTATAGTTTATTTTTTATTAACTTTTTTTGCTGCCAATGGGGGCTGCCATCTTGCTTTCCAGAAGTGTAAGAGTTACTACAGGGACACTTACACTCCTGCAAACATGGCAGCCCTGGACATAGACTTCAGCAGTCGGATGCCGACCCTATCTGTAACATTGTAGCCAAATTAGCTGTGAACTGTGCACGCCTCTGTGGTCTGCCCAATTCACAGATGTAGGTGTGGTTAGGTGCCATTTCATTGTGGCCCACGGCTTCACTGCTGAGGACCTGTAACTGGAAGCTTTTTACTTCCTGTATTATACATACTATGGGGGCGACAGTCGGCACATTCTGGAGCAGCTTGGACCTGAGGAAAAGAGCTGCCAGCAGTGGAGAAGAGAGCAGCTGCGAGGCCAGGACTGAGGAGACTAAACAGTGCAGATGTGAGGGTCTATATCTTTACTGCACAGGCAATGGAAAATGGGAGAATATGAAAGCAAAGCTGGGGGAGGGGAGTATTGTGAATGTGCACAGAGAGGAGTACAATACATGGATGCTGCAGTGAGAGAAGCATACCGTAGTACAAGGGAGCAGAGCCCAACTGGGGTGAGGGAAACAGTACAAGGGCTCTGGCTCCCTTGTAATATGCTTCCCTCACACCAGCTGGGCTCTGCTCCCTTGTAACATGCTTCCCTCACACCAGCTGGGCTCTGCTCCCTTGTAACATGCTTCCCTCACACCAGCTGGGCTCTGCTCCCTTGTAATATGCTTCCCTCACACCAGCTGGGCTCTGCTCCCTTGTACTACGGTATGCTTCTCTCACACCAGCTGGGATGAGGGAAACATAGTACAAGGGAGCAGAGCCCAGCTGGGGTGAGGGAAACATATTACAAGGGAGCAGAGCCCAGCTGGGGTGAGGGAAAAATAGTACAAGGGAGCAGAGCCCAGCTGGGGTGAGGGAAAAATAGTACAAGGGAGCAGAGCCCAGCTGGGGTGAGGGAAACATATTACAAGGGAGCAGAGCCCAGCTGGGGTGAGGGAAAAATAGTACAAGGGAGCAGAGCCCAGCTGGGGTGAGGGGAGTATAGTACAAGGGAGCAGAGCCCAGCTGGGATGAGGGAAGCATAGTACAAGGGAGCAGAGCCCAGCTGAGGTGAGGGAAACATAGTACAAGGGAGCAGAGCCCAGCTGGGGTGAGGGGAGTATAGTACAAGGGAGCAGAGCCCAGCTGGTGTGAGGGGAGTATAGTACAAGGGAGCAGAGCCCAGCTGGTGTGAGGGGAGTATAGTACAAGGGAGCAGAGCCCAGCTGGGATGAGGGAAGCATAGTACAAGGGAGCAGAGCCCAGCTGAGGTGAGGGAAACATAGTACAAGGGAGCAGAGCCCAGCTGGGATGAGGGAAACATAGTACAAGGGAGCAGAGCCCAGCTGAGGTGAGGGAAACATAGTACAAGGGAGCAGAGCCCAGCTGGGATGAGGGAAACATAGTACAAGAGAGCAGAGCCCAGCTGGGATGAGGGGCGTATAGTACAAGAGAGCAGAGCCCAGCTGGTGTGAGGGGAGTATAGTACAAGGGAGCAGAGCCCAGCTGGTGTGAGGGAAACATAGTACAAGGCGATGCTATCACCGCTTCCCGCCGGCCTGCAGTGATCAGGCGACAGGAGTGTGATCATCACACCGTGCTCTGATCATGCAGGGAGAGAGAAGACACGCTGGGGGAGAGCAGACATTAGAAGGGACACTAAGGGGGACAGAGAGAGCGAGACACGCAGGGGGACAGAAAGAGTGACATGCTGGGGCAGAGAGAGAGAGACACCGCAGGGGGACAGCAGACATAAGAAAGAATACACACATGGGGGGGAGACAGTCATGAGGGAAGAGACATGCAGGGAGAGAGAGACATGGGAACAGACATGCAGGGGGAGAGAGCACACATGGGGAGAGAGACCAGGCATAGCGGGAGAGACACCAGGCACAGGGGATGAGCACACATGGGGAGAGAGACTGGGCACAGGGGATGAGCACACATGGGGAGAGAGACCGGGCACCGGGGATGAGCACACATGGGGAGAGAGACCGGGCATCGGGGATGAGCACACATGGGGAGGGAGACCGGGCACCGGGGATGAGCACACATGGGGAGAGAGACCGGGCATCGGGGATGAGCACACATGGGGAGAGAGACCGGGCACCAGGGATGAGCACACATGGGGAGAGAGACCGGGCACCGGGGATGAGCAGAAATGGGGAGAGAGACCGGGCACCGGGGATGAGCACACATGGGGAGAGAGATCGGGCACCGGGGATGAGCACACATGGGGAGAGAGACCGGGCACCGGGGATGAGCACACATGGGGAGAGAGACCGGGCACCGGGGATGAGCACACATGGGGAGAGAGACCGGGCACCGGGGATGAGCACACATGGGGAGAGAGACCGGGCACCGGGGATGAGCACACATGGGAGAGAGACCAGGCATAGCGGGGTGGAGACAGCACAAATGGGGAGAGAGACAGTCACCTCCAGAACTGCGCTCACTATTCTGCTGCTACATCATGTCTTATCCTCCAGAGCTGCGGTCAGTATTCTGTGACCTCATGTAATGTGACTGCCGCTCTGAAAGTGACTGGAGAATAAGACATCGTGTCTTATCCTCCAGTCACCTCTAGAGCTGCAACAACTTTACTGTTGTTACACTGTGTCTTATCCTCCAGTCACCTCCAGAGCTGCGGTCAGTATTCTGTGACCTCATGTAATAGAATAGTGACTTCCGCTCTGAAGGTGACTGGAGAATAAGACATCGTCTCTTATCCTCCAGTCACCTCTAGAGCTGCAACAACCTTTCTGCTGTTACATCATGTCTTATCCTCCAGTGACCTCCAGAGCTGCAGTCACTATTCTGCTGTTACATTGTCTTATCCTCCAGTCACCTCCAGAGCTGAAACAACTTTTCTGCTGTTACATCGTGTCTTATCCTCCAGAGCTGCAGTCAGTATTCTGTGACCGCGTGTAACAGAATAGTGACTGCCGCTCTGAAGGTGACTGGAGAATAAGACATCGTCTCTTATCCTCCAGTCACTTCTAGAGCTGCAACAACCTTTCTGCTGTTACATCGTGTCTTATCCTCCAGAGCTGCAGTCACTATTCTGCTGTTACATTGTCTTATCCTCCAGTCACTTCCAGAACTGAAACAACTTTTCTGCTGTTACATCGTGTCTTATCCTCCAGTCACCTCCAGAGCTGCAGTCACTATTCTGCTGTTACATGTCACTGGTACCTAATGGATAACATGAGATGTCACATGACTGGCGACCCTTTATATTTGCATCAACAGTGAAAATACAAATTACTGAATAAAGCTGAAACATTTACATTTATTATATACAAAATAAATAGTAAAAACACAAGGACAATATTCAGTCCAGGCCTGGGCCACAGAGCTGACACTCTAATATCAGACCTCAGTGTCCACTCTGTAACCTATATTCCTGTATATCCAGGCCTGGGCTGCAGAGCTGACGCTCTAATATCAGACTTCAGGGTCCACTCTATACTGTATATGCAGGCCTGGGCTGCAGAGCTGACACTCTAATATCAGACCTTGCTGCGTAAGGATCTGCATGTAGTTTTGTGTTGGTATCACCCTGTGTCTTCAACAAAATGGCTCCTCACTGTGATTGACCCCAAATGTCATTGTCTTTTATCTATTTGTTAACACCCAGAAAGGGAGGGGGGCAGGAGACATCACACTCATTGAGCAAATCCAGCCCAGATTTTCAGCAGTCGTAATCCATGCCTGCTGTACACTAGGTTTTCATGCCAAATTTTCAGCAGCTGCTCCCCCTAGTGTTTCGAAGTGGAACATATCAAACTTTTTATATTATTTTTCATATTTTACTCCATAAAAACAACATGACAATATTGTAAAAACAAATCAAAACATTAATACTTTACATTTTTGCAATTGTTGAATTTTTTTTTTTTTTTGGTGGCACCTTCCCTTTAAATATGGCACCCTGTGAAGGGACAGCCAATGGTTACACAGTAGCCCCCACCAATGAACGCTGATGGGGCGTGGTATCCATGTCGCCGTGGCACACCCCTGGGAGTTCACTAGGCGACGCAACATCCATCCCTGTGCCCTGTTCAGACGCCACTACCATGGCAATTGTGCCTTTGTGTTGCCTTCGTTTTTTTGGCACGGCTCAGCAACAGGTATCTGAGACAACTGCAGGACACCGGGAGGAACTGCCCTATTTATACGCCGCCATTTCGTAGCAATTTTATGGCAACGGGCAGCACGGTGGCTCAAGTGGTTAGCACTGTAGCCTTTGCAGCGCTGGGGTCTTGAGGTCCTGGGTTCAATTCCCCCCAAGGACACTAAGGACAACATCTGCAAGGAGTTTGTATGTTCTCCCCGTGTTTGCGTGGGTTTTCTCCGGGCACTCCGGTTTCCTCCCACATTGTAAAGACATACTGATAGGATGTTTAGATTGTGAGCTCCAAGAGAGAGACAGCATTACTGATGTATGTAAAGTGCTATGGAATTAATAGCGCTATATAAATGAATAAATAATAATAATAATAATAATTATCCCCAATGCCAGGCAGTTGCTACCTTCCAGTGGTGGCGTGTAAAGGGACCTTTACTTCCTCCCCTGCTTAGGAGCTGTGGTATATCTGACCTGTTCCTGCATAGTCGGATACATGCATTACACAGCAGCACAATCATAAGAATATCTCGAGACAGGAACATTGTTTTTAAACATCCAATTGTGGGCCTTATTATTATTCTAAGATCTATTAATTAAAATGTACAGTTGTTCGGTCTCGTTGCCCCTATTCCACTGACAAAATGACCTTGAGATAGAATAAGATAATGCAAATATATTTTATAGAACAGAAAAATGTGCAACATCTCAAAATCTTTTGATGGAGTTGATATTGTGTAGAGTAGTGCGGATTATCTGTCCCCAGTCTGTCCGGGGCACTTTCCTCCGTCCGTCCCTCTTGTCTCTTCACAGTGTGTGGATGCCGTGTCTGTCTCTCTGAGTGGATGCCGTGTCTGTCTCTCTGAGTGGATGCCGTGTCTGTCTCTCTGAGTGGATGCCGTGTCTGTCTCTCTGAGTGGATGCCGTGTCTGTCTCTCTGAGTGGATGCCGTGTCTGTCTCTCTGAGTGGATGCCGTGTCTGTCTCTCTGAGTGGATGCCGTGTCTGTGTCTCTGAGTGGATGCCGTGTCTGTGTCTCTGAGTGGATGCCGTGTCTGTCTCTCTGAGTGGATGCCGTGTCTGTCTCTCTGAGTGGATGCCGTGTCTGTGTCTCTGAGTGGATGCCGTGTCTGTCTCTCTGAGTGGATGCCGTGTCTGTGTCTCTGAGTGGATGCCGTGTCTGTCTCTCTGAGTGGATGCCGTGTCTGTCTCTCTGAGTGGATGCCGTGTCTGTCTCTCTGAGTGGATGCCGTGTCTGTCTCTCTGAGTGGATGCCGTGTCTGTCTCTCTGAGTGGATGCCGTGTCTGTCTCTCTGAGTGGATGGCCGTGTCTGTCTCTCTGAGTGGATGGCCGTGTCTGTCTCTCTGAGTGGATGCCGTGTCTGTCTCTCTGAGTGGATGCCGTGTCTGTCTCTCTGAGTGGATGCCGTGTCTGTCTCTCTGAGTGGATGCCGTGTCTGTCTCTCTGAGTGGATGCCGTGTCTGTCTCTCTGAGTGGATGCCGTGTCTGTCTCTCTGATCCGCCGCGCTCTGATCGCTCTTGTTTTGTCTTGTTTCTGCACGTCTCGCACATTCCACCTGCTCTCACAAAGTCCATGCCTGCCGGCAGATCGTCTGCGCTCACATAGGTGAGGAGTCTTATCACATACCACATCGTCCGCCTAAATGTTCTAGATTACAGCTGGGGGAGGCGCACATCTATAATCTGGAGAATATAAATGTCACTAGAGCTGTGTAATAAACACAAGGCTGACATTGACCTGTGGGATCCGCCGGATTGTCAATATGAGTGGAATGTTACCATTGTCCGACAGCTTAGCAGAGCTGAATATGTTTCCACCATCTTTAGGCAGATCCTTCCTTTCTTTTTTATTTTACCTGCAACTCTTAGGAAGATCAGGAGTCCCAATATGTATTTGTGTCGCCCCTGTTGTGGGACGCCACAGGGAGGTACTGCATCCCAAACAGAAGGTGTAGTGCCTCCATAGTTGCAGGTAGAGGGGGGAGCTACAGTCTGTATACGAAACCACAAGATCCCAATCACAGCCACCCTAGCACCAGGGACTGTATATTCAGTAGGTCCCAGGGGGGTGGAGATTAGCAGAGCGGGAGACGTGACAAAGGTGACAGTGACAGTTTGACTCAAGTCAGACAGTGTGAGGAGAGCAGCAGAGACGGACGCAGTGGACCCTGTGGGCATGACAGGCAGAAGGGCACCTCTAAACTGAGAGGTGACCCAGACAATGAAGGGGACACTCCAGGACTGGTTGAAGCAGGCTGGAGAGTCCAGGTCAATACCGGTAAACTGGAACTGAGGCGGTTTGTTAAAGTTCATCCCAGACTGCTGACCGGCAGGCTGTGGGCCTTACTACGAAGGTGCCACAGCACCCATCAAAGTAGTCCAACCTCTGTCCCATAGCAGGGTTCAAGACGCTGACAAGAGAGACTTTAAGCAACAGACTCGGGGACCAGAAATCAAAGAGTGGAAGTGTAAGGAGCCAAAAGATCCCATAAAGCAGGGTGGGGAACTCCAGTCCTCGAGGGCCGCAAACAGTGCAGGTTTTCAGGATTTCCTTAGTATTGCACAGGTGATAACATAATCACTTGCACTGGTGATGATTCCAATCCCTGTGCAATACTAAGGAAATCGTGAAAACCTGAACTGTTTGCAGCCCTCGAGGACTGGAGTTCCCCACCCCTGCCATAAAGGAACAGGACCAAGAAAGTGTGGGAAAGGCACCTCTGACAGACTCTGTGGTAAACCCCAAAGCCGGTGGCAACAAATTCCCTACAAACTAGACTGTACCGTGTACCTATTGATCCATCTAGTACCAGTAAAGAAGTGTCTCGGCTACTTGGTGTCTGGTATCCTTTATTCACCGCTGCCGCCTGGAGAACTTACACAGAGCCAAGGACTATGACTCCCCTCATCCACCCCGTGGCCCTGAGGTACAGCTCTGCCTGTGGGAAGCTGTACTACCCAAAGCTGCATCACCATCACCTCAGCGGCCGGCTGCAGCGCTGGTAACCACATTACCAGGTACCACAGGTGGCATCACATATAATAATCCCACATCCCAAATAATCTTTCATCCATTGAGTGTCCATGTCACGGGACCCAACCAGCCGTGATCCCCACTGAAGTAGCAACCTGTCCCGGTATCAGAGTACCCCCTACCCTGTCAACCGACTCATAAGTGTAAAAAATGTCGCCCTCTCTCCTATGGGCTGTCCAAGGTATTGGATGCTTGACCATTTTTTCTTAAAAGAATCCATTAAGATATGTGCACACGATCAGGGTTTGCAGCGTTATGGATCTTGAGTCCATCACGCTGCATTATGCCGTACAAGCGCAGTGGATTGGATCCCCTTCTCACTGTGCTTCTCCCCTTCGCAGAGTTATCTCACCTGCGGTCAGGGTGGATAAAAATCTTGATTTTTTTATAAAAATCAAAAAAATCAGATTTTTTTGATTTAAATCAGATTTTTTTGATTTAAATCATTTGATTTAAATCAGATTTTTTAATCAAGTTGTACACAAGCAAAACTTTGTCTTTTTGCAAATCTAATTGTTTTACACAAATAAAAATATTAAAACAGTTGATTATGAAACCTAATAATTTTTATTTGCACTATTAAACACTCAGAATTGAACTACAGAGAGTAAGTACTTTTTAACAATAGCCTATCTCTAACGTTTGAAGTAAGCAAACATCTTCAGTGAATACATCAGTCCTTTAAGCCTACTGTTTATTTAGGACTTTTAATAGGAAAACCAGTTGTCCTGCTTTAGCAGTTCCTAAGCGGTTTCGGACTGTTGTGTGCACAAAACCTTTCTTTCCAAGATCTGCTGCTGGCATCTCAACAAAATGAACCCAAATAGGGTCTCTCTTACGACCTGCTGCCATGGCTCACACAGATCACTTATGAAGTTTGATTGTTACTACAGCCTGAGCCAAGCACTGCTGATGTTACTACAGCCTGAGCCAAGTACTGCTGACTATCCAACAAGTTTGGGCATGTCAACTGAATGCAGGGAAAAAGAAACTAAACCAAAACTGAAACCAAGCTAGAAGTGTGGAATTAAAGGGGCAGTATGAACAAAATGTGGAGGCTATTAATAGTTTATACAATTAAGACATGCTGCTTTTAAACACCTACCTATTGCCATATAGTAAAACAAAAAAGATTTTTACTTACTTTGGGGTCCCCCCTCACCCTGGCGTTAGATCGTTGCCCCTAGTTTCGTCCGTGTAACTATGGGCGCACATGCACACTGCTCTCACTTCTCATTTTAATCGTGATTTATATTAAAAAAAAAACCTTTTGATTTAAATCATGATTTAAATCATGATTTAAATCATGATTAAAATCATGATTTAAATCGATCCGATTTAAATAGAAAAAAAACTTTTGATTTAAATCGTGATTTAAATCATGATTTAAATCGGCGTGATTTAAATCAATCCACCCTGCCTGCGGTGCAAGTTACCGTGCTTCTGCATCTCTGCAGCATGTTAATTTAATGCTGTGGAGTCAGATGTGAGCTCCAGGGTGAATGTAGGGAGAAGGTGCCCTGCACCGAATGCACATTGTGGGCACAGGGTAGCAGCATTTACCCCCAGGCTCCTCAGGTCTGGACACACTGCGTCCCCGGATCGTCTGCACATAGCTGCCCAGACCACGGGCCACAGAAATCTGGATAATGCGACATTTCAGAGAAAACAGACTGCCCAGGGACTATGGGTCCAGTTCATCTTGTGTGTGGGTTTGTCACTTCTCCGTGTCTTGTAGTATTTGTTGTTGTTGGGGTTTTTTCTGTGCCTCTTTATTTTAATATTCTTGCACTTTTTAAAAGCAAAAAAGTTGCATCTGCCATACCCCCAAAAAAGATGTCATGTATCTTCGACATGGGAGGACTAGCTACTTTTTAAAAAAGTTGCAATTCATGAAGAGTTAGGGTTTGTGTCCACAGGATGTTTTTTCTGCGGTTTCTGGATGCGGTTTACCATTGGTTTTATGGTAATTTATGCTAATTTGTTCCTGTGGTTGGGATTCCCAGCAAAACCAATGTGTTTCACAGAAACGCTGTGCCCACACATTGGTTTTGCAAGTGTCAAGAACTGTCAAATCCCTGCGGTTTTGGTGCAGATGGGAAAGAATTGACATGTTCTATTTTCCTGCGTTTTGCTGCAGTCAATGGCAAAAATGCAGGAAAAACGCAGCATCAAAAACGCGATAAAACCGCAGGACCTGAACGCAGCAAATCTCCTGGCAAGGACTCTAGAATCCTTGAAACCAGTACCTGTTTTGCTGCGTTCAGGACTGCTTAAAAAATGTCCTATGGGCACATACCTTAAGAACGACTTCTAGAAACTCCAGTGTTTCCCCACAGTGGCACTCACAAAGCATAGGTAAAAGGACCTGTAGATATAGGGTTAACAGTGGAATGAGGCTATGTGCGCACACTGCAGATTTGTTGTGTAAGGCCGGCTTCACACTGTGGCGTGATCCGGTACGGGGCTGTCCGGGATGGCCCAGACAGCCGCGGACCGGATCAGCACACAGGACTGGGGGGCTAATACGCCCTCCGATCCGGTGTGCAGCGCACGCAGTTGCAGCCGCTGACAGGTCAGGATCGCGGGTGCCGCGGTCCTGACTTATCAGCAGCGGGAACTGAGTGCGCTGCACACTGGACCGGAGGGCATATTAGCCCCCAGTCCTGTGTGCTGATCCGGTCCGCGGCTGTCTGGGTCATCCCGGACAGCCCCGGATCGGATCACGCCGCATTGTGAAGCCGGCCTTAGGCTGGCTTCACACCATGGTGTGATCCGGTCCGGTGTAAACCAGGCAGCCCCAGACCGGTTTTTGGCCCTATAGTAGCCTATGGAGCCAGATGGCAGCTCTCTGCCATCCGGTTTCATCTCTCCGGTGGAATCCGGGAGAATTCGGATTATTCTCCGGACACAAAAATTATGCTTGCATCATTTTTTTTGTCCGGGGAGAAAAATCTCCCCAATTTGCTGGATCCCGGATTCTCCCGGAGCCGGGGCAATCCGGCGCTCCCTAACATGGGAGCCTATGGGGCCGGATTGCCCCAGATCGGCAGAATCCAGTAACCGGATACCGGCGGCTTAATGCAGCTGTTGTTTCAGGACCACAGCTAGCTCCATGCTAGTCGCGGTCTTGAAAAATCAGCAGCTGCGGCTGCAATTACAGCCATCCGGTTGCACACAAGACCAGAGGGCACATTTGGCCCTCCAGTTCTGTGTGCTGATCCGGTCCGGGGCTGTCGGGGTCATCCCGGCCAGCCCCGGACCGGATCACACCGTGGTGTGAAGCCAGCCTTATTTGTGCAGATTTGCATGCCTTTCCTTGTCCCCAGCACAGTCAGTGGAAGTGTTCTGCACACTTTGCTTATTTTTCTGTGCAGATTTGATGCAAAGAAAAATCTGCAGCTGTCAATTGTTGGGGCACATTTGCTGCATTTTTTTCATCCCTTCCACCCATTGCCTTCATTAAGAAAATGTAGGGCACAAATCTGTGCATTGCGTTTTACTGCCACTAAATGCAGGTTGAGGTTGGTTTCAAACTGGTGATTACAGGTGTTGCGTCGGCATGCTCCTAGTGTCTGCGGCTACGGATCCGTATTGTGTCCATATGTTTAACATGAGGACGCATGGTGGATGCGTTTTTTCAGTGGCCGGTGAAAACGCAATTTGTTGCATTTTTTGTGTGCATTTGAGTGTGCTTGGTTTGTACACAGGCATCCTGAAGCGCACAATTCTTACATTGAATCCAGTGGGGCCGAATTGGCATCCGGCTGGCAGCGTAAATGAACATACGGTTCTCAGTACGCATCCACATATTAAATGCAGCGCTGGCATCAGTATGTGTGCGTTCAGCCCTAACGCTAATGTGAAACCAGCCTTACTGCAGAAAATCCTAATGTGGGGGAGACG